>VYXD01009922.1:57928-74388 GCA_013397195.1 Hylia prasina | reverse complement strand
TTATGGTTAAGTGGGAATCACTTCCTGGCTACCTGCAAGACAAAGTTTAAGCTGTGAGCATGGAAGTGACATACAGAGTCATTTCATGAAAACTTTACTCATCTATTTCCCTCTCATTCTCATCAAGAAGAAAGAACATCATTACTGATTGGAATTATCAGGATGACAGCAAGCTGCTGTCATATCAAAATAAGGGAACAATATGGGATTTCAAGTTTAGAGGGTCTAAAATTAAGAAAAGGACTTGAAGCAGTATAAAGGAGTAGGGGTTTGTACTTTGTTTACTTCAGTGTCCCTGGTACGGTGACCACTCATTTTCTTTCTAGAATTTAACATATAAATAGGGGATGGATAATTCTAGCTTATTTGCCAATCTTAATAATCTAAGAATTTGGGGTTTTTTTAATAACGAAAGGGGGAACCATGAGCTGCAATTACTATCTCTTCCCTCTTGAGTGATACATTTACGGTTACTCCAGCTCTGGTGTTGAGTATGGTTAATATTCATTGAGTTGGTTATGTTTAATAGTAATATGAGGTACGCTTTAGTTCTTAGTTTCTGCACTAGGTATTAGAGAACCAGAATGAGAAGCACTGCCTGAGGGCTTAATCCACCTCACTGGGAAGTCAATATGAAAACTCAAGTTCACATCAATGGGACTTGAATTAGTCCTAAATACACAGAAGAAAAAAAAAAAAAATTCCAGCTGATGGTACAGTTCTTACGTTCAGTTTACAATTCAAACAAAATCCTTATGAGCATGAGGAAGTTAGAACTAGCAGTAGGAATTCTCTGGAATTTATTCTGAAGCTACTCTAAGCAAGTAGGTGGAGAAGGTAGAAATTGAAGAGATACTGTAAATGATGAGGACTTGCATTAATAATAACACAGAGAAAATTATGGCAAATGATTACCACAAGCATTAGATAAACCACTTGATTTTCAGTATGAATAAACTATCCATTCACATTAATTTGCAAAAATTAATGTTTATAGGAACTGTGGAATAAACAGATTGATGTCCAGTATGTTATTTTTATACAAGTCCTTAAAAGGTTAGGAAAGGTCTCTTGCAGTAACAGCTTCACATATAATGAATTCAAATCAAGTTATTAAACTTAGTGCAGTTATAGTCATGCAGAGAGGATAGAGAGTCTGGACTTAATGTATCAAAAGTTATAGGAGTATTAAAAAAAAAGGATCAGTGTCCTTCATACTATATTCAGATCTTGATTTTTGTACAGGAAAGAATAGCGCCTGCTTCCACATGTCTTCTGGAATATAATGAGTCTCAGAGAGAATAAGCACTGTAATTTTCTTCCTCTCTAAAACTGGATTAATGCTATCTCATGTCTGACTTACTCCTGTCCTGAAGGAGTCTGAAGAAAAAACTCAGCTCAGTAGAGCAATAGTACAAAGAGAATCTTTGCTGGGGCATGGCATACAGGAGGACATACATCATCTTCACCCTTGCCTAATAGGTAAATCATCACCTCATTTCTACTCTGTTTTCTGACTACTTTCTCTATTTTAATACAGATTACATGAGGATTAAACAGCTACTGAGCTTTTGAGCAGGACACCATAAAATCAGTTTCTCCTTAGTGATCACACATTGTAGAAGTTGAAGTTAATTGACCTAAAATAGTCTAAACCAATTAAAACAGAAGCATATGTCTCTGCTATGGTTAGAACATTCCTTTTTCCCCATGAAGATGATCTTTTACACTAAAATCTTCACACTGTCTTTATCACTGTATGCTTTCTGTATTAGTATGTTCATGTCTCAAGGTTTTCAGTGGAAAAACTCAGCTGCAAAACAATACAATATAATTGTATAAATCTGTCATAAAAAAAGAAAGAGCACAGTCTCCTAATACCTTCAAATTTTTAGTTTTTTATGACTTTTTGCTTCACAGAAGTGATTATTACACTGATCAACATATTAAGGAGTGAGAGGTTGTCAAGACATACTACAAAATCAGCTTCTCCTTGGTTTTACTTTCTTTTTTGAAAGTGAGAGTATCAGATATTGATCCAGTATCACTGAAATAAATATTACAAATATCTCACTGAATCAAAGTCTGATAATCATTTTTATGGTATAATTTAAAATTAAATAGCTATTCTAAAGTTAGTACACTTAATAATACTTATTTAAGGAATTGTCCCAGCACATGTGTCATTGACCTCAGAGTGAACAGTTTTTAGTGATGAGGTATAAGTAACATGTCTAGACACCCAAGCATAAGATATTTCATAATTTCTTTCACTTAACTTACCATAACAATTCAATTTCAAGTAGTAGAAAATGCTGATGTGATTCTACCAGACAG
The DNA here is from genome assembly GCA_013397195.1 of Hylia prasina. Classification (NCBI taxonomy): domain Eukaryota; kingdom Metazoa; phylum Chordata; class Aves; order Passeriformes; family Sylviidae; genus Hylia; species Hylia prasina. The sequence goes on along the minus strand of VYXD01009922.1, from coordinate 72,051 downwards.
ATATTGACATTAGCTGTTCTTATGGAAACTTATAACATTATGGAATAATCTCACTGAAGTGACTTGATTTAGTTGGTCTGCTTGAGATATGATATATTGATAAGACTGTGTATGTTGCATGAAGTTTCAAGGTGCATTTTCAAATTGCAACTGCTAATATAAGCCAAATGGTCTTCATAAAGAAAGCCCTACAAAAAATTGCAATTTGAATATAATAGAATTAAATGATGAGAGAGTAATGCTTTGGCTTTGGCAGAAATTATTTTAAGAAATATCATCTTACTGAAATTATTTTGTCAGACTAAATGGTCTGTCTACTCTATTGTACTTCATTAGTTTTAGGTAAAATTCAGTATTTTATCACAAAGAAAAATTTAAGAGTTGATATCCATTGAACATAGGAGTTTGATTTTGAGACAAGCTCTAACTTGCCACAACTTTTACCCACAAATGTGGTATTTATGTAAATGTATATATCACAAGAAGTTGTACTGGGTAGAGGGTTAGATAGAGTTATTCTAGTCTAGTTTACATGAGACTAAAGCTTTACCATTGTTTTACATGTAGGATGGAAGAGCAGCAAAGGAAACATTATTTCTCTCTGTGATTAAAGGAGTAAAGGTTTTCTGTCAGGACCCAAGATAGCTTCAAAAAAGGTGAGCTAGTCTTACAGACACTGACTGTAGTCAGCCATCTGCAGTATTGCAGAGTAGACATTTTAAAATTTTGTTCTTACCATAGGCAAATGCCAAGTCTTTTCCAAAAGAATCATTGCTGTTACTTTTTCAATGTTTTCTGCATTAGTTATAGGATAGGAAATTAACAAAATAATAGAGGTATTATTTCTAATTTTTATTGTCTAAATTTGCTATTTTAAAGATGTCTGCAGGCCCAATAAACAAGACTCAGTTTTCAGACAAAACGGAATGTTCTATGATCACAGCACTCCCACTCTCTTTTGATTCCATGCAGTTGAGTTAAACAAGAGAGAATTTCCTTTACTTATAGACTAAAATATTTGTTTTCAAATTCCTTCATAACACACTTCTAGTAAAAATATGCAGCCTGATCATCTGATGTTCAGTCACTGTTTGTCTTCATGGGGTGATTGTGAACACTATTTCTCAGGTGCTCTTTCCTTGCATTCAGGAGTACACTTTGACCCCAGAAGCATTAACCTAGCCAGGTTGCATTTCTTTCTGCACTGTCATGTAAGATGTGCCCTACAAAAAATAAGGAACATTGACCTTGAAAGGAAAGGGGCAGGCAGGAGGGAAATAATAAATCCCACAACCCAACCCATTCAACAGCCCAGACCAAGATCTAAGCTCTGTCAAAATGATTTCTTATTCCATTTTACTGAAGCAGTGCTATGCTTTATCACTTCTGAGTTCATGCCTTACAGCTGAGGCAGCCCACTTGAATTGGTAAGTTGTTTAGTTAAAGTATACACATGCTATTCACACTGTCAGTATGATTTAAAAGGAAAGAACATTTTACAGGTGAAATACAGCCACAAATGCAACAGGAAGCTGAAATCCAAAGCACTAGAACACATGCAATTAATTATTGCATGTCTCACTATGCTCCTTCTCCTTCCCATTTGCAGCAATACTATAGTCAGACACATGGTACTGGTGACTCATTGGCAGAGGTGGCAGCATTAGATCTTCCAGAAGCTTCTGATGAAGTTTCACAATCATAAGCAAAACCAGTCAGCTAATCTGAGCTAAATGTAATGTAGTACTACTTTCCGTTTCATTACAGCACTGCACATGCAATTATGCACAAATTTCAGTATAATGTGAAGAACTGCTGAATTTGTTTTGTGACTATGCAGATGTTGAAACACCTAAATTGTGAGTTTAAAAATAATGCTTTCCAAGTCACCAAAGTTTACAAGTCATGCTCAGTTTACAACCAATAAAGTTTACACTTCATTACATCTCTTCAGAAGTAGTTGTGTTTATTTATAGATATTTTTATACAAGTGGGTTGAGTTGCTTGGCTTTTGCAGTCCAGCCAGATTGCTGCTTTAACAGAATGGATCAAGTATTGCCATACATTTTTTTTCTTTTAAGCAAAAGACTCTGTATTAAAGAGCAAACCATACCTTAAAAGGGATATTGGCTCAAACAGGAAGGAAATAAAACCCTTTCTCTCCTTGTAATTTGAAAATAAAGAAACCTGGACCCAGAATGCTTGAAATACCCTATAACTCAGTTTAATTTTATTTTAATGTAATTGAAAATTCTTGTGAAGGCAATCTTGAAAGTTGAGCTCATTTTCTATTGAACTGCAGTAGAATACCAAACTCTATGCATTTCATGTAAATTAACAACATTATCAGACTACAGTGAATCTAAACACTCCTCCATCTCTACTTTGTGGTATGTGAATAAATAAAAACTTGAAAGTAATGCAAATGAAGTCCCTGACAAAGGATCCATAACATTCAGAACTAGGTCATAAGTGAATGCATTAGTGTTCAATATAATTCCATGTTAGGTTTTAATGTTCACCTTCTTTTCTTGTTCTTGATGCCAATTGATTATCTTTCAGTGAAGTTTATACATTACCATTAAATGTTAATAATGCATAAATATTAAACATACCATTGTAAAGTTAGCAACACTATTAATATCCTCAGTCTCTGTAGGCAATACTAGAAATTACTAGGATCAGTATCAATAGTCAGAATCATAAAAATCCTGTCCTTCTGGAATTGATAGCAATAAACAAAGTACAAGGTACAACGTATATTTAATATGGCCACATCTTCCTACAAAACTGGTGCCAGGAAAAAAAAGACAACACTATTTAAACAAGATATTCCTCTTAATATTTCACTATTTTCTATCCTTTTGTCTGTATGAAATTCTTGTAAAATGCTGTAAAATCTTAAGGCACTGCATACTCTGAGCAGCTTAGCAATATTTTGTTCTCTAGATTGTTCATCAATTAAAAACAAACAAACAAAACAAAACAACAACAAAAAACACACACACACACAAAAACAACAACAAAAAAAAAAACCAACAAAAAAAAACCCCAAAAACCAAAAACCAAAAAACCACAACACAGCACCACCACAGCACAAAGGAGCAGAAATGTCACTGTCAGATTCCCCACTGCAGATCTCTGTCAGGCAGGGCATTGCTTAAAAAGCAGGCAAAGACTTAAATATGCATCATTGCTCTAGATTTCAGTCCCACTAGGTGACAAGAACTAGCTAAAGTATACATGTGTGATAAACTTTACACAGTCCCGAGGGTGCTAAATCATTGTGTTGGCTCAAATTTAGTTTTTAAGAGCTTTGTTGACTTCACAGCTGGTGAGTTGATGCTTTCTATCGCTCCACCATTTGGCAACAGATGCTTCTTACTTATGCACAGATGCTGAGTATCCACCCAACCCTAACATTAGCCTTGTGTTTTGAACTAATTGGGCCAACACAATTGTAATTAAGATTTGAATAATTAGAAAACTAACATGATTACTTTCACAATCCTTCTATTGTACCATTACATTCTCTTTCTGACTATTCTGTAAAGGTCTTATTTCTTTGGGTCCTGCAAATCCGTCAGCCTCCTAAACAGTGGAAAACAAAGTATTTTGCTGATAATATTAATGACATTTTAAAGGGCTGGTTTCACCCTGATTTAAAGACTTTTAGTGTATGATTAGATTGTTTTGGTTTTGTTTTTTTTTCTTTCGTTCCATTTACCCATTATATGGATACCTTTATAACAGCCACACAAGAAGAAAAACCACATACAAGAATGAACAAAGATTTTTAAGAACAGTATATGAACATACTTGGATAGAGTGTGATATAGAAGATCCTTAGGATGAGCTGATGATGACATATCCTCTTTTATTCCTTTGACTTGGTGAGTGTTCTAAAGTGGATGTAAGGGGTCACTGTTAAGCAAAGGAATATAGCCAAGGGGAAAGGAAGAGTCTTTCAATAGGAAGCCTGGAAAGAATAGCAGATCGTCTGATTTTAGAGAGAAGAAATAACAGGAAATTAACAATTAAAAATTGAAAATCATTACATAATGTCTAATCAGAACTTGAGGGGCATACAAAGCAGGTAAAGACTGGATGAAAATGCCAGCATCTCACGCTGTGGGTATTACATTAACTTTAAACAATGCTCAATCTAACAGTAATATACAAAATCAAGATGTTCATGTATGTGCTTGCTCACAAAAATGTCACTTCCTTTTCTCAGACATATTTATTGACATATACACACAGTAGCAACTCTCTTGTTCTTGAAAGTAAAAATCAAGACTAGTTAAATTTCCATTCTTTAGCATTAGGAAGACTGAGAATAATAGAGAAGAAGCATTATCTTTGCACAGGCATATTAATAAGAATCATAATTTATAAGTACATATTAACTGCTGTTTAATCAAGTGCATCCAGTTATGGGGAGGAGGGGGAGTTTGTTGAAGACAGACTCTCTTGAAGTCAAGATTTATGTTTGCTGGTCTCCTCTAGGTGTTTGGAAGATATTATTTGCACAGATATCTGAACTTGCTTTAAATGGGATTTCAGGAACATATTCATCAGGAAAATCAAAGAAACAAGAAAAAGAAAGGAGAAGTAGTAAACAAACTATTTCAACGGACCCTAAATGTTAAATGGCAGCAGCCAGCAGCAGCTCAGCCTCCCCTAAACCAGCAGCAGTTCAGTTCCCCTGAGGCAGGGGAATGAGCAAAGGCTGTAATTACTGTTTACCACTGTTATTCGAAATAAATATAGTGCGTCCATATTCAAGAACATATATAGCCTCAATCCCTCTTCCCCCACCAATTCCTTAATCCAAACTAAGAATGTTTCTATTTATGCCTATGATAATCCCTGGGATTAGTATCTGACATTATGGCAGGTTTTAATTACAAGCCAATCTCTTGTAAAAATCTGAGGTAGGTCTTGAAAAAGTGACTCATTACTTCCTTAGGAACAAGAAAGGAAAAATGATGCTGAGGACCTGCAGAGGGAAACACGACTCTCAGAAAGCAGTGGTTAATATATTAACCCACTACCCTTGGTTTGCTGGGTTGGGATAAATGAAAAAAGGAAACAGTCTCTTGACTTCTGTGTTGCGCAGATGGAGAACTTTCCAAAAGCTGGGAACAGGAACATCTTTGTGGGCAACATGGGTAGGGAAAATGAGAAAAAACAACTTTGTCTCTTTTTTAATTGTTGTTGGTGATGATGATGCAAAGAAATTCTGGCAGAGAACAACAATAATTTCAGTACTGTATTGAGTCTAGCTGAGCCAGAGTTCATTTTCCCACAGCTGCCCTCACAGTGCTGTGCTCTGCATTGGTGGCTGGAAAGGTGTTGATAACACACCAGAGTTTTGGGTACTGCTGAGCAGCGCTGGCACAGCATCAGAGCTGTCTCTCAACATTCCCCACATCAAGGGGCTGGGAGTGGGCAAGATCCTAGTGTAGGACACAACCAAGCCAGCTGACCCCAAATAACCAAAGATCCCTTCCATATCATATGACATCTGCTCAGATATAAAGCTAAGGAAAGGAAGAGGGGGCATTTGATATTTACAATGTTTGCTTTCCAGAGCAACACGTCGCAAGTGGCCTGAACATCACTTGCTGACAAGAAGTAGAGAATAAACATTTTCTTTTTCTTTGGTTGTGCACATGAAAATTTTCACTTTTTCTTTAGCACACTGCCTTATCTCAACCCACGAGTGGGTTTTTTTCCTTATTTTCTCTTCACTGTCCAGCTGGGGAGTAATAGTGTGATTTGGTGGGCACTTGGCATCCAGCCAAGGTCAACCTGCCACAAGTACTTATAAACTTCAATTTGTCCAAGACAAAAAGCTCAGCAGCTCTTGATAGCATCACATAAGTAATCACACTCTCACCTAATCTCAGTCAGAGGTGCTGCACTGTCCCACACTTGGCACTTCTTGGTTTAATGACTGAAGCAGGAGCTTGTCTATTACTGAACGTCCTAGCCACTGAATGACACTTCAATCCCAGACATAAGGATACAGTAGAAATCAAGACTTAATAGTTCTAAGACTCTGTTTAGACATGCCAGGAAACTTCAAAGCTCTCATGAGTGCTTATCAAACCTACCTGCTCAGTTAGATTTTCTAATTCTATCAGTCATATCCAGTACACTTCACAGCCATAGGCTGATCCAGCTCCTGATGAAATAATAGAAGGTTAAATTCATTTTCCATCCAGGCTGACTTTTCTGAACAATTTTTTGCCTGCTCTGTAAACCAGAGCTTGCCAGATGCTTCTGTAGCTGTAGGTTTTTAACTATGAGGCGATGTACTGAGCAGACTGTAAAACCTCTTTCAGGTGTGAGGTTGGTAAACATTATAACCTTTTTAATGAAATTAAACCTAGGTTATAGTACCAGAGCAGTGCTCCTTTCACAATACCTTCCATAAAATATAGTTTAATGCCCCAAAAAGGGATGGTCAAGAATATCCAATTACAAAACTCTTGCCAATGATTATCAAATAACAGCTCGTTTCACAGAGAGCTTGAGAATTTTTACATTTTTAGAATATAAAATTCTAGCATACATGGAATAATACTCTCATAAAGAATTATAAAGTGGTACTTAAAATGATTACTTAGAATTAGTTTTCATTTCTGTGGCTGTGATTTGCTTCAGCAACAGAGCAATAGAATTTTGCATAATAAAGAAAATACGTATTATGTATTTCATTTGTATTCCTAATTATTTTCAGTATAAAACATAAAGATTTAAAAATGTCTTGAAAGTCATTAAAGAAAAAACCCCCTCTTAATATTAGAATAACCTCAATGCCTCATTAGATATTTACAAACAAACTAAAAAATAGAAAATAATTTTGATTACTAATACTTTCTTTTTTTGACAGGGAATGTTTCTCTATTTGCTTGTATTACATTTTGCCTTCTACTCAAACATTTGTCTTACAGTGTTATGGTGCTCTCTGCCTTTTCAAATGTTTGCCTTCAGGGGTATAGATGCTACTAAAAAACATCTATTTCATAGATCTGCATTAAAAATCACTTCTTTTTTCTGACAGGCTATTTAAAACATCACATTTATGTCTTATGAAGTGCACTTAAAAACACATATATATATATACTCATAGCCCATGAAACCCATTTGACCCAAGTTTTGTTTCTTTGCAAGAAAGGCAATTACAACTGGAAGAGATTAGCACTGAAGAGGTATGAAGGAGACATTTTCCAAAACAAATACTGTTGTTTACTTTTACTGGAGAGGGGGAAATATCCTATCAGAAACTTTAGAATGACTCCTAAAATGGCTAGTTTAACTATGGAAATCAGTAGTATCAGACCATTTTTCTTCAAAATAAAATTTGAAAACAAGATGAGCAGGTAAGCTGTACAACACACATAGATATAACCTCCAACACTTGTATGTTTTAAAATTTTAGATGGCACAAGTCCTGTATAGCCTTAATCATTTTTGCACGAGACATACAGGCACAAAGAGACAGAGAGGCAAAAAATGATCCCAAACATCCCAAAGTATGCTTTGAAATGATAATAAACTATGCCTCTACCATGGTATTTGTCCAAAGAGAATCTAAAGAACAGCGGGTAGAAAAAGAAACAAACATTTTAGGATTTTAGGTAGATCCACTTGTGTTTTGGCTGGTAGAACCTGCACTAATAGAATGCATGGTAACCAGCTCCAGCTGCTCTTTATCAAATAAGTGAGATTATATCAAGTTAGATTTATTAAATCTCAGCTGTTAGTTAAAATCATCATCTGTCACTAGGGACGTGACCATTAACTATGTTCGTACCTTGACTGGACAGAATACATATTTAGAAATAGTTGTGAGACCTTCCACTCAAGAGAAAATTTAAACATAGCACCTTGCTATTTTTACCTGAATTAGCATCCCTAGGCATGTACCACAAAAAGGATTGTACAGCCACTAGGTAATGAGAAGTGAATGGTAATTCTGGTTGTTCAGCACCCCCCTACCAGACTTGCACACAACTGTAACAGCAAAATTTGGAAAGACAGTTAAGTGTGTGAGTTTTCTATTTAAAGTATTCATGCTCTTTGATCACAAATAGGGCAAAAAAATGTCATACAATTACTACAGAATAAGTGAGTTGATTAAAAAAGGGTGACCTTTAGAAAACATTTGCAAAAAATGCTCATTGTTTGTTGGATAATAATGCTCCAGGCAAAATAATAAAAAATATTTTTTTTTAAAAATCAAACCAAATAAAAAACCAAACCCACCCAGTTTAAATAACAGGCTTGAGAAAAAATACTTCTATCAGACCAAAAATACCCCAAACCTAGACAAACAAACAAACAAAAATTGGCTACTTTCTAATATTTCCTGTGGGGTTTTTTGGGGTGGATTTTTAGTGGTGGTTTTTGTTTGTTGGGTTTTTTTGGGGGGTCCTTTTTTTTCCCTCTTTTTTGTTTTTGTTAGGTTTTTGTTTTTCTCTCTTCAGCTATTAAAATCATCCAATTGCTTGCCCTGATGACTCTGCTCCACCCTGCCATACATAGTATCTCCTCTACACCTAGCCATTTTTGGCTGCTGGAACTCAAACATGTCCTTGACAGATAAATTTTGGCTCTCAGGGTGAGAAAGAGTGACAGGTAATTGCTATGTTCTGCATCTGATGGGTAATGCAGAGTGGGATTGATGTCCACTGATGCACCTGAAATAGTTGTTTACACATTCTATGCATTAACAAAGGACATTTACAAATAATAATAAAAAGAGAAGGGTAGGAATGAGGTGAGGAGACATGAGGACAAATGCAGAAGAAAGTGATGGTGTCTGAAAATTTAATAAGAATTATATGCAGTGACAACCAAAAAATGGGATAGCAATTTTTACACTGAATGACAAAAACATCAGAGGCAAGAGATGTTCTTTAAAAAGCATTTTAACTAGCAAATTAATTTGAGTATTTTCCTTATCAGCACTTACCTTTTCAACACCACCTCTCACACTCTATATTTATTCTGACATATGCACTTGTTCAAGTGGAAACCAGGTATATCACATTTTCATGCTTTATTTTTTTTGACATGTTCTCCTCCAAGTAGCAGTTCAAAGGAGGAAGAGCAAACTTACAAAATACTCTGGTTTACAGGAAACCTGAGTGTCACTATCTAGGAGGTCAGATTTTAAAGAGAAAGAAACCCCAAGAAACCAAAAAAGCCACCAGGCTATTTCATCATGAAAATATGAAACAGCTCTACTAAGACGTCTGCTCATCAGTCAGGACCTTCATTGAAAGGCGTAAGACTTCTTTTTTCCTTCTTTTCTTATAACAGTGTATATCAGGACTTCTGTAATTACAGTGAGACAGATCTACACTGGGTATGTGAACTTATGCCCAAAATCATTGCTATTTATGTAATAAAGGAACAAAAATGCTTCTTGTTACAGTAAATTAAACCTTTTTAAGAGAAATAGTTACATATTTAAAATTATGGCAACCAAGTACCATGAATACTATTAATATTTTAGAGAGAATTGAAGAGACACTTAACAAGCAAACATGCAAGTCTCCAAAATGGAAAGGCAATGGCTTTTCATTTTGTTATATAATTATTACTCCAGTTTAATGAATGAAATATTACTTGAGCTAAAAGAGTTTTTATAGAAAGCTTGTTACAATAAATTTGAATGAACTCAGATTTGGCAGAATGGCTTCATTATCAAATTCTTAGCAGAAGTATTTGAGTAAAATTCTGCTCAGACTGTTCAAGACAATGAAAATCTAGTAAAGAAATACTGGGTTTTAGTTTTTCTTCATGCTACAAGTATTCTTAGCAATCTGTAATTAATTTTTCCATTTAACAATATTGTTTTTATTTACAGCATTTCCTTAAATAGGAAAAATGTACCATGGAATGGAGTATTTTGTTTTGCTTTGTTTAGATTATGCATTAAACTTAGTATAAAATAGATATATGCAAGTGTGTAACACACACACAGATCCAGTATGCTTGAGGATAGAATGTCAAGGAGGTTCTTAATAAATGTACTTTGTGATCTTCATACTGGCTTTTAAGAGAGCTGCTTAAACTATTACCTCAACTCCGTATACAGAAATACTGCAGTATAACTAACTAACTAACTAACTATATAAATGGTCCAAGGAGACTGCAGAACAAACATAAGGAAAAGGGAAAGAAGTCAGAATCTAGGTCTCCAGTTCAAACCAAGTCCTGTGGGTAGTGTTTGAACTGGATAAACAAACCAAATTTTCTGTGAAATTAATAAATAGTCACAGACAAGTGTTTAGCAAATGTGTGTCTGCATTTACAATTACAGTTGTCACCAACTGGCAGCCTTCAGAGAACAGCACCCAGAATCTACCTAATGCTTATAGACTCTAGGTCAAATGACCCAGTTCAAAAAAGCTGGATTATGGGAGCAGTGCAAGAGTACATTGTTGATCAAGAAAGGTCAAAAGTCTTGTCTGTTTTCCGAAAAAGGAATGGGTTTGCATACCTATTTACCTTTAGTGGAAAAAAATTGTTTCAAGCATTTTACTAATCAAGTCTGTCACCATGGTATTTTGTAAGTGTATAGGGTGTGCTGGACAAAGCATTAATGCAGTCAGTGAGTGTGGATGAAAAGAAAAATAACTATGGCCTAAAAGTGGAAACAAAAACTATTCATCCAAGTCATTTAACTGAGTATTTATCAGTTTTGGAGACTGTTCCAAACATACTGTACTCTGAAAGTTGACAGATCACCTAATTCTGGTACCTAAATATACAACTTTTAAACTTACGCAGTAGACAGATTATTACTGTGAGTTAGGTGCTTAGACACTTTCTCATTTTTAATCTCAGACCTCTATTTTTCTTATGAATATCTCCATAAAGGTTTGCATCTGAGCTGCGGTTCCAGGTCTGGCCCATTCAGTACAACAGTACAGAGATGGACTTCAGCACCCACAGACCCCAAATTCTACTCTGCTGCAATACAGGATAGTAAACAAAGCTTACATTATACATATCCCAACCAATGCAGTCATTGCCTTAAAAAAATATTGACAGCTGAGACGTCTGCAGCTGAAAGATGGTCCTCCAGCCCAGAACAAGTCTGGTGTACATCAGCGAGTCTGATCTTCAAAGGAAGACTCTTCACCCTCAAACTTGAAGTGATACAGTTGACAGAAACTGAACCACAGCCTCTCCTAATAAAGTAATCTGACCAGGTCTCATGATGTGAACTCTCTTAGTTGCCATCCAGTGGTGAGAAGAGACTCTTTAAACAATCCATTGCAGTATTAGCATTGTAAAATCTGTGGGTTTGACCTCTGCTAAATACAAATTCCAGTAATCGATATAGCAAGGTAGGTTTGTATTTTATTTTGATGTAGAATTTTTCTACCTGGAAATTTTTTTCCCTGCTCAAACCACCAGGCTTGAAGGTTCAACAATAAAGCAGACTGAAACTATCCCTCCCAAAAGAGCATTGCATTCTCAAAGCTTTGCTACAAAATAATTGCCTGAACAAATATTCAGTGACACATGCCAATCCTAGAGCCTTCAATGAGTTACACCTCTACAAAACAACTGGGCCTTTGTGAAAGGTTCTGTTAATACAACAGAAGATAGTGCTTGAAAGTCATTCTTGAACATGCCATGTTATCTTATCTATGACAAGCCACAATAAAAAGGGAAGCCAGGAAAAAGTAGTAGCAAAGACTAGATTAGCCTCTATATCAACTTACTAAAGTCTGAGGAGTCATTCAGGAGGTGCAGCTTTCACAGTGGCTTGAAAAACCCTGAAAATATGCTCACTTGTTTATGGTTGGTTTAATGACAGTTTTCATAGACCTCCCTTTCCTTTACCCATTTCCAAACCTCATTTAAATGAATCTCCCTAAAAAACTCATAAAACATTAAAACATTAGTATCAAACACTACTTTTCAGCAGAGGTGGCCCAGATAGTAATTGTACTCTGCTGTCAGTCATAAGGAGACGTAGCTTGAGACAAAATAATTAGCACTGGCCTCATTCAAAGAACTTGAAATATCTGAAATAAAGTTGAAGAGTACATATTGCTATATATTTAATAGTATTTGATACAGACTTGTAGTAAAAAAAAAAAAACGAAACAACTTCAAGAGAGGGAACTAGGCTATACTGCCTTCCTGTGTAATCTGTCTGCCTGTGTTTAAGGAGTCTGAAAAGCTTCAGTAAGTCAGATGCCCCAATTTGTTTAATGAGAGGAATGTTATTTCCCATAAACTTTTAGGATCATAACTATGTATGAAGAGTCTCACAACCCACCAAAGAAAAATCAGGGAAAGATCAGGAAATAATTATAGAAATATTGTCTTTTTTACCAAAACATGAGAAAAGCAAGCACATTTCCTTGTGTTAGGTAAACTCTCATGTCATAAAACCTTCTGAGGCTGGCACACTGGAGAGTAAGCACTCTTCAGTTACAAACGGCTAGAACATGTGATCTTGTAAAATAATAATAGAGATGTGTTTGTAAGACTTGTTTAGAAACGCACAGACACATTGCCATGAAAGTGGAATTTATTTATTTTTTTACTTACAGCAACAGCTTTGTGAAACAAAAGGAGAACAAAGCCATCACGTCAAACAATGTTTGTAGTCAGACTTTGTGAAAAACTGGAATGGAACTTCCTGCTATTTGTATGTAACCTGGATGTCACCAACTGCAATGGTTTTACACTTGATTTTTTTTTTCCTTGCAGTGCATTAAGTTATTGTATTTAGATTTTATTATTTTTTTAATAATGAATACTCTGGTGTATATGAATGAATACTGTACTGAAAAAAAAAATTATTAGTTGGGAAAGAAAAAAAGTGATGACATATACAATGCATTCTTATAAGAGTATTGAAATACTTCTACCCTGGTCAAGACTTGCATCTCTGGGTGGAAGAAGCACCCAGGCTTTAGTAAATGTCATATAAATATAACATGAAAAATGAAGTGAGCCATATGCTACACCAAAGTGAGGATCACAGCATGTAACTACTTCCAAAATCAGCTTCCTTTCCTATAAAACAGTGGACATATTGAGTCACCATTATAAAAAATATTACTTTCCAAAGTAATTTTCAAGAAGGAGAATGTAGAGATAGACAGTTAAAACTGTCAGTATTCTTCAAACATCCCCCCAAAACCTCAGGGCACTTCCCCCTATGCTAATGTTTTTGCAAGAAAGACAATTGGTATTTTTTACTGAAAAGGCTAACGGAATAAGTAACCTGCAGGTAACCAACATTTGCCTGAATCATTCCTTTTCTTTTTTTTTATTTTTCTTTTCTTTTGGGAGCAAGGGGGGCAGGTAGTGAGAAGAGGAGGAGTGGAGCAGGGCAGAGGCTTGAGAAGCATATGTCCATATTGGTTAGCTGAGTTTTTAATGCAGGATATAGTGCTGTGATTTGTATTTCCAACAATAAAGGAAAGCCAACAATAGAGATATTTAACGTCAATAAACAGCATTGCCGAAAACTGGAAGTGCAATTAGTTCACACTTTTGCAAACCGCCTAGAAGTTATACATCTGTCGAAGCTATGAAGATTTGAAATCACTTAACTTTCCATTAGTGTTTTCTTTCTGTTATGATGGCGTTTTAAACAAAATGTATTAACTTTTAGGGCAACTTAAAAGAGAGAACTGACATTTTCAGTACGACAGATCTTAATTTCATCCCTTACAGTATTAAAAAGTTTGGCCTCTTTACAAGCTCCCTTAATCACATCCCCTGATAGCACAGCTATCAAGCGTGGACATGACTGAGACTATCCAAGGCAGTTCACTTTAGACATTTCAGGGTGGACAGAGCATAGGTACAAGGCTAGCTAACTCCAGGCTGTGTGAAAATCTCTGACATTTTCCTATTACTCATTTAATCTTTCAAGACAGCCTCCCTCATCTACTGTTTTTTTTTTCCTTACAGATAAAGATCTTCAAACATCAGTCTATTTCTTTTGATATGTCTCATTTTCTATTAGCCCATGAAAAAATGCATCCTCTCTCTCTTCAGTCAACTCTACTCTTACCCCATAGAAACCAATTTAATTTTCTGGCCACTTGTATTGAAACAGC
>VYXD01009922.1:32909-57552 GCA_013397195.1 Hylia prasina | reverse complement strand
ACACACACGAGAAATGCTAATCCTACCCTACGAAAGCAATTATCCAAACCCGACCAGCCTCAGAGCATAACATTCCTTCCACATGCCAGTCACAGTCTTCAGTCTGAGGGTAGCCTGGAAAGCTGCATGCATATTCTTGACTCACATTTCAAGAATCCCTTACTGTCTCATTTAAATGCCATGGGACTCTGAAGCCCTGCATCTACGAGTTCCCGCTGGTGAAGGAATGATGCTCCTTATTCAGGATTATGTTTTACCATAATGTACTTTTGCTTTCCAGCTGCTGTGCTTCCTCAAATACATACACAAGGGGGGAAAGTGCACTTGCCTTTCCTTCCCCCCCTTCTCATACTCCTGCATGCTTCTAACATTTTTTTTCCTTCTTTGTTTTTTGGCTTGGGTTTTTTGGGGGGTTTGTTTTTGGATTTTGTTTGGGCTTTTTTGGTTTTTGTTTGGGGTTTCCCCCCCCCGCCCCAAGCTTCAGAAAAATCACAGGATCGGAGAAAACTGCAGCCGTTCATAAGATGCTGCTTAAAACTCGAATCCCTCCAGAGGCTGTTCCGGGCTGGGACACTCGGTCCTGCCCCCAGCCCGCTCCCGCGGCGCGGGCTCCCTTGCTGCAGTGCAGGCTGGCACTTCGCTCAGGTCCAACTTTCCATGCAGAAATTCGGCACGATGCAGGCAGCCAGATAAAGCAGCACTTACCTTAATTGAAATCTTTTCTCTGGGAATGCTGGATCATCAGTCCAATCAACAGGGATCGGCGAGAATCTAAGTTTCAATCAACACCCTCCGGGTAGCCGCATGCTGCTCTGCCTTTTTTTCACTGAACTCCTCACTGTCTAGAGGAGAGAGAGAGAGAGAGATCAGCTGAAATCCTCAGAGGCTCGTAGGGAGTGAGAGAAGAGGCACCAAAGCAATGTTTCTTAACACGAGATTCTCAGCAAGCGTGCTCAGGTCTGGAGGATCCTGTAACTGCTGTGATAGGCTCCTGTCATGTCCCCTGAGCCGTGAGATGATCATTGACCTGATTAGCTCTGAACACTCCCTGCATGCAGGGAGAGCGCTGAGAGGATTGGTGGGTCGCGAGGGAATTGGGAAAGGCACCAGGGCCGCTTGGGAATCTTCATTCTTCCAGACTAATGGATGTGCTGCAGCTGAGGCTGTAATTTGTGAGGAGGTTATGCACAATGTTAACCATCTGAGGACTTAAACAAATGTGCTTTTGCATGCTGTTTCTCAAGGTACACCAGGCATTCGACGCAGGGTAGAGCTGAGTAATTAGAGGCTGATGTAGCCATTTCGTAATACAAGGCTCACTGTATGAGATGTTCTGTAAGCTGAGAGATAAAGTGGATTCGTACATTTGTCTCTGACCCTGGAGACAATAGCAGTTAATGGGTAGAACAAGTGAAATTAGTATGGTGGGCCCATGTTAGCCCCCAGATGGCAGTCACCGTGGAAAGAAAAATAAAAGAATAAAACCCAAACAGATTAGAATTACCCAGACTAGAATTTTTTAACAAGTGTATATGGCAATTTAAATAAAATGTGAAGAAAGAATTTCAAATTAGTACAGAAAGGACTTTTCAACGTGGAGATAAATCAGTAGAAAAGCACAACAATACAGCAGTGCAAGTTCTTCCCTCTCTCACAGCAGAGGGGAAAAACCAACAAGGAATGCATTTAAAGGATCTAATTTGCCTTTCACTTACACTGATACAAATAAATCTATTAAAGATGACAGTTTAAATTTAGATCAGGATAAAAAAAAAGCAGAGTGAAAGAAGAATGAGGTGTATTTGTTACTTGGTTTTGGTTCAAGGGTATTGTGGAAACTAGACTTCAGTGTACCAAGTATTCAGACTTACATGGTCAAATGAGTCAAGCCAAAGTGTGTCAACTTTTATGACTGTTCTCATCTGCTATTTTCCTGTTCTTGGATGATAATTGTGGCACTAGGCAGTTGACTCAATTTCCCATTCAGATTTATCTATGAAAATACCAGCTTGTAACAGAGTAATTTTGTTCACAGAATAATATATTCAGTATTGGTGATCTGAATCACCCATATAAAATGGAAAATGGATATTTTGATAGCAACTAATGAAGCAGATTTGGAAGCCATAGTAGCAATGCTAGTTCATGTGTAGTTATCATAAGTTACTCCATGAATGCTGAAACAAAGTAAATCATAAACATCTACTGAAATTCTTAATCAAGTTTATTTACTTTAGGTCTACTCACACATTTTTCAGGTAAATTTGTGTAATTGTGTTTTAGTAGGAAAAGAAGTAAAGCAGTTTCTAAGTTGTTAAGTGGCAGAGAAAATGGATTGTATGTTTACTTTCTGAAGGCATTCACATCAGAAAGCTATTACAGAGAAGAGTATCATGTGATCTAGATCACTCAGAAGTAACCATGAAAGTTTGAATCTCCATTTTATTTAGCAAGACAGAAAACAATGATTTTTCTCCCTGGCTTTAATGCCTGAGAAACAAGAAATAAATCTCAGTGCCCCATATTTCCACTAGACAATCAGTAGGAAGACATCAACTTTTCTACTCTAGCAGTGTTAGCCGTATAATTTTAAGATTCCTCCCCTGGAAGTGCCACTCTCTTTCCACTGAAAAGTGTCTCAATGTCCAAAGTCTGGATAATAAGATTGTCAGTATTTTATATTCAGACAGCAAAGTTTTTAGAATGTAGGTTACTTTTTTTTTTGCAATTTATTGAATGTCTATCACCCAGGGATTCATGCTTGCCCTGGGACTAATAGTAATAAAGTAATAATTAATCTACTAATTAATCAAATAAGAAGACTTTTACACACATTAATATGAAACATAAACACATTCTTGAGTAAAGGGTTTTATGTGTCAAGAGTAACATGATTTCCTGTCACAACCCCCACTGAAAAAGAGGCTGCTCTCCTTACCTCTACATTTGTACCAGTGAAAGGGTGGGAGTCATCCCAGTGCTTGCAATCTGATCTGTTCTGACATGGCATCCCTCATGAAATGTGTAATCCACAGACACATGTTGTATTTATGATTTCAAATACAATTAAAGAAATTATATATGAAAAAGACCTTATTAAGAAAATTTATTTTCCACTCCTGTATGCTTCCAATTTCATGTTTCATGTTGCTTTGTTTGGTTGAATCTTAGCTCTCACCAGCCCTAGAAATTTCAACACTTCCCTTAAACTGCTGTTCCAGCCAATCAGATCTCCATAATAGGAATTCTTTTCCATTTATTGCCCTCTTTTCAAATATATTTATAGTATAGTTTTATACAAAAAAAAATGCTTTAATAATTTAAATGGTAATCTTTCACACAGTGTTCCGATTGTCTTTTTAGGGTTTAAAGGTCAATATTCATCAGAAGTTCATTGCACAAAACAATTATTTTAATTGTTTCTCACCACATGTAAAGGTTTAGGGGAAAATATAACAGCAGATCCAGAAAAGGACTGAAGCATGAAGGAAAAAAACCTGAAGTGACAACATGATTTCAGTTTGTGCAGAAACAACTGGGACTTACTGTAGTCTCTGACTATTAAGACACTGGCATTTTAAATTCTGTATTAACAAAAGAAAACAATAATTTGACTCACGAATCTTGCTACAGTCCAAATAACAGAAGCAAAGTCTGGTGCCTTGGGTCCTATTCCCAATCCTAAATATAACTTAAATTTTTTGCATTCAGTTCCTATGAGTCATCTCAATAAAGGGACAGAGGTTTTTCTGAACAAGGAGATCAGAAAAATAATATGTTTTCAACAGGAAATTATATTGTTACTGATATAGATTAAAAAAAAAAAACTATTAAGCACCCTTCTCAGCACATCATTCTTACACAAAGGGGGCAGTATGTTAAAGCAGTTAAAAAATAAAATAAAATTCTATGCAATCTCTAATTAACCTTTTGAATTCACTGCCCCAAGCCATGATTATAAGAAAGAATTAATATGTACACGTGAGAATATTTTAAAATCATAACAGAATCTAAAATGGTTACACAGTAAAAATTTCTTTGTTCAGTATTGTTCCTCAATGCCAAGCAAAAACATTTTCTCATGGTCAAGACAGGATACTAATCATGGGGAAAAAAATCCCTGACCAAGTAATGATTTAGCAGCAAAATTTAGAAGACCTTTACAGTATAATTGAATAATCCATGGTATTTTTACTATCCAAGGCCAGATATTTGTGCCTCACTAAAATATATATATTTTAAAGATGAATAGCATATTTCAAAAAGCAGTATTTCCAAACTTGGTCATTTGAATAGACTGAATGCCTAAATAAACACAGAAAGCTGTACTAGTGTAAGTTTCTTAATATTCTCATAAAGACCTTTGGTTCACAGACACAAACTGCTTCAGCTTAATACCTTATCATGCATCAATGTAAATTCAATACAAAATAAAAGGCCACAGAGGAACAGTAAGAAAAGTGCTAATACAGATAGAACTTTGCTGCTGGCCCAAATCACACAGAGAGTCAGTTGTGTCAGCTTTGTTGATTCTCAGGAACAGAAAGGACTAGGAGCAAGTCTTGTCTATGTCCACAGCTTCAACACACAGAACTATTCTTCTCCTACACTTAAAAAGATCATTTGGTATGAAAAAAAGAAAAATGCTAGACAGAATGTACTGAGTGTCAGTTTTCTGGGGAATTTTTTTTATTTCTAATAAGTAAATAACAAAAAAGAGATTTCATTTTGGCTGGAAACACAGAAACTAGAAATAAGGTATGCAGGTACTCTAGAACAGCAGCAAACCCAGCCGAATACATAGAAAAGATTAAGTAAAACCATATTTATCCTTCATCTCTTCAGAGAAAAACATAAATAATAAACCACTTTAAGACATTAAAAATTCTCTGCAGAAAAGCATTTGAGCCGTTCAAACTTTCACAACTATCATATTTTCCATATTTTGGCAACCACTTTCCCCCCATGGCCTCTACAGACAATGAGAGTCATTAACTTCTAGTAATACTTAGCTGCCCTGCACGGTAGATCTGAAATTTTGCTCTCATCCTCATTAATTTCAAAGGTACCTGCTGAGCAAAGGCAACTCCAAACTCTCATCAGGCCTATATCAGCATAGCTGCATTGATTTAAGTGGAATTGAACAGCAGATTTATAAATTAGTGAGATCTCATGTAAAAGCAATACAATTGGTCATCAATGAATACTACAGCAGGTTTCAAAGATCAGCCTTCCTGCAGTAGCATCATCCAATATTTTATTTTTGATATGGATCATTTTTTCCCAGACTTTTTGGCCACACTGAGTACAGACAACATGGGAAATTTCTTTGCAACGAAGAGCTTAATTGTGAGCATTCAGTGCTTTAATTCAGCATTCTGTTCAACAGGTTCTTGATGTTAAGGTAAAGATGTGATGTGGATGAAAGAAGACAGCTGAATCCTTGTCATACTCAGTGGAAAACTGCTGACTTCATCAGGCTTCCTCTTGTGGTACCTCAAGGGGCTCAGACAAATCCAAACTGCTTTGTGTCATCTGATCACTGTTCTCACTCCCAGTACAGCAATAATTATCAGTACCATCCTTTTTACTTAGGCCAGACATGCAAATATAAGGAAAGTAGCACAGCATATTGCTTTAAGACACTTCTGATAATGTTATGTAAAGTGCAGTTTGAATTTCATTATATGCTTTTATTAAGCCAGCCTTATAGGCTGAGAGATTTCAATGTTGGTGATCTCTGTTTCCTTGGAGGCATTCTCACAATGTTTGAGACATTTAGGAGGCACAGGTAACCCCAGATTTAAGTAAAGGCCCACAAAATGCGTAAACAAATGAAAGTTTGGGAGCATCCTAATACCACAGTGAAATAGCCCCAAAATCATAATGATAGGGGAAAAGCAGGTGGTGATTAAACACTCTACAATTCAGTTCTGGGAAGAATTTATGAACATTATGCTTTGTAAGAGTAGGGAACTCATGGGTAGAGAAGGTACATACCCCCGTGAGTGAAAGGAAATATAGAGGGATAATATTTTTAAGGATACATTCAGGTCTAGTAAAGACAAAATGAAAATGAAGGTAGAAAGAAGATGTAAAATGTAAACAGGCTGCCACTCTTTTGAAGTTTAACTATCACCTGACAGAAATAAACTTTGTATCACAGAGGAACACCATTCATGTTCAAGCACCAAGTAAATTATTGTTGGCCATAATTATAAAGAAGGAAACAGAATGAACAGTTATTCAAATGTGATATGTGCTTGCAATACTATTTATATAGATACTATAAAGGCACTTTTGTGAAATAATGAAAAACACAGTTCAGGCTGTTTGGTGTGTCTTTCTGTATGAATTGAGAACCTTGGGACTACTAGAATGTACTCTACAGGACCAAGAAAACTTTACATACTAAGTTAGTTAATATCTGATGAAAATTTCTGTCAGCAATAGAACTATACTTCTCAGCTGCAAAAGAAATTAAACAGGTGTAACCAAGAGCATGGTTTTGTAGCAAAGTTTGCAGTTTCTGGTCTGGGTCTTCTTTTTGCTGGGGGCTATAAACCTCCTTTAGACATAACAGCAAAACTAGGAGCACCCTGCAATTTGCACCACAGGAGCGGTGTGGGAAACAGAATGACTCAGGGACATCCTTTCTAAAGTACAATTTCTACCTCACATCCTTCTTGTTCAGGTGAAGGGAACACTGTGATTTGTGGTATGATCTGTCTCAGCAGCAATTTACAACTTCCCAGTAAAATCTCTCTGCTCACTCCCTTTTGCCATCAACTTGCTTTAGCATGCAGGGACAGGGGGGAGAGGATAGTGCAGAAAGTCATGTGCAATGTACTGCTTGTAACCACATAAATATCTTACACTCATCCATTAGCCTCCCTGTTCCTGTCTCTCTGAATAAGGAGGGGTTGCTTGTCCCCTTGAAGGGGACAAAACTGAACTGCAATTTAGTCTTGGGATTCTCCCTGGCATTTTTATAGCTGAAGCCTGTCTGCTACTTACTCAGACTAATACTATAAATCTAGCACACTTTAAGGGCCACATTTTCAGTGTCATAAAGCATCATATATGTCCATTTCTCAGGGTAACCACAGGGCTTTTATAATAATAGAGAAAATCAGATCTTAGTATGTGACAATATCTTTGCCTGAGATTTTTTAGATGCTGCTAGTTTCTGGAAAAGCTCAGAAAAATATATTAACATGTATAAACACTAATTAAAGTTACCTTTCCAGCAATCCTCACTTGCATCTGTCTGACTAGATTTTAGTCTTCTAACTATTGGGAATATTTATTTATTTATTTATTTATTTATTTATTCTTGTTCTGGTGTGTTTTTATTTTTATTTCACCCTTGACTGTTTCTTATATGATATTGCTCTTCTCTTTTTCAGTTTTTCCGTTCCAGAGTCATCTTTAATGTTTTTTTAAAAAGTTCCCAATCTCTTTTAATATTCCTCCTTCCTTGTTTTCTTGCTCTCTATTTTGCCAGTCTTATAAGAAGTATACTGCCTTTTCTTGGCAGTGCTGGAATGGATAGGTATAGAGGGAAAAAACAGGGAGAATACTACTGCTTCTTTCCATATACACATTAAAAATCTTATGTAGGAAAAAGAATCAAATGCTAACAAAATTGCTTTTATTCCTCACTCCCTCAGCTATGATTCCGGAGGAGCTGGGAATTCTGTAAAGGAGCATGACTGGAAACATTTTAATTCCTCATACAGTCTCACTCTTCATACTTTGAAGCAAGTTTTCCCTCAGATTACAGACACCAGCCCATTGAGTGTGAAGGACAACTTCCTTGTAGCAGGGAAGGCTGGATTATAAAATAAAGAGAACCTGCAGCATTATTGTGCCAAGCCCTGAAAGAGCAGGCTGATGGGAATAGCAGGCAGTAAGACAAGCTCTTACTTGGGGTCAGCACTCTCCCTTCATGTGGGACCATGCTGGTTAGCACTTGGTTAGATTTGCTGTGGGAAAACAAGCTACATCACATCAAGGTGACAGTGAACAGGAGGATAAGGCAGTCTCTCATCCCAGCTTCTTCAGAAGTTATCAGGAATAGAAGTTATTTAGTGCCTTCCATGTACCTAATGGCAAGATTATTACTCCCAAAAGTATTGCACTGCATCCAATTTTGTAATAAGTTAAGTGGCTTCCATGACATAAAGAAGCTAAACCATGTACTGTATACAAATCTATTTTTAGATACCAAGGAAGATGAAGATTCCAGTCTAGTGCAGTACTGCACCAGACACTGATTAGCAGGGCCTAACCCTGTCGAGTTTCCTTCTTGTGTTTCCTTCACATCATTACCCCTCTAACACTCTCCTATTACAGGCATATGATACATATTACATGCTACATATTACTCCCCCATGAGTTTGCTAACCTATAGTAAAAATTCTGCAAAGAAATATTGATTCCTTTTGCAGACCTGCAGGTTATTCCTCATTTGCCTATTTTTTGACTATATCCTGCACTTCGAAAGTCTCATAAGCCTTTGTGATTATCAGGTTTCCTAAGGTTTACCTTAAATGATCAGCTGATAAGAGAATGACAAGGCAGTAATATACAAAGATATCTTCTTATTTTTTCTGTCCTGTAGTGATTATTTCCAGTTGGATCTATTAATGCCTTCATTTTAAAAGCTCAGAAGGCAGAGAATCAGATCACAATATGAAATGTGACACTTAGTTCTAACCAGCAGGAAGCTGAAGGTGGCAGGAGGAGATTGGAGCAAAAAGCCCAGATTCCTTAGCTCAGGCAGCCCAAGCAAAAGCCATGTCTCAGCTGCTGCCTCTTCACTCAGGGAAGCAGAAGCCATGGTCTGTCATAAACTTGGGCATTGTATCCTGTGGAGGGAATTAAACAGCGGCATCTTAAACTGTACACTTCAGTTTGCTGCCAAAAACCAGTACAGAGCATGCTGGTAACAGTTTCTTTAACACAATCTTGCTCTGGAAACACATTGGAAAAGAACATGCTTCCACAAAGCACAGACACCTGTTACCTCTTTTGAAAATGGAATGGTTTGAGACAGTGGCTAAGTAATAAAATTTGGCCACTACTGATTAAACAGAGTAAAATTCTCTAACCACATATGACAGATGAATCATATGACACATTTGGAAAAAAAATGTTCAGGTTAATAATTACATCTTTTCTGGACAGGAAGTATCATTATGTGATCATCCTCATTTTGAGCCATTAGCCTCTCTTTTCCCGTTTTATGAATATGGGGGAATGAAAGATGGCTTAATTATAGCACTAGGAAATTACATGCCTTTTGGTGGGGGGTAGAGAAGATGGTCTCATAATCACAATACAAAGTTGAGACTGTACAATATTACCTTAAAATATTTATTCTCAGTTAGTCCCTCAGTTCCATTTGCATCTATAATAAGGAGCATGTTTAAAAGACACTCACATATATGGAATGAGAGTAGAAGAATATGGAAGCTGGAAATTGCAGGGCCTCACTTCCTAAATACACAGTCACATTTTCTCTCATGCTTTCAAGCTGTAATTTCTGATTTATGTGAAAATGTGTGATATTAATACTGTCTGTTAAAAACAAAGGGTAAAACCCACAAACACTACATATCCATTCATGTTAATTTGTCTCTTTAGTAGCAAAGCCAACTAGCCTGTGTTCATCTATCTCCAGAACCACCTCTACTGATATTAATCAGTTTGCTGAAACCCTGTCTTTTTTTTTCCCCCTATTCATGAAGGCACTTCTGAGAATAATAATTACACTACTTAGCCTTTATCTAGTGCTTCTCATCTTTCAAGTGCTTTACAAATATTAATTCACTAATTAATCTTTCCAACAACTCACATTACTCCCATTTTACAGATGGAGAAGCATTAGCAGAGAGGCTGAGTGACCTACCTGAGGCCATGGAAAGCAGAAAAAGGGGAGAGGACTAAGGGAAAAGATGCTTATAACTAGAATGAAATGGAGGCAGATGGGACAATTATGGTGATTGTTCTGCAAATAATCATGAGATTCCAGTGAAGAATGCAACATACCACCGGAGGGCAGGCAGTGCTAGTCCCACGGTATATTATACAGCTACTGAGTTTGCCAAAGGATCCACAAATTTAAAAAAAAAAAAAAAACCAAACCAAACCAAACCAAACCAAACCAAACAAAAAAAAAACCCAAACCAACAAACACACAAAAACCTAAACAAAAAAAAATCCCTAAACAAAAATAACAGAAAAACCCCCAACAAACAAACAAAAAACCAAACCAAAACAAAATTTATTGCCTTTTCATAATTTTTTATAAACCAGAACAGTCTGTTCTTAGATACCGGCAAAAATCTTAAAAGTAATCCTGACATAAAACTAGGGTCAAGAAACAAGAAAATTCTAATTTACTTGGTATCTCATTTGATGTGGGGCTATCTGTATTCAAAATTGGATCAACTAAATGCAGGAGCTGCCCATTGCTAGTGATACTAGGATTTCTGTTCCTGGTTCATTTTGCATCTGGGGAGTCTAAGAGAAAATATGCTCTCTATAAGACTAGATCTAGCTCACATATTTAGTTCCAACTGTAAGTAAAAACAAACAAACAAACAAACAAACAAAAAAACCCTAGACAAGTAAACTTCCCTCTTGAACTTTGTTTTTCTACTTTACAAATAGGCTCTGTTTAATCACTTTTTCTTCCACTTTGTTTTAGCTTGGTTTTGCTTTGTGCACAATCATGAATGATTCCAGGAAAACAGACATTTCTATGTTAGGACTACAGGAGAACATGGGGTAATACTATTGTATGATACTGCTGTCAGGGAGACTTTTTCCTTAAGGCTGTAAGAGATACATCATTGTCTGGAATTAGGACAATGACTGGGGATGTGAGGTATCCAAGCTAAATCTAGGAGGAGAATTATCTAAGAGCAAAAACTATTCTGTGTCACAACTGATGCAAACCTGGGGACTGGTTTTGACTTGTGTTAGAATCTAGCAAGTACAGTACACATACTTATCCAAATCAAAAGCTCCGCATGATTACACAACTATTCAATGTACTTTATGCTCCATGCAGACTGGGAACAAACAAAGTAAAAAAAGACCACTGAAGCTGTACAAAATTTAGAAGATATACAATCAGGTCAAATTGAGATCACTTTTGCCAATCTTTGAGAAGTTTTGCTTTCTGCTCCATTGATATGTTAAATGTTTGTTTCAGTTGCACTTTATGTTGATATTGACATTTTGTATAATACTGTAGCTCACTGACTAGTGGATAAACAATCCAAGAGTCCAGAAAACACCAAAGAGAATGAAGAGGAGTGAAGGGGGGAATGTAAAAAGGCCTCTGATAATTTTAAACACTGCATATATGCTGCAATGTTCAGCACTAAGTGGGTAACTGTCACTCCTGAAACCTGCGCATTTCTCTCATTAGTTATTCCCTTGTCTGGAGAGGCTCTTAAAATGAAATTTAATTACTTACAGAATAGCTACACCTTTTCAGGTTCTTAGAGCTTGGGAAGAAGGTATTTTTCCAAGATACAGAACTGATACACCTATTCTGTGTCTTGGAAAGTTATCTGCTTCCCAAGCTCTAAGAGCTTGAGCCGGAACTGTTATTTCAAAAAAAGAATAATAAAAATATATATTTTGCTTCTGCAAGAATTTGGAAGTAAAGTTAATTGCTTTCTCTCTCTCTGAGTTCTACATCCTCTTAAAATTAATTCCCTCTTTAAACTTTATTTAAGATGCATATTCAGGAAAAAATTTCCTGGAAATGACAAGGTGGGAAAAAAGCCTTTATTGGCACTATTTTGATATTAATAACACAATTTTATGGTTTCATCATTTGCAAGCTTTGCAGACAATACACATGATTACCAATCCAATCACTGACAACAGCAAGCAACTTACCACTTGTGACCTCAAAATTCTGTAGTAGCAAGAAACAAATTGACTGGGAATAGCTCCTATAGTACATTATAATCAGGGTGAAACTATTGAATTTGTGCTTTCATCCACTGGTTTGATTTTTGGTTAGCTCCTGTGGTAGAATGGGGTTTATGTTATTACAAAAAAGTAATGATCACGAAACTTCCGTAACAGATCACACACCTGGGTACAGGACTCTCGAGAAAGATGCCTAGTGATGACATGTGGGTATCATGACAGAAACAAATGCTACATTTTGTCTGTGAGGTTTAGTTAGGTTTGCTTTGCTTAGGTCAGCCTGTTGGGGTAAGAGCACAGATCACTCTCACCAAAATTCAGAGGGCTGTGCAGAAAGGACTTTCAGCAGATAGGAAAAGTGACAAAGAAAACAAAGTGCCTAGCTCAGCTGTGATGTTGCCCAACATGGAGAAGACAAGTTTTGTTTATGCAACAGACATAAAAATGTCAAGGATTCAGACAAGAAGTCCTGAGTTTCTTCCCAGATGCTTCTGGGTTACACAGAGGCTACTGCAGCTTCATTTTGTGTTCCCTTTCTTCAGCATATTTAAGCTCTAAAAGGAAGAGGTGGATTTTATTTACATGTCTCCATAATTATGTTTGGATGCTGTTGAGCAAGGGTGGAGATCAAAAGTGCTGTTGATAGAAACCTAATTACTATTTTAGGAACCAAATTCTTTTAAACAATTATTTTTATTTATTCATTTAACCAAAATCTGTGTCAAAAACTAGGCAGTGCTGTGTAGTTCAATGCTGTAAGTTAAATGAGTGGTTATCAAGGTAAGGCAAATACTGGTTCTTAGATGTTGGGAACTACAAGTGGACTAGCTTTACATATCAGCTCATCTTTAATTAAAATTTGTTAATACATTCTGAATGTTGCTGATTCTAATATTTTAAAGTACCTAAGGTTATTCTAGGCTAAGCAGGGAAGTGTCAGTTTTCTTTCTTTTAGCACTCTTTTTGTTTGCATAGGCTTTAGTTTTACATTCTTCAAGCAGGAAACTGTATGTAATTATTTTGGATGTCTTCTTTTATTGCTTAATTAAAACTATAGAAAATGGCATAAAATAAACTCTATCTCATTGACATTTGCACAGCAGCACACTTGCAATCAACCAAACGCTTATTTGTCCTGTGTCATTAATGATAAAAGGCACAAATTATTTATTTATGATGATATTAAAAATAAAATATTAATTTGTTGAAGAAAACACTGTATTAATAATAAATAATCCTAATCTCCATAAACATGATACCAGGGTGAAAATGCTTTAATTTAGTTTAGAAATAATTAAATACAAGCATACACTCATAGAAAAGAAATCTACTGTCTTGTAAAACGTGGTAAAATACAGGTCTTGGAACAACCTCTAAGGAAGAACTTGCACAACAAGTGTGTTACAATGTCAACATCTGAAAATAAAATAAAAGAATGTGTTGGTACTTTGGATCATTTATTTTCTAATTCAGGAAAATATACATGTGAGATTAATGATAAATCCACTCATAACAGTTGTCCAAAACCCTGAATCATTTTTTCAAGGCATGGAACAAAAGAATAATGAAATAATGCATAGGATGGGCCAGGAAAAAGTCCTGTGGAAAACTATGGATTTACCATAACAGAAATTTATAGACAATGTTGACTGCAACTGAGAATTCCTAAAAACATTGTTAGCCCAACTTTTTTTTTTTCCTAATATTTTGATCATTTTCACTTCTTGTGGAAGTGGCCTAAGTAGCTGCCTGCTTTTCAAGTGAAAAAATGGGGCTTTCCCATTGTTTATGTCTACCTTCACTTCAATTTTTCATCCTTTACACTTGCTCACATAGAAAATCATCTTCCTTTTCGTATGCATCTTTTTTTCCAAACTGTTTTTTGAAGCACACAGGAAAGCTATGGCAACGGTGATGACGTCTGCACTCTTTAATTTGTAGCACAATGCTGTCTCTTTCTACGCCTCATTCTCCATACTAATAGGCATATTTCCAGTCACTTCACTTCTACTTGGTATTATATACATTAACAATCTTTTCATGCAGGTCCCAAAGCACAAAGCTCAGGGAGTATCACATTTTGTAAAACATCAGACACAAGAATTCATGTTCCAGAACTTATGAGTGATTTTATCCTCAACAGCAAGCAGACTGGGAATGGCTGAAACTCACACAGACATATCTGAGTTAGTCCTAATTAGCTCAAATACCCATAGCAGCATAGCAGGGCACAGCGAATAACTGCAGGCGAGCTGCCCAAATATGTTCTTTGCAATATCCTGCCCAGCAAACAGTAAGTTTGAGAGATCAAAGGAACAAGACAGGATGTATTCCTCACATTTCATTTAAAAAATCCATCCCACACTTCAACTTTTTTGCATTCTCACAAAAAATGGTTTCAGTGAACCAAGTGAGATTATTTACATGAAATTTGCAACCCAACAGATTGTGTGCCAGACCTTGCATGCATTTCTGCAAGAGACTGTCTTTACCTGTGCAAGTAAGAGACAAGCAAAAAAGGCATTGCTAATACATATAGGCACACATGTATAATTAACAATGCATTTTTAAAATATGTGTTATACATGTTTTGGTTTCAGCTGGACTAGAGTTCATTTTCTTCATGGTGCCTGGTATGGGGCTGTGTTTTAGATTTGTGCTGAAACAGGGTAGATAACACAGAGATGTTTTTGTTATTGTTGGGCAGGGCTTACACAGAGCCAAGGCCCTTTCTGCTTTTTGTGCTGCCCTGCTGATGAGGAAGTTGGGGGTGCTTGGGAGGCTGGCAGGAGACACAGCTGGACAGGTGACCCAAACTGATCAAAGCGATATTCCAGATAATATGACCTCATTCTCAGTGTGTAAAGTATGGGGAAGGAGGAGGGAGGGGTGGACATTTGCAGTGATGGTGTTTGTCTTCCCAAGTAACTGTTCTGTTTGATGGGGCCCTGCTCTATTGGCAATGGCTGAACACCTGCCTGCCCTTGGGAAGCAGTGAATTAATTTAGTGTTTCGCTTTGCTTCTGTGCACTGCTTTTGCTTTCCCTGTTAAACAGCCTTTATCTCAACCCACGAGTTCTCAACCTTTTACCCTTCCGATTTCCTCCCCAGTCTGCGTGGTAGGGAAGTGAGCTGGCTGGGGTTAGACCGTGACATATGTACATCTTGATGGAATTATTCATAAGAAGAAAGGGCAGCATCCTAACTAAAATGAAAGTTCTCAGAATTTCAGCATTTTCACAACTAGAAGTCACATTTTGAATAATACTGCAACATACCTGTGTGCCTTGCAATATCATTGACACTCAAGGCTCTCACGAGTGGTTTATTTAATTGAGTTTGCACTCTAATTTAGGCTACCTGATAGCCCATTATTAGAATAGAATTTCAGTAAGTTTTCTTCCATCTGAACACAGACATCTTTTTCAAAATGACATTTATCATCTTGTTTGGCATCTAAGTCTTTCCCCTTCAATTATGAAAGCATCATAGGCAATTTGCTAAGATCAGATGGCAAAACTTTAGTAGAATCCCACCATTTCCTGCCACAAGATTACTTTAGTACACATAGATAGAGAAAAAAACTTTTTTTTTTTTTGAAAAGAGATATTTTGGTAAGTGTTTTGCCTTTCCCTGTCAAGATATTACAACTTTTCTTTGTTTTTTTATCAAAGCAGTCTTATCCAGATGTTTGAAATTTTGTAACTATTATGTAAATATTTCTCATCTGTGATTCAGGCTGGGGAAAAGAGTAGAAGATGAGGAATAAAACTGCATAAATTTCCTCTCACTGAGATATGTTACCTTACTGTTGTGGTTTAGGAATCATAGTCCCTGTCAAGTGCTGCCCTCCCCCCAAGACTCCACGCGCTGCTGACTTGCTTCCCTTCCTCCCCTCTTCCACCTCTTGGGGGGCTGCATAGGAGAACTGCAGACTCTAAAGGGAAACATCACAGGCTGAGGTAAAAGCTTGTAAACACTGTAAACATCTTTTCCTCAACTCAATATACAGTGCAACTTCTATAAGTTATCATTTAATACATCTAACCTTTAGGTTGTCACATAAATATTGAGTAGCCACCTAAATGAAAATTATTTGCTGAGTTTGCAGAGTTTATGAACATCTACAAATTGATTAAAACATAGAATAGTAGTTTGAATAGCAGACACTTTAAGGTATAGACTATGGACCTTAAGTTCACACAGTTAGAAGAAAGAATCTGGTCTATAACATCATTATTTACTGTTGCCAATAGTCAATATATAAATGGGGGGGGAAAAATCACAATTTTGATAGGCTCTTTTTTTTGTTTGTTTGGTTTTAATTTTAAGGCATGTAACTCCTCAATATTTAAAGAAACATTCAGCAAAGAAATAATTCAGAGCTTCTGTATGGAAAATCTGAGGAACATGGCATATTTGTCCATTACTCAAGAGTGGAGAAAGATGGACAAAGCCAGCTAGAAGACAGGGGAAGAGCTATTTTAGAAGTATCTTGTCAATATCTTATTTTCTGAGCAAATTATCCATGCCAGCTATGTGAAAAAGCAGCCTTGGAAAATAAATGCCTGGTTTGTCACTAAGTCAACTGTTACCTTTTCTAAAACCAACATAATGTTATTTTTATGTTATTTTACAAAGTAAATGTTGTTATCCTAGAGACTTTAGTTTACAAATTAAAAGTGTATCTGAATCTTAAATAGTCCCATCTTAATATTGTTTATTATTTATATATATATTTGATGCTTTGCTCCTTGCTGTATTTGAATTCCAATGATAAACAATTTAAGAAACTGAAATAAAAACCCCCTCCATTTCGGGTTCTTTTGGAGTTTATTTTAAAAATAATTGTAAAAATTTTCTGATTTATTAATTCCTAAGTAAGGATAATGCAAAATCAAAATAGTTTTCAACTTGATTTAATTTAGGATATTTCCTTCGTATCAGCACTGCCCTGAAATAACAGAAACAATTTCAACTACAAAGACAGCCATGGCTAAATTCCCCTTCACTTAAATAAGGTCAGACTTTCCCCTCATACCTATGCTATTTTATCTTTCTGTGCCCTTCACTGTAAGTATGAGTCACTGGACAAATGAAGTCAGTGGAATTAAAGAGAGATGGAATTGGCATTAACATGGTTTGTTATTGTTCACCCCAACAATTCAGTATGGTTATGTGGAAATAAAAAGATTATAATGAGAGCATAGTATGGAACAACATGAATTCATTCTCACAACAGTGATTGTAATATTAATGGCACATTGTGCTAACACAACCCACCCCAATTCAAGGAACTCAATCATATGTCCATTTCCAGTTGCAATTTATTTTTCTTCTTACTGTAATAAATAAATTAATTCACATACTTGATGTAAATTAAAAATAAAGAAAACACCTACCACTAAAAACTACCTCTTATCTCCCCATCTGTCACTGTGGAATTTGTGAAGCAACAGATATGTAATATCACCTCTGTATTTAAACCTTTTAATACCAATAACTTGGTTTCCAGTTCCCAGTGTTCCATTTCCAGGCACACGAAGGACAAGCAGGTCATCAGGTACAGCCAGCAGGGATTTAAAAAAGGGAAGTCATGCTTGATCAACTTGATAGATATCTATGATGAAATGATTGGTTTGACAGGGGCTATTGTCTACCTTGACTTCAGAAAAGACCCCACAAGATTGTCATAGAGAAGCTGTTGAACTGAGGGCTGGATGAGCAGATGGTGAGGAGGATCAGAAACCGGATGAATAGCCAGCCCAAAGGGTCGTGAACAGTGGCACAAAGCCCAGTTGGAGGCCAGTAACTAGTGGTGTACCCAGGGATCCATTTGGGCTCCAATCCTGGCCAATGCCATCATTCATGTTCTGTACTGAACTGTCTCAGCAAGTTTGTAGGTGACACAAAATTGGAAGGAGTGCTTGATACACCAGAGGGTCATGCTGCCATCCAGAGGGACCTGGTGAAATGGGCAGGCAGGAATGTAGCAAAGGTCAGTCAAGGGAAGTGCAAGATCTGTGCCTGGGGAAGAACAACCCCAGGTATGCTTGTAGCAACCAGCCCTGCCAGAAAGAACCTGGGGATCCTGGTGGGCACCAAAGGAAACATGAGCTAGCAATATGCCCTTTGCAGCCAGGATTATTGATAGGATCCTGGGATATTTTACATTAAGTGTGACTACCAGGTGGAAGAACTTGATCCCTCCCCTTTACTCAGCAGGGGTAAGACCACATTTATTGCTGATTTTGACAGAATGAAGGATCTCAGTTTGTGGTTCTATAAAGACTGACATTTGACAGGAGCATTTTATACCAATAGAGTGAGTTCTAAAAAAGGGATACAGCAATTACTGAAAATATTACTGCAAGGTCGATTGCAAAAAGGCACACAGAAATCTGTGTTTAAAAATACTGCTATCCTTAATACTATATAAGCAAAGAGTTTGTCGTTTATATAGCCACAGAGCAGAGATATCTTGAAGCAGGCATTTATTACAGGGCTAAAATACAGCAGGATTAGAACACAAGGAGCCAGATGAAGAAGAGTAAATATGGATATTCTCCCAGTTGTGGCCCAGAGACAATACTTGAATTACATCATTCAGATTTGTGACTTTCTGCAGCAGCAAGAAATGACAATATGACATTTTTTAATAGCACTGTGTAAGTGGCAAGCGTAAAGCTTTCAAACACAGGACTGGTTTAGGTCTTGAAGCAGCAGCATAACTAAAAACAAGGACAAGGTGCTTGAACATATATTCAGTTATTCAGTGTGCTCCAAAAGCATTATTTCTTACAGAAAATAGGATGTCTGTGCCAAGTCTCTTGCAGTTTTACTGTGCTGTTTTGTTATTTTGTCTTTCAAAAAATTCTGCAGAAGTCAAAAACCAAAAAATGTGTGTATCCTACACAGTCTGTCCATAAATAATACAAAAATATTTGATTCTATATAGTCTGTATTTGCTACAGCACTCAATAATCTATCAAATGACATTAAGGCTTTCTTTTGCTTTTTTGGCTTCCTTAAGAGAAATTCACAGGGCAGCCAAAGAGGGGAGCTGGTTAAACTGAGCTCTGTAGTTCTGCAGTTACATCACTTACAGCATCTCACACAATGAGTTCAGAGTTAACTTTCATTCATTTGTCAAGAGATGCATTTGCATCTCTGAGCTGGCAAGGTACTATGGCTCAGCTTTCCACATGAAGATCTTCTGTATCCCACCTAAGTGGCCTCAGGAGCCAGAATTAACGTTATTAGGCATAGCTTTAATTGTGTTAGGCTTCATCTTTGGTGGAATCGACTGCCTTGATGGTACTCCCAGTATTAACACTAATCTCAGTTTCAATCCGGCCTCTTTATTTCTAGATGAGGAGACAGAGGAGCACTCTGTCATGTGACACCTGTAGCTGGAGTTCACTGATGATCCAGACAGGGGAGTGACCTGACATTGTTTTCCAACCTGCATGTTAAATGGAGTCCTGTAATTTAAAAAGTATAGTAAGCACTTGAAATTAACCTTTCTGCCACCACAAAAGATATGCCTATCCTATTAAATTACCCAGTGTCTGTGACTGTTCCTGGGCACTGGGCTCAGTCACTCATACTGAAAATTATAACAGTGTCCAGTCCACTTGCAGCCTCAGTGTTTTCTTGCAAGTTATTCCCATAGGAATGTGTTAGGAGGTAGAAAATAACAGTAGGGATTTTATATAAAACCACCTTATTTTGGAAGTTAAGAGAGTTTACTTACATTGATGTTCTCTGCTTTTTGGCCTCAGTGACAGCTTGATACACCAGAGGGTAATGGTTTGAGTTGGAAGGGGCCTTTAAAGGTCATCTAGTCCAACTTCCCTGCATGGGCAGGGACATCTTCAACTAGATCAGGATGTTAACAGGCCCATGCTACTGACCTTGAGGGTTTCTAGGGATAGAGCATCTACCACATCCCTGGAAAACCTGTGCCGGTGTTCCACCACCAACATCATAATGACCCTGGTGTGTTTCACTTCTTAAAACAGACACAGCCAAAGTGACCCAGATCTGGAAGGAAGACTTCTCCTATTGATGTCCTATCAAGATTTCAAGTTAGGGAAAAGGAAGCTATCATGGAGAATGCATTATCCATGTTACATAAATTTGGAACAAAATGTAAAAAACGCTCTGCCTTTCAGGGCTGTCAACCAGGCACATATCTAAAGCCTAGTGTTACTCATGAAGACAGAAAGAAAAATTCAAAAGATTTTAATTCTTAGCAATCCTGAACATATAAGCCACCACCGCTAGACAAAGATGCAAGCCTTCATGATTGAAAATCTAATCCTTGTAGTAAGTAGCAATTTGCCAAGTGTTTAACATAAGAGATCTCCCAGACAATAGAAGACTGACATTTAAATTACAAAGGAAAAACAAGTGGTTTGTATCATTCTCATCCCTATGTCATGCATGTATTCTTGAGCTGCTGAGGAGCTCTTTACAGTTTTCAGGCACTTTTTACATTAATGATCTCCAATTTTGACTGGTCTTTCTGGAAGTAGATATCTGCAAAATACTTGGCTCAGGGCTGTCAAGTCCTGCATTTATCTTCTATAGAGACAAGTGTAGAGATACCATTTCAGTTCCCAGTGGAATGAGATGGGTGGGGTGTTTTTTGTTGTTTGTTTGGGGGGTTTTTTTGTTAGTCTTTGCTTTTGTTTTTCGTTTTTCGTCTCCTCCTGATTCACCAAAAATCTATTTTATAGATGGCAAGTCATGTGTCTGTTAGTAATTTAGGGGGGGAATTATTAAAAAGATAATTTTCCTCTGTGGTTTTGGTTTTGTTTCTTTTGACATCTTCAAAGAATATTACTTACTTGTAAACTGCTATTATTTGTGATTTCCATCCCATTGGTCAATAGAGATGCCAAATCTCACATGAAACAGAGAAAGGCAGAACATTGTGAAACTGCTTAGTGTTTCAGTGTGGCAGACTGAAAATAACAAAACTTTTTTAGATCATTAAGAGCCACATCCAACTCTCCTTAACATAGGTCAGAAAACTGCCATTGATAGCAATAGATTTTGGATGTGATCCAGAACATGTTAAGAATAAAATGAAGTGTCAACAGCCAAGATGTATTCACTATTTGCTAACTACTCCAAGATAGGAAATAACCAGATGCATCATTGAAACAGTAGCTGGCACAGAACTTTTGATTAACTTCTGTGTTTGGACCAACAAATGTTCCAATACTATTTGCTCATCTCAGTTATTTGGGAACCTCACTTCCTGTAAAAAAGCATTGCTTAGTTTGTTGATTGCAGCCCTGTCCTTGACATCAGTAAGTACTTAACTAAGTACTACATTAAAGTTGGAAAATTGCTGGTAAAACTAATATTTTGCATCATCTCTGTTGAAAACATTTCAGTGCAAAACAATTCAAGGGCCTCATGTTTCATGAAGGACGCATTTTTTAGTACACACTTTGACCTCATTCTAGAAATTATTTGGGACTTCCTGGGGGTATAAATATTGATTCATTTCACAAAAGCCTTTTTACCTTCTAAAGTAACAGACATACCAAAATTAAAGTTATGCAAACCTCATAATTTCTGTGGCAGAGGAACCACTACCTTTCAACATTTATCTTTTCTACCAACACAGAGAAAGAAAGTTCCATTTTCTGGAACAAAATTTCAGTATGTCACAAACTACAATTTTCTGAAGTTTCTTAATATGAAAAACTTCATTCTGATTTAAGTGTACCTTGGTACTATTTTTTTTCCACTTTAAATTTAACAAAATTTTTAATGTCCTTCCTTTTTTAAATGTAACCAAGATCAAGCAATCAGAAGCATACATATGTACATCTCACATAAAGAGAGAACAGAATTAACTAAGCTCATTTAAATTAACTGCTCAGAATGCAACATTTAATTTAGATTTTTCTAAACAAAAATCAGTTTGCATGTTCTTCAGTGACAAATTCATTCCAATAGATTTTTTTTTTTTTTTAATCCTCAGTGTGACATTGAATTAGTTATTTCTTAGAACTAGACTTCTAGAATGAGATGCTAAAAGGTCAGATCCTATTCCTGGTCCTCTTATTGGCTTCCTCAAAAACTTGGGTGAGCTATTTTTCTGTATCTGGGTCACTTTTTTACCTTAATTAATATTTCACAAAAGAATTACATATAATATGAAAAGTAAAATAAAATTTAAAATTTTATATGGTTGAATCTATGTGATATATAGAAACAGTTTTGTATTATGGTCTTCATTGTTTTTGGTATCTTAACAGTAAACTGCTTTTCATGACAATATTAAAAAATACAGTTATTTCAAGAAGCTTTATTTAACTCTTGACAAGAAAAGTAACAACTAACAGAAAAGATCCCTGAAAAAGAAAAAAAGAAAGAAATACTAGTAGGAGTGACTGCTATCACCATTTGGATTCCATACTCAAAGCATTTTCCTCCCTGCCGGTCTAAAAGTAACATCTCTGCTGCTTTGGACTCAGGCTGCACTTTGAACAGCTGACACCCTGTTCAGGTTCACTGACTACCAAAATAGCCAATCTTCTATGGGAAACACCATCAGCAGCCTGTTGATTATTTTCAGGAAATTCATGAGAGCATCCGTCTAAGAGTTTATAGAAAAAACCCTCCCCTTTGTATGCCCCTAGGGATATATGTATGGAGTAGTAGTTTCACAGCAACAGCTTTATTTCCAAACCACAACATCCACATAATGTCAGGCAAATTAGTTCACTAAGCTTTCTGAAATCTTTTTCTTTGATGATATTCCCCTCCCTACTGATAACTTAGTTTAAAATATTTATCAAGACACAGCAGATTAAAAAAAAATAAAAAAATAAAAAAATGCATAAAAGAACCAAACAGAAACACTGAAACATTTTTAGTGTCAAAGAAATAATAAGAATACCATACAAAATGTAAACTTTAAGAATATGCTGCCCTCTGTTGCATAATTACAGCTTCATTCTAATTGATCCTAGTTAAATCTCAATGGTCAATGTCAAAAATTTTCCTGAAACACCATTTCTAAGTGCATAGCTCCACAGAATCAACTATTATGCATAACACAAAATAAAACAATTGATATATATTTTTTTTTCTTGAATTACTATATATATTTAATATCTTAAATGGAGCAGATATGGAAAAAGGTTAAATGAAAGATGCATATTTCCAATCTACACAGACACATGCCCTATTCAGAGAAAGATTCCTAACCAAAGTCTGTCCCTGATGCATTTAAAATTCATTCGTACTGTGCCTGCCTAAAAGCCAGACATGGAGAGTCTAGAGCTGATGTAGAGTCTGGTAATGCTGATGCTTCCTGCTACAGGAACCCACTCAGACCCTTTTCTGCTCTGAAAGGAAAGGTAAAAATCAAATTTAGAAACTAAGCAAGGAACATACAACATAGATTTCTTGTCATGGATCTATCTTATCCTTCTGCTCTTGGCAAAACTCTCTATTGAAATAATTGTGAAGACTGAATTCTACTCATAATTTGCATATGCGGTACTATAGATAGAAGGAAGACATTTATATTCTATCTCACAGACTTAGCAGACCTATGATTCAGAAAAGGACTGAATAACATGCTTACATTGTTTTTTGTCCTGGTTGCAATGAGCCAAAAGCATTTGCGAATTATATATTTTTCAATCAAAATAAAATATTTGTCTCTAGAAATCTTAATTAATCTTCAGATATTTTAATAGCTTGAAAGTAATCTCTCAAATAAAAGTAAATGTAAAAGCATCATAAACCAGTAGTAAGTAACGATTTTTAGGCCACTAACCAGAGCTCTTATGGTGATCAAAATTTCCCTCAAAGGGCAGAATTATATTCTGCAATTTAGTGCTCTGAAAATCATCCAAAATGAGAAAATGTAAAAGAAACCCCTAAAACATAAACAGCAAAGCCTTAATTTTTCTCATGCATATAAAACTTCCTCTTTGGAATGCAACTAAAAGTCTGAGTGTCACACTGAAAACAAAATACAAAGAATTATATTATCCAATACAAAGAATTGTATTATTTCATTTTACCTGCAATATCAATCAGCCTTACTATGCATATTATGAAAATTATGGGATCATGTTAACCTCCTCAGTGAAGTACAGTCTTATTTCTATTCGGATTGCAAATCAGAATAGAAATAAAGTTTCAAAGTAACCATTTAAAATCTTGCCCATCATGGCTCTGAAACAAACCTACAACAGTATAAGGAAAGCATTACAAGGATGTTCATATGGGGAGATGAAAGTATTACCACTGTGATCAATTGGATTTGACAAAATACAAGATGTAGGATTACCTTTGATATTTCAGAGCTTCTTAAAAGGATTCAATAAGAAGACATATTAGGCTAAGAGAGCTATGGAAGAGCACAGAATAAAAGCAAGCCCCTAAACAAATACAGTATTTCCTTTTGCTCTCACAGGTTTTTATTCTAAAAGCATTTGCAAAGTCTAGAGGATGAAGTACATGGTCACTCTATTTAACCACCAATAAGAATTTGAAGAGTCTGATGAAAGTCTGATGAATGAGCAGTAAGGATTACTCAACCCGCCCTTGAGTAATCTCACCTTTAACTACTAAGTTAAAGATATGCAGCCGTGGATATTTGCTATGAACAAAAACCAAATGAAGACTACTTCAAACC
>VYXD01009922.1:0-30708 GCA_013397195.1 Hylia prasina | reverse complement strand
TGGATTAAACCAGTTCACAAAAAATAACAGAAAACAGAGACCTCTGATCTCCTCATATTCTGACTAGAGACTGAAGCCTGAGATTTTGACCTGGATCCCACATCTTC
This sequence comes from Hylia prasina, assembly GCA_013397195.1. NCBI lineage: Eukaryota > Metazoa > Chordata > Aves > Passeriformes > Sylviidae > Hylia > Hylia prasina. Next base: position 30,601 of record VYXD01009922.1, on the reverse strand, counting down.
TCAGACTTCTTCAGGGGCTGCCTCTTTTTTTTCTCCTTCTCAGGTTTTGGGCTTACAGCATGAGACAGCAGCTCCTCTGCTACCTCCTCTCCAAACCAAAGATTTTCCAGTTGAAGTCCGTAGCCTGACAACAAAACCAAGACAAAAAATTTTGTCTTCTATTTTCCTCATGCTTTTGGGCAGCCTTCACCTCGTGAACTATTTATGAAATTAAATTAAATTAAATTAAATACAAAAAAAAAAAAAAAAACAACAAAATTTCACAATCAGCTAAACACTTGACACAAGCTCTGTCTTTCTGGTCTTCTCCTATCAGCCTATGTGCAGAGACACATTTGCAGAAGGCAGGTCACTGGGCTTGTGATCACTGAGGGGTTTGCCCAATTTTTCACCACTAGTTACCCTATGGATGTATTTGAACTGTACATACATATATATCCATACATTTGCAATTTAGTGTATTAAGACCTCCACACACAGCAGGTTGGCCAGTGCCACCCATGCCAGCGCCAGGCCCTGTGAAGTTTCTGCTGCCCACAGCCAAATCTCATTTATTTGGTGTCAGGATCTGACACCACTGTCTTGGAGAGCTGCTGGTGAGGTGCAGAGAGAAGAACAAGAGAGAGCAATGACAGCAGTTTTAGCCTTAGTGTACAAAGAATTAATAAATGAAAATATTTGCTAAATGTCAGCATTTTTCTTATTATAACATCATTGCCCTTAATGGAGGATATTAAGATATTGAAAATTTGGTAATGGGTCATGAAATGCACTAGAATTGGCAACTGCTACACTGAGTTGAGTTCCAGCATTCTTAATTTCAGAATGTTTTTCAATGAAAAAAAATGGTGCTGCATTTTACATATTGAAATCCTGTAGAGACATAGTCTCATCATGTGAAAGGTGGCCCATGTTCTACACCTCTTACTTTCTTAGCTTTTCATATTAGAGAAGNAGATTTTTTTTTTTTTTTTTCCCCTGGGCCAGCAGAAGTCTAAAGCTTTCATTTCCTTCTCAGCTCTGTGGAAATACAGTACATCATGTCTAGAAACTTACCACTTCAGAAAATATGGGGATGCTTTCTCATAAAGTCTGCCTGACCATCAGTGTACACTGACAGTGAAGATCCACAGAGACTGATTAACTACCAGGTCAACAGAGAGAAAGATGACTCTTAAGGTTCTACCATTCATGTGTATTTTTTTGTATGCCCTTCAAGGAAGAGGACAAAACCACTAAAATAGGAACAGGGTTATACATAAAAAGCCTAGGATAATTTAATAAACAGATCTCTGTGCATGACATGGAATCTTGCTCTGGACCCAGTCATTTGCTTTTTTGAGGTTAAAGAATTTCTCTCTGACTCTTAGAAAACTTACAGACTGTTAACTAATCCACCTCTTGATCAGTTTTTAATCATTTGCTTCTTTTGATCCATGTTAATTTCTGTTAATGAACTTTTTAAAAGCTCACTCTTTTTTAAAAATGAAATCTTTTAGAAGTTCTCATTGTGACAACTAGCAGCACATATGAAATTTCAAAGAATATATTTCAGTTTCTTTTGATAATATGCAAATAACAAGAAATAATTCTGTTACTCTCTTTCCATAATAAGAAGTATAAAAATAATCATCTGAGGAGGAACTTTAATTGTGAATGAAATATAAAAAATTATTAGTGGGGTTTTGTTCTGAATTTCTAAATCTTTTGGTCACTTCAAGGAATGCTATCTAGCAAAAAGATCAAGAAATAAGCTATTACAGAACATGGAACATGGACATCAGAATCCAGTTTTAGTTCAACAACAGGCCAGGCCACATGTATTCACATCCTGAAAATTTGTTGGTGTTAGATAACTCTGGTTTGATTGATGAACTATGAATATTTTAATATGCTATAACAGTCCAAATTCTCTCAGTTAATGTAATAAGAACTACTTCAGACATATCATAGAACTACCATTTCACACAAAGCCCCTTTTAGACATTAATGGAAGAAACTGAGCTGAAAGTCTACCTTTGAATGGAAACCTTGTTTTTCAAACTTTATGGAACTTTATGGTCATCAAAGCACTTTGAAGGAGTGCTCACTTTTCTGAGCCAATAAGCCAGTTTAAATGACAAAGGCTATCATTTGTATAGTAAATTATTTTAGAGTATTTAATGCTTTTTATTGCAAAATATTTTTTTAACTTAGTTTTTTTTTCTTCTAGACTTGGGCACGTGGGCATGTTCAAATGCTGCAAGATAGCATACAGACTTCTTAAAAAAGTATGAATCTCATTTCAAATTAGAAATACAAATATCTCTGTTATAGGAGCCAATGAACATTAGGACAAGCAATGCCATTACTTCAGCTCATTTTTTATAGAAAATATTACTTTGAAGTACTGCAGGTTGAATAAAGCATAGCGTGATCACAAACAAACCATATAAGGAAATAATCCCTAAAACAATTAGTTCAAAAGTTAAATAAAATAAAAAGCCATTCGTTACTGGACTTTGCTGTAGTACTTCATGTGACCTGTCATTGGCACACTGCTTGACCAGGCTGGCTACTGCTGATCCTTGGTAAGTGGTTGCTATCCCATGGCCTGGCACTGCTATTCCAGTTCTGATGGGTTCATTATTTACCTGACCTCTCTCCATCTTCATTAAATGATCTAAGATAACAAGAAAAAAAGCAAAGCAAGATGCCAAACATCCTTTGTGCTGAGTACCAAATGAATATGTGCAAACAATACGAGTCTGTTTCAGCTAACAAGGTAATTAGAGTCTATTCAAAGCTATCATAAAAACAACTCTTTTACAGTCAATCAATTTTCTGACCATAACTGCTCCTTAGGGTTCAAAGAGAGTTTTAAGGGTTTTTTCCTTTTCCTTTTTTGCTTTTGATTAATCAATAAAGATACAATACTAAGAAGAAAATGCATCTTTTGGGAGGTTTGCACATGGCTTCTGGCTTTAATGGAAAAATACTATTTTAATGATATCAATTCAAAGTGCAAATTCATGTTTATAAATTAATATACTTAATATGTTTTTTACAGAGTGCTTAATGTCTTTGTTGAGATAAATCAAATCCACTATTTTTAATTTTCATGCATGCTGCTGACTATCATATATTCTCTGTACCTTTTTAAATAGGAATATAGCCTAAGGAACTAATCGTCCTCTAAGTCTTTCAAATAAGGCTGTTTGTGTGGATGACTTGCTTTGAAGGGAATTTTTTTTCTACACATTGATGTGTGCTGGTTATGTTAGATGGTGAAAGCGTGAAAAAGAGCTGAGTTGCAGAGCACAAGAGCATGATATTTATGTGGAATTTATTTCACCAGGGAAATGGGGAGCTGCAATTATTCACGTCAGTCTTGCAAGATAAATTACATTATTTGTACACTTCAAACAAGATTTATCTCTTTACTACTACATTTAAAAAGCCTAGCTTAATTGTTCACATTTTAATTCTTCATGCTTCATTCCAGCTTCATATACCAACCAGATGAATATAAAATGTAACTCATTCTACAGTCAGTCAGGCTTCTTCAACTAGAAATATAAAATTTGAAGTACTTATGAACCATGAATTCTTTTGTAATAATATGTAAGCATCCTATCATCTACTCTGGCAACTGAAAGAAAATGCTTAACTTAAATTGAAACATAAAAATGACACTAAATTGGGCTTTCTTAGAAATTTTGTAATAAATAGGCTTTGCATGATGTTCATAAACCAGCTTAATTTTGGTTTTGACACTTTTATATATTTTTCCAAAACACAGTATCATATTAGATTCACAGTTTTGTTTCAAACAAATGCAATTTTAATTCTTTTCTATTACATTAACAATTGAAAATCAATATTGATGCTAATTTCATACTTCTTTCATGTAGGCATGACTTTTGCTTTCTCCATTATCTGAGAATTGTATCCTAGTAAGCTCTGTATTTCTGAGCAGCAGAGCCAAACAGTAAGGAAAAGTCCATGCATTCACACACACAAATATGTTCTTAACAGAACCTCAAATCCTCCTGGTTTCCACAGAAGCCTGCTATCTCTTCCACATGATTTTCACTGGTGATTATTCCCAAGTTATTTAACACAGGCATCCACACCACAGCAATTCAAGCAAAACCCATTTACCAGTTAACAGGTCCGCATACACATATCACCAGACTGTTGGAGTCTTTCTTAGCTGATCCCAAAAATTTCAACAATCAGTAAAAAAGGCTGAACTGCTTCCTATCTTTTTCTAGATCAACCCACCATCATAAAACTTTACCATGAAAAGTCCTTCACAGCTCAGCCTCTCTTGGCAACTGAGTACCTCCCCAAAATTAGGAAACCTGATCAGACAGTCTAAGCAGATGATGTAGAAAATATTATTTTTATATCTCCTTTTGATTGCTTGTATGCAAACCCATCTCCTTGTTTTCTTAAGCTTAAACAAAATCATTAAATCATGGCATGCAGTTCAGTAAAATGGAACTTGGCAAGGAAAAGCATCAACAGTGAGATCTGAAAGCATTCAAAATAATTGTCACCATCTACGGTCTCCTCTAAAATCACATAGGCTGAGATTAGAAAGTAGCCTTCACATGCTTTAAGTTTTATCCAGCATATTTCTGGACATAATCTATCTGTCAACAACCAAGCTGCTGATTAGTGGGTATTAGATGATGCCCTAGCCAACCTGTGTCATGTAGCATAGAAACAAAATTGAGATGATCCTTGTCTCTTACATAAGTATGACCTGGATTCCCATGGATTGCCTCCCATTGACGGAAGAACTAAAACATAGTTTGGAAAACTGTTCAATTTCCTTTCTCATGACAAAATAAGCTTTAATCTTATTTCTTATTTGACTTAGAGGCAGCTTCTCTTGCAAGATGAAGTTTTAACAGAATTCAATTAGTGTATTTACATATAACTTTGGAGATTGAACAGATGAGAAATGAAAGATGTATCTAATTTCCAACCACGTTCAATAAAATGTATTTAGTAACTCCTTACATTAATGTTTTAAATTACATTTAAAGAAGATGCTTCATTTTAAAGTGTCTGAAATCTTTCTTTGTATCTCTTCCTGAAGTATCAAGAATATGAAATATTTGCTGAAGTGAAACTAAAAAAAATTTTTATGACTTTTTGAAAAAGAAAAAAAGATAGATATAAAAGAATGAAGCAGCAAGTCAGAGGGGTTTTTATTATAGGCAGGGTGAGGATACTTACCTTGTATGTGGCAAATATCAGCTTCAGATCCCTCAATATATTGGTCTTTCACATGCTAAATGAGAGCTCCCTTACAGCTATCTTGGAATATTTTGGTGTCAGAATCTCCCAGCTGACCCCACTGATGGTGTTTAGATCATTCTATTCATATAGGAAACCATGTTTGAGTCACTTAAAATTTGATGAATCACTATAAAAATGCCTCTTTTAAAAAGCATATCATTATATTTAATAACAATTGATAAGAGAATTTGATATTGAATCATTATGTCTAATAACAATTGAAAAGAGAATCTGATTTAGCATCTCCCACAGAGTAGGGGAGTGAAGCTTTTCTCTTTTTGATCACAACTACCTGGATTTCAGAAAAATCTCAGAATAGGTATGCTGGCATGAAAAGGATTTTGCTTTGATGAAAAACATGTTTTCCAAGAAGAAAAAGCATGCAATAATCACAAATGTGTATTTATTAACAAAACAACACAAAACAAAAGAATCAAACAAAAAAATTAGAAGAGAGACAAGGACAGACCAGCTGTTTAACTGATCCAATAACTCATGTTAGATGTTTTAGTACAGAAAAAGTAGGACCTCATGCTTCAGAAACAGAGTTGCAATGTTTGGTACTTTCTTAAATATTGGCGATACATCAAGATTACACAATTGAATGTGATGTGTAAACATAGAGGTAGTATTTTAATATAACATGTCTAAAAATCATTCACTCTGAAATAATGTGTGTCTATCCATCTCCTTCTTCATGATTTCCAGACTAGACACTTCGAAAATATTTTACCACTGATAAAAGAAAAATAAATACTACAAATCTCATCAGAAAATAAAGTCCACTTGTGCAAGAATTAAAGGAGGTAAAAAGCACAGACTTGCCATCTACAGTGAAAAAAACATCCCATTCTACAGGCTGCTGATATAATTTAACATATCATAATACATGGTGAACCTTTTGGGATGATTTCTGAAACATACAAAAAAAAAAAAAAAAACACTAATAAAATCTTCTAAGTAACACCATATTTATAATTAGGAGTATTGTTTTGCAGTGAAACAACTGATTGCAATCAATTTCATTTTGCCAGTGGACAGTTTGTAGGAGATAAGAATTGACTTTCAGAGAAAGTTGGTTCTGTTTCACTTAAACATTTGAACCTTCCTGCATTCAGGTATGACTTGGATACACAAGGGGGTGTTTTTCTTATTCTGTCATGTGAGATTTGAATTACTTTGGGGATATTCTTCTGCACTAACAAAGCACTGATGACTGAATTGGGAGATAAAACTGAATTCCAACTTTGTAAATTAAAGCTGTATAATCTACACTGGATGAGGGGGAGGGATGAAAAGAACACTGTGTTTTGGGATGCAGTGCTTGCTGTCCACTTTGGAGATTGACCTAAAAATAAAGCGTCTGGAATTACATTCCTAGTAAGAGCTCCAATTGAAGTTAAAGAACACATCTTGTTGCATTCTGGATTGGAAAAGTAAAAAATTTTCATTTTACATAGAAGGAAAAAATAATTTAATTGATTTTTTCACAATGAAACATTCCCTCAAACAATTTTCCATTAAGATCTGCTTCTTGATGCTATATTTCTGTATATTTCTGATAAGAAATAAAATGCCCAAGATTTTTAACTGATTATCCACACAGAGCTAATGGACCTGCAGAGAAGAAGGACAGCCTCCTAATGAGAGTAAATTACTACATTTTTGGATCATAGGGTCAAAATTTTGATAGAATTTCACTAGGGACTAGAAAGGCATCCAAAGTACCTTCACACTTCACAAGGCCCTTTTTTGTCCTGTAATATCAGTTCCCTAAACCAGGAATTTCTTATTAAATCAGCTAAGGCATTATGACAAACCCAAACTGGAGCACTTTCCTCAGCATTCCCGGGAGCTGCTTGGTGTCAAAGTAGGGTGAATAAGGCCCTGAGCACTCTCAAGTTTGCTGCTATTAATTCCCATTAGATTTGCACCAAACAACAGGTCAAACAATATGCTGCTGAGCTGACAGAACACATCAAACCACCTCAAGCAGAGAACTCACTGGAGCTGGTGATGCTGTAATATTGTACTTAAATGTTGTAGGATGCTCAATTCCCAGACCAATGGAACCTTAGTGCTGTGATTTAAAAGATTTGTTAGCTTTCTATGTTATCAACACAGGATGTAAGAGTTCTCTTTTCAGCATTTAATAGTCACTAAGGGCAGGAAAACCTCAAGAATTCTCTTTGTGTTCTGCTGTACAAGGTCAATAGCAAAGCCAGAAGACCATGGAAATAAAAAAAAATAAAGGAAGATATTAAAGAGAAAGAAGTCATGTGGGCGAGAATGTGTCAGGAAAGCTAAAAAAATGTTTTGCTGAGTTGCTATGAGACACCACAAAAAGAAGGGTAAGATGTTAGAGTAGAATTTGATATGATCCAAAGGCCAAACACATCAGAATTTGCTGAAACGTACAAAAATATAAATACAGAGAGATTCCCACTATGGCAGACCATCCAGTTTCGCTCCTGACTAGAATCAAGAAAGTGCAGATCTGGGGAAAGAGCAGAAAAACAGCAAGGGTGTTTCACAAATGTTAGCAAGTTGTGGCTATTCACAGAACAGTTAATCCAGTATGCTTCCTGATTACATACTCCCTCGGAAGTCCATATACTTCTAATAAATAGAGATGTCAGATTTTAGATTTAGATTTTAAAATTAACCCACTTTGGATAAAGATAGTTTAGAAAAAAAACAAAAGAAAACAAAAGTGGACCTAGCTTGAAACACAAACCATTTTTATGAAATTTTACCAAATTTTCATCTTAACTACTCTGTTTCTTGAAAATATATGGAGCTTATGCTCAGGACAAGCCTGTGATTGCACATTAACTAAGAGTGTGGCTAACACAGAAACCATCACCACAGCCACATCTGTCACTTGTTTCTTACTCCTTCACAATCTCCTACTACTTCTGAAGAGACGAAAACCCACAAAATATTTTAATTTCATTGGTCTGAGATTTCTAGTGAAAGAAAATTTGTCTCTAACATGCTGTCTTTCCCTTTTCAGGTAGCAAATATGACTCAATGAAATCATGGCCTTGGAATGCTTACCAACTTACAGATTTGACAGTACCAAAGGGAACAATCTTAATGCAGATGCTAATCTCACCCTTGCATTTTCCATTTAAAATGTAGAGCCATTGAAATAAGGTATATTTTAACTGCATTTGTTTTATGGCAACACAAGATCTTAACGTCATCAGCTCATACAAAAGTTTGTGGAGAATTATCTGATCATCATAAAGGTACTTCATTAAGTAATTATGTGCCCTTGCTAGTAAATTTAGCCTAAGTTTAAAATGAACAAGAGTTATGGAATGAAGACATGAATAAAACACAAATCTCCTCTAGCCCCAGTGTGTTTAAATCTGAACTAAATGACACCCAATAAAATCTGTGAATCTTAAAAGAGCACACTGCAGGTGAAAACAAGTATTTGCCCAAAGCAAATAATTCAGGATGAAACACCTTTGTATGCTACATGAGATAAACAGCAATGCCCATGTTTCCTACAATAAAAAGCTCAACAGGCTTTTTTTCAAGCACAAATAAAATGTAGTACATAATAAAATTACACTCAGATGTTATTTGAAGTCATGTAGCAGTTAGTCACAACAATTGATTTTATTGCCTTTGATAATTTTATGTATCTTGTGCTTGTATTCACTTAACAAAACTGAGTCTTGAAATACACAGTAAATACAACCCCCATAAGGGTCCATGTCTGATTATCTCTACATTATACTCTTAGCAATTTCAGCTGTCAGTTTTCATCCTTGGTCATTCCTATAGTATTTTTTTTTTCCTTTTATTAATTCTTCACATCAACAACTTATTGGTTTTTACCACTACATTTTTAATTTGGCTTCTCTGTTCAACATTTACTACTATTTGAAAAATATTAGTTAACTACTGGCAAAACACATACCTACTCTTTAAGGAAATATAGCCACATCACTATAGTTAAAGCTCTGTCAATATTTCTGCAATAAAAAAACCTGCATTTCCAAGATTTATAATTCAAACATAAAGAAAAAAATCCTTCTGGGATGATGTTCAGCATACAAGGTCATAGCCCACAACAAATTTGTTTTACCAATTTTCAAGCAAATTGATTCTGCCATTTTGAGTGCTTCAAGCATAAATCTAAACAGAGATTTACCTGTTTAAAGCTAAACTCTCTTGGCCATGTACTCATCTGTGCCAGCAACAGGATTTTTATGGTTTTTCATTTGGAACAAACTTAACCTTCAATCTACATTGCATATTACCAACCTTACATATAAATATATACATATATGCATGCAATATATATGCATATATACATACACATAGATACATCTATTTACATGCACAACAGATGATCTTGTGATCCCTGCAGCTGACATCTCCATTTAAAGGTTAATTCCATTACAGAACGCTGGCTTGAATGAATTAAAGACCTGACCCATATTTTATGTCTGTCGTGCTGTGAAGGTGCAATTTTCCTAAGGAAGCTTTAGCACAAAATGCTCCAATGCTTTTGTTCCAATCACACAGCTGTGGCCAGTGTGCCCTTGACTGTCAGCATGTTACCTGGCTGAAAATCTCTGGTCTTTCTGCGTTTTGTACACTCACAAAAGTATAAATGGATTCATCCTTCAGGTTGTACTTTTAGACTTTGTGTGACCAATAGTGCCCATTAGGATCTCCATGAGAACTCCTGTTTATCTTGAACACATTTAGAAAACTGTAAGAAGATATTTTTAATCAGTCTTTGCTAGCACACAGCATTGTTGTACTAATGTAGATGTCAAATAAATGCTTGTTCCAAATGTAATTTTCTCATTTTCTAATCTGATGCATACCAATATTCCAGAAGTGCTAGGAAGATGAGCCCTTGTACTGCTGCGATGGGTTTAATAATATCCTTGACCTAATTTAGTAATTGTCACTGACAAGACTTTTTATCTTTATTTCAACTGAGAAAATACTTCTTTTGAAAACAGAGTTGACCCATATTATTAATTTCTAGTATTGTCAAAAAATTTGTGAAGACTCCTGCAAAGGGTCAACTTTCCTTCTAGAAAAATTTGCATAGGATGGTTTGTCTGTAATTGCACGCCTTGGACAAAGTTTGTGCATCATACTGAGAATTAAATGCTATCTTAGGCCCTTTAAAACAGTGCAACCTTCTTGTACAACACCATTCAAGAAGTAAAAATCACCTGTGTTACCTCACAGATGTAATTATGGTATAAAGTCATCAGACATATAATGCACCAGTCCAGCTGAAAAAATAACATGTACAAAGTAGTGTGGTCTGGAAACACATTTTTCAAGTCATGCCTCTGTCTTGAAATCAAAGTTAGTGTTATAGTGGCTATTTCTGCAGTGACTGAACTGCTCTGTTTTACTGTAATATTTCTCCCAGACCTGTTTCAACTTGACAGTTGCATATAGTTAATTTCCAAGCTACCTTCAGTTTATCCATATGGAATTAAGTTTCTCCTTCATCTTCACTACTTGTAGGATTCTGCAATTCCCTTTCCCTCAAATTTCTTTCTGCACTCATATTTTTAGAAACAATATTTATGAGGTCATATGCTTTAGAGAACCTTTATTTGCTTGGGAGAAACTTTATTTCATTCCCCTTTTGCTGTATTTTAAAATTTTTATTTCATTTCCTCTTTCAAAACTTGCTTGAAAACTAATCTCACTGGGTTAAAGAAAGATCAGTGGACCTAATCTAGAAACAACACATTTTTCCTCATTGTAACCCAAAAAACTAACTGATACTGGCTGATTAGGTGGCTGAATTATCACCTATCTTGGCCTCTGTCAATTTGGAAAGTTATGTGCATGATGGTCTTGAATGATGAGATGTGTGAATGTATTTGTACTCATGCATATTCACTGATTTTCAGCTTTTGAGTACTTATATTAATCTCAGTCATCTACTCATCTTCTCCCTTTACATTTGTCCAAGAGTGTTTAGATCACCATTCTTCACTTGAAGAAATAGTTTTGCTTCACTTTCTGTATATTTTTACTTGTTATTTATTAGGATTGTACCTAATAATATTTAACTTAGATATTGCTCAGACAGACAAAGGAAGATTTAAATAAAGTTGAGAATGCTTTCTAAAGTCCTGGTCCTTCTTCTCCAGTGTAGAGATATTAATTTTATTCCTACAGTTTTTAACTGGCTAATTAAATAACCTGTCGGAGTATCTTCTTTTCTGCCTCAATTTATTTACATGAAAAATGTGTTGACCATGTTAATTAAGTACACTGGACGTAATAATGGTGAAAGCAGCATTATTACTTGCACGGTAAACAAGTAGACAGACTATATATACCTAATTACCACTGAGAAACTACAATTTAGATACCTCTTTAGGAGCATCAAAACTGGTAAATCAACAGGAATTGTCCAGCTATTTGATCCCCAAACACTAAACCATAATACAGTTTTCAATCAAAGGGGAGTTAAACGGGAAAAATCTTCACTAATGGGGATATACCCCTGAGAGTTTGTTCTTGTGGATTCACAAATAACAACCCCACTATGATCTCTGTTTCTATGGTGTTCTAGGTGGAAGGTGAAGACTGAGTATAACACATTTACTGACTATCGAGAGGCCTAAGAAACGAGTGAATTTTACAATTAATTGTCAATTAAATATAGGACACAACTATAAGAAATTTTAAAGATAATTAGGAAACTTAATTCTTGCAGGATGTTCTTCCATCAAAAGTGGAAGGAAAAATTAAAGTGTACATTGTTATCAAAACTGTTTAAACAGTCATTTGGGAGCCAAATAATTTTGACTGAAAAAAATAGGTCATAGAATTAGCAAAAAATTAATAAAATTTACTTAACAGAATGACACACAGGGCTACATAAATAAAATATTTGAGTGAATAAAGAATACATCAATAGAAAAAAAGAAAATAAAAAGTTAAGGACTACCAGAGCAGAAAAATAATTTGAGTTATGCTCTTCACCTAAAATAAGATCTGACAGACTCAATCTTATCTTCAGCGCACTTAAAACCAAATGGAATTACTTCAAATTCAGCAGTATGGCACTTGGCTTCAAAGGGTCTCAGAGACATATGAGGGTTGAATGAAACTCAATTTTGTTCTAATAACCATTCTTAGAGGACAGTTTTCCAGATTCACGCAAATATTTCAGGATGCCATAAATATTATACATTTCAGGAAATTATTATGTAATCTGACATGGATATGAGTTGCCGTTTATTAAAATAAACTTCAGAGTAGATGGTTGTTTGACATACTATTGATGAATTTACAAAGATTTTAGAAAGGTATAAAGGAGCATACCTGTTTGTTTCTAAGACACAGATGATGTTCTGCATCCCTCTTGTTTTTGTTCTTTTTATATGTATTTTTTCCACCACAAAATGAGATTAATTATGTAAAGAGCAGGGAACATCGAGAGAAGTCACAAAGCCATACATCCATTTAATTAATAAGCAAAGAGAGCACAAAATTATCTGCTTGTGAAGCAACAGTAATCATAACAATAAACACTGGTTTATTTCTACAAACTGGAGTAGCTATAGTAAAATCAACAATATACACAGACTTTAGGGAAAACAAAAAAAGACATAAACACAAACAAAAGTGCAGGGAAAGTCTTGTAGTGCCATTACACTTTAGAATTCTCTTTCTTTAGTGATCCCAGTGTAATGCCTTAAAACATGAAATTTAACACCAGGTCAAGGTAAGCAAGAGCAAAATTCAGCACACTAGAGCAGAGAGGAGTGTTAAAATACAAATATATTTTTAAATGCTTATTCATATTTCTACAAAGTGTCTGCACTGAATATAGCCCCAGTCAGGAAGCAAAACAAATGTCAGATTCTAATAAATGCAGTAAGGAGCTAATGCAAAAAGGGAACAGATTGAAAACCTTTGCCTCCTCCCCAGGGACAGAAAAGACTGATGTCCCCAGGAAGTGGGAAGTGAGGGAGAGAGAGTGCAAGTGGCTGATATCATCCCACCCAGCATTAAGCAGAAGTGATTGACTAATTGAATAACCTTCTGTTGGCAGACAGACATTGTTCAGAAATGGGTGATCCCACCCTCCTGCCCTTGCAGCAGGTGCCATTCAGTTGGATGGACAAGTACAAACATCAATGTAAAGAGCAGGACGGACACCAGCTGTAACTCCCATCTATCCAGACACTTGGGGAGAGAATTTTGACAATGTTATTTGAGATTATTAAAGATGAGGTATTTTTTATTAGGCTAAAGACTGAGTTTGGATTTTAACATTCAGCACCCATAAGCAGTCATTCGAGATTTTACAATTACAGGAAATCTGACAAAGTTAGTCAAAGACAAATTATTATTTGTAAAAGAGACTTGTGTCTTTCAGCTATCAATTAATTAAGGAAAAAGGAACATACTGTTTTTTCACAATGTGATAGCAGTGAGAGAAAATGAACAGATAGTTCACGGCTGAATATTATAAAGGTAAGGCATCATTTCTATTGCTCTATATAGTTCCTTGGTCATTTGTTCAGATTGCTAAAATTCTCTGAATGGCAGTTTCACAAAAATATAGAACAGACAATACTATTTTTCCTCCTGCTTTTTATTTTTTCCTATCTATTAAGGGTGCCAGAGTGGGGCAGAAACTCCTTTCTTTTGTCTAGAAGCAATTAGCCCAATCAAACCATGATTGATTTAGTTTCTCAAAGTATTATCCCATTATTACTATCAGTACAAATAACCAAAGATCCCTACCAGAAGCCAAGCCTGTATTTTAAAAATGAAACTATTAATGCACCAAAGCACTCGAAAAAAATCCTTATCCCTAATGCATTCTTAAATGAATGAAATTCAGGCATGTGCTTAAAGGTTTGGATGAATGATGGGACAGCTCAACTGCTTCTCCAAATTGCAGCAAAATGTCTGACAGAATGCTCAAACACCTGAAAACATAACGACACATTTCCCTACAAACATTTAACAAACTCATAACATGGGTCTGAAAACAGAGAAAAAAAAATTAAATTTAAAAAATTTTTTAAAAATCTCCTTAAATCACAAATGCCAAACATGTAATTGGTATTATAATACAGTGCAGGCAGAGACTCGTTTCAGAAGAATGATGGGGACAATAAGTAAGAATCCTTAAAGTGTTAAACACCACGCTTGCTTCCTCCACTCCAAGGCCAAAACACTCAATCACCAGGTCCCAACTGTTCCTTCACAGACTGACAGTTTTGCATAAGTTTGCAACTATAGCAAGTGGGTCTGACATGGAATGATTTGGAGTGAATTACAAGCACTCTGCTGAAAGTCAAGTCCATAGTGAAGATACAGACTGAATTTTAAAAGTCATGAAGAGGGTATTCCCAGAGATATGGTTCAGATGCCAAAGGACATAATTCATAAAAACAATCCATAGTAATCTACTCCTGCAGGCCAAATGCCAGCTTTAGTGCTGGGAATTATGCCTAAGCAGTAGACTTGTCTACTGGCAGTATATTCCCCAGGACTAGTCAGTCTGCACAGGCTAAGGATTAATGACATGAAGAGGCTACTGCTTTCTAAACTACTACCTTTTATGCAAACATAAAAAGTACCATGTGCTTCCAAACTAAAGACTTTGCAGCTTCCAGGATATTAATGGCTGTCTCATCATATCCCTCTGGAATTATAGAAAGCAAAATGATTTAAAAAAAAAAAAAAAAAAAAAAAGGTGATGATCTAACTACACTATCTCCTAGCTTCTTCTCTCTTCTAAGGCCTCTTAAGTCCTTTAGCAAGGAAAATAGCAGGGAAAAAAAAACAGCATACAAGTAACATCTACCCTAAGGGAATTCAAGGCAAGTTTCTAGATTTAGAGACCCTGACCCAATAAAAAGATTCTAAAGTACACAAATAACAGAAAAGAGCAAGGTTTCTGGAGAGGAACTTGCCCTCCTCATGAACTGGCAGACCCGAAGGGATGTACAAAGAAACCAATCAATCCTATAAAAGTAGTCATAAGTGCAGGAATTCATAACACAAGCCCTCTTTGGGAAGAAATGTCTTGATTGTTTTAACACACTACAAATCACGCCAGTGCCCTCGCTGATTTGCTCTTGATCTTGAAGCCAAATATAGGTACCATGAAAAACAAAATACTTGTAAAAGTCAGCAGGCTGATATGATGAAGACACTTCTGTTCCCAACACATAATTAAAAATCCTTCAATCTATTAAAACTAAAACATGTTGAAGAATTCCGTATTCCCTCTCAGTTGCCTCTTATGTGGGTAAGGTGGAGGCTCAAGTACTCTTTGCGCTATGTTCATAAATAAATGTTTCAACAACAACAACAAAATCCTTGCATTTTTTACAATTTATCATTAATCTTTGAATAAATTCCAACTAAGAAATATTTTCAGTATGTTTTAAAGCAACTAATTATATATCAACCTTCCTCTCTACCCCCACCCAATATATAAAATCCTACAGCAACACTTAACATTATCTTCCAAATAATATGACAATTTTTTAGTCCAGATTCCCAAATCAGAGTTAGAAGATATTCCAAAACAGTTCCCTTTTATCAGTCAAAATAAAGATATCTTTTTTTTTTTTTTTTTTTTTTTTAACTTAAGTTGCACTGTCACTACAGCATAAGAGATTTTAATTAATAGTGTATAGGGACAGACAGCCTGCCTGTCCTAACTGGTGATTAGTTATACTTGAGGAAAACGTGAGTTACGGAGTTGACTACTAATTTTATGGCATTAACAGGAAAGAGAGTCTGGTCAATCTGCTTTCTTTTAAAGAACAAAGCTGTGAATTACCCAGACTAGGCTGTGGCTAGCAGAGCAAGGCAATTTTCAGCTTTCCTTTCCTTTCTTTAAGTGCCAAAGACGTCTAATGATTACAAGTGCACAAGGCCTAATTTTACATCTTAGATCTAAAAATCTCAGTAAGGCTGTGGGATATTGCTATGCAGTTCAGAGACGGTATAATAACTAAGGAGAAGTCAGCTCTGGAGAATTCAAGATAATCATTCTGCAGAATAAGCAGTGTGTCAAAATAAAGTCATCTGATGTACTAGGATATCTATACTGGCACTCTTCCTTCTTTAGTAGTTCACCTTTAGGTTTCAAAGCCTGAAAGAATTATCCATATTTATAACATCACATAAGCAAGAACACCTGTACACACTGTAGCTTCTCTGTTTGTGACTGGGGAGACATCAATGAAATAAATTTAAAGCCCAAAAGATAAAATTATTTCAATATTTTTCTTGGGCTCTTCTGTAGGAGAAATTATGCATAGACTCACAGGAACTATATGTTTACTTGATCTCTGACATCTTGAGTCTTTATGTTCTGCAATTCTGCTCTAGATTCCTGCAACATACTGTAATATGACAAGAGTCACTAAAGAAACTTGTCATTTCACACTCCATAGACTATTGTTCAGTAGTACTACCCATTAAATTAGTATTATTTGAATATGTGTATGATTAAAAATGTTACATTCCATTTTATATTACATAAAAACTACATATCATATTCTGTTCAGTCATAGAATGTTTTCAGTTAGGAATAGACGGTAATGACTTCAGGATACTCAAGTTCCTTTGAAATGTCAGATTTCACATTGCAGGACATAAAAGTGTAAAAGAAAGGCAATCTAAAATATCATACTTTGAAACTTGGAGCCTGTTAATCAGAGGAAAAAAAATACATTGACAAGATGACAACATCCTGCATGACAACAGTGAGCTTCATGTGGTGTTCAACTTTATTAAAAATCGGAATTTATGATGCAGCAATTGAACCTGTTCAGTTGTGGTGACATGAATTGTCCTGAGTGAATAACATACTATATTAATATTTATTTGAAATTCCTGGACCGAATGGTTGATTAATAAGCTGTACCTCAGGTTGAGAATATATGGCTGTTCAATATAACTGGGTTATGAATAATCCTTATTACAGAAAGAGCAGCCTCCTCTGAGGTTCAGAACAGACATGTCAGTGGAGCAGAGGGAGTTGTATTATTAATCCTCCCATGTTCAAATGTATGTCAGCAACCAACAAAGGTCAATACATATCCCACAGCATTATGCAAATGTATTCATTATTAAAGCTTTTTTCTAGTAAGGGAGACTACAAGAATGTCATGAGGTTGTGCAGGGAGAAAATCAGAGGGCCAAAGCCCAACTAGAACTTAATCTGACTACTGCTTTAAAAGACAGCAAAAAATGTTTTTACAAATGCATCAGCAACAAAAGGAGGGTTAAGGAGAATTTCCATCATCTACTGAGCACAGGAGGAAACAGTAACAAAGATTAAGGAAAAGGCTGTAGTACTAATGCCTTCTTTGCCCCAGTCTTAAATAGCAAGAACAACTGTTCTCAGCCCCCCGAGCTGGAAGACAGAGATAGGGAGGAAAAGGAAATTCCCCAAAATCTAAGGGGGAATGGTCAGCAACCTGCTTAGACACGCACAAGTATGTGGGGTCAGATGAGATCCATTCAAAAATCCTGATGGAGTTGGCAGAAGAGTTTGCCAAAGCACTTTCCATCTTTTACCAACAGTCCTGTCTAACAGAGGAGGTCACAGTTGACTTGAGGTTACCATAAGTGACACCCATCTACCAGAATGTGGTACCAGAATGGATAACCAGATGAACCAGATGTTCAGCTCAGTCAGCGTGGGTTTAGAAAAGGCAGGTGCTGCTTGACCAACCTGATCTACTTCCATGAAAATGTGACACACTCAGTGGATGAGAAAATGGCTCCGAATGTTTTTTACCTACACTTTAGCAAATCCTTTAATGCTGTCTCCCACAGCATTCTCCTGGAGAAATGGGCTGCTCAGGACAGGTCCTCAGTTTGCTGGGTAGAAAATTGGCTTGACTGCTGAACCTGAAGAGTGCTGGTGAATGAGGTTACATCCAGCTGGTGGCCATTTACAAGTGGCCTTCTTGAGGGCTCAGTATTGGGGTCAGTCCTGTCAAATATCTTCACTGATGACCTAGATGAGGGTACCAAGCGCACCTCAGTCAGTTTGCAGGTGACACCATGTTGGGCAGCAGTGTTTATCTGCTGGAGGGTAGGAAGGCTCTTCAGAGAGATCTGAACAGGCTGGATCAAAGGGCCAAGGCCAGTGTAAAAGGTTCAACAAGGCCAAGTTCTGGGTCCTGTGCTTGGGTCACAGCAACTCCCTGCAGTGCTACAGGCTGGGGGCAGAGTGACTAAAAAGCCACCCACAGAAAAGAAGCTGAGGGTGCTGATCAACAGCCATGTGGATCTGATCCCCAGGTGGCCAAGAAGGCTGATGGCATCCTGGCCTCTATCAGCAATTGTGTGGCCAGCAGCAGCAATGCAGTGATTGTCCCCCTGTACTCAGCACTCATGAGGGCACATCTCAAGTCCTGAGTTCAGTTCTTGGCCCCTCACTAAAAGACAGGCATGGAAGAACAGGAACATGTCTGGAGAAGGGTAACAGGGCTGCTGAAGGGTCTGAGAAATCTTTTGAGGAGCAGCTGAAGGAGGTGGAAGTGTTTAGTTTGGAAAAAAGGAGGCTCAGGAGACACCTCATCTCTTTCTACATCTGCATGAAAGAGGTTGTAGCAAGGTGGGGATTAGCCTCTTTTCCCTGGAAATGAGTGACAAGACCAGAGGAAATGGCACCAGAGGCAGTCTAGACTGGATATTAGAAAAAAATTCTTCATCAAAAGGGTTGTCAATCATTGGGACAGACTGCCCAGAGAAGCGTGCAATTAAAAGAAGTTGTAAAGATAAAAATCTCTCATCACTTTATATCTAGGCTAAGGACTGACATCAGGAAGGAACAGAAGTGGCTCTTGAAAATAAAAAGTGATGTTCTAATGAGATTACAACATGGGAAGTTATGTTTGATTAGCCAAACAGAAATGATTACCTATGGAGTTATATAAGAAGTTTGAGATGAAAAAAATGTTGAGAAGACTCTTACTAGATTCCATTCCTTGTTTGCTTGCATGACTACTCCAGGTTCTAAACTGCTGATATACACTATTACAGTTAATCACATGATTGCTTCATGTCCAGGTTTGACATAGTCATGCTACACTTAGAAGCACACTGGAACACTGGACCTTCCTGGGAATAACTGTTATTTGAAGTCTTTGAAAATGAGAATCACTTTCCTTTGAAGAACTGTAAAAGAATAGAGTTTTTAAAAAACTCTGTCTACCACTGAACAAGCAACGGTTTCTGTATTAAAACAAAACAAACCAAACAAAAACTTAAAAACAAACAAACAAAAAACCCCAATGAAACTGAAAATTACTGTTTTGATCCTCACTCTTGTCATATGTTTCATGGCGGGAAGTCTGTAGTCTTAGTTAAATCAGTGAACACCTAGAGAAAATCCAGTGTAGTAGAATGATTCATAAACCCTCATTCAAATTTCAGGAAAATGAAGTTAGCAGTTTGGGGAAATGGAAGCATTTAAGTTTCTTTGTTCCCAAATCATGAGTGAAGACTCTCCTCAGCTATGGCTACATGGTTAAGTAAACACTTTTCATATATTTTTTAATGCAAGGAAATTGTACATTCATATAGTAATGTGACCAGAAATATTTCATGAGGCAGAACTGCAAGGGGTTAATAATTTGCAAGGAAAAAATACTATTATAGTTTTCAGACAGCTTTGTGGTTATGAACACAGAGAGCACAAATCCAAGAAGCAGATCTAACACTGCCCAGAAGGACAAACACAAAATATTGCTTCCCTAAACTTATTTTGGTTACAGTGAGATTTAATAAAACCTAGTTGAAACAATAGCACACTAACCACCTAAGAAAGATAATGAAGTGACATAGACTATGCCTATACAAAGCATACACAGGCTCTCCCCTTCATGCCTGAAGAATTTGATAGGAAATAAAGTTCTGGACTTATAAATCCTGCATTAATACAATATACCATGACTTAATAGGGATTACTGTTTCCAGACCAGTTCTGCCCTGTGACCCAACATCTCCGAAATTTGCTCAGGATTGTCAAAATCTATCTCAGGAGAGATAGCAGAATATCCTGATATGGAAGCATTTCATTGAGCTGTTGGAAAAAGATTGCATTTAAATAGCATGTTTAGTGCATTCTCCTATATAATCACCCTGGCTGCAAAGTCTCAAACATGTACAGTGAAGCAGCCACTGATCTCCCTGCAGCTCCTTGACAAACCCAAGTACTGACAGTATTCAGGACATGTTCTGTAACCATCTGGACATCATAAAACAGGGAAAGGAAATTATATTGCAGATGATAGCTTCCCAGCTAATTTGATCAGTTCAAAGTTAAGAGTAGCACTGCAATATTTCCAAGATGTGCCACATCTGCATTACCAATTGTTTAGGCTTTTTTAATTAAAAAAATCCACAAAACATCAGTTTTAAAAATAACAGATGAAATCTATAAAAAAGATTTGGCTTTGACTTTAAAAAACCCCAAACAAAAAAACAAACAAATATTTTGCTTGATATATAGGTGCTTGACATTTCAGATAATGAAAAATTCTGATTGATTCATACTACTTAGGCTTCATCATATTTTTCCAGTGTTGAGAAAAAAATAGGAATCAAAAGATAGGCTATTTGTCCAGCTTTCACTGGTCGTCTTTAAGCAAGTCTCCCAGATGGAGCATCTTTGGCTCATGTCCTTTATCACTTTGTCCCTATGACATACTCCATTCAACCAAAATACCAGCCTTTTATTTTCCATCTCTAATTTGCTTATCTGTTCAAAAGATAAAATGAAAAAAAAAAAGAACAACCAAAATAAATCATAATTCAGCAAGCACCTAATAATATTAGCTCTGTATTGTCTCATCTACATACCTTTTAACTTGAGATATATGAAGGTGAAATTTGACCACAGATTTGGATTCTGAATTCAAGGTTCATTCATGCTTAGAAATAGATTTACCTACATATAAGACAGCACATAACATTGATATTGCTTATGACTAGTGATCTGTAAATTAATGTGCAGCACTTTCAGCTTTCATTTCTTTTAAGAATTGCAAAATGTATAAAGACTTGTGGGATCTTCTTGCTAGGCTGGGGATAACTTAAAATAATGTAAATAATAATTAAAAAAAACCAAAACAATAAATATTTCTCCCATCCTACCAAGATGATGAACTTCTTTACAGAATAAAGAGGAAAATTCTAAAAATCATACATTTGAAGTGATGATGTTTCTCATCCCAAGTCACCACTACATGTCATGGGGCTCTGCTCTCCTGGACATGGCTGAATAACTGCCTGTCCTTGGGAAACACTGAATTAAATCCTTGTTTGGCTTTGCTTACAAGCTTTTGCTTTCCCTATTAAACTGTCTTTATTGAAAAATCATCACCCCAGGATTTTTCCATCTCTTACTTTTCCAATTCTTTCCCCAGTCCCACTGGTGAAGGAGAGGGTGAGCAATTGCATGGGGCTTTTTTCCTGGCTGAGATAAATCCAGGACAAGTGTGAAAGCCAATTCTCCACAATCCTGATGCTGTAAAGATCTCTCACATTCCTCCTCAGTTTGTCTTCTATAACTATTTCTCTGCAGTGTTTGGGGTTCAGCAACAGCTGAAGGTGCACAAAGTGAGAACTGGCAGAGCCAGGATATCAGAACAAAACCTCATAAATAAATCCAAAGTCCCTGAGATCCTAACTCTGTTGATATGTCATGGTAAATGCAGCTTGCCCAGAAATTTTTAAATAAGAAGGGTAATTGGCAACAGGATAACTAATCTTTCTAGACTGTCATTTTTTCAGGGACCCAAAGCTCACTCCCAAAGTGCTACATGTAAGAGAACTTCAGAGCACACTGAATACTAGCCTTCTCTTTCCATCTCAGTCACCTAATATTTTTATTAGGAATGCAGAGGGAAAGATAACTACTCATGTTTACTACTACAATGTACTTCATACATTTTGCTGCTGATACAGAATTGAGAAGAGATGGCAAAGACCATGTCAGCTACCCTTATCATCATACAAACTTGTATTTTCTCTGCCAATACAATTCAGTTACCATGGTGTTTGTGGTACTAACATTTTGATTACATGCAGTCATTTTCACAGGAAAGGACTGTTACAGTGACCACAGTAGCATTTAGTATTTTTCATCTTCAAAGAATATGACAGGCATCAGCTAATTATTTCTCATAGCCCTTTAATTCTCTTTAGAGGGGTATGGAGAGACTAATTCAATCCTGACTGTAAATAAGCCCAACCATCTCAGCTTCACCATTAGAGCTGGAGCAGGCTAGTTAACACATTATTGGCAAGTGCCAGAAAGATTATTTTTGTTGACATCAACAAGTTGATTTTATATGGCACGTCTGAAACACAAGGAATAAAGAAGTCCTTGCATTATAAGGATTATAAGGCTTATTTATAAGCTTATTCCATTGCAAAGGTGGTTTTTTTCAATCCAGTAAATCTCATAAGCAGTCTAACCTTTCAAGCCTGTGAATGATCCTACTGACTTCAGTTTAGAAGCTTAAGCACATCTACAGATATTTTACAGGACTGGGAATGCAAAAACAAGCACTTTCAGGATGAGCATGACTGTCAGCTGAAGATGGGAAGCACAAATTGTTCTGGCACCTAATTCTAAACCTGTGATTTTAGATAGTGCCCTCTCTGTTAGCCACCCAAAAGAAAGCTTGCCAGGTCATTACCTTCCCTTTCTCCTCTCTGTTTTACTGTGCATGAAGGTAGCAGGCATATATTTGATACGGCACAGAACCATAACCATATACTTTATCTTATACACTACATGCACCAACAACTATTAAACCTGATGGTCCTGAAAGGCTGTGAACATTGCATCTCTAGTAATGCACTCATTACTGTAGTGCTGTCTGAGTGTTTGGCTGCTATAAACTCACTGGTTCAAGAAGAAACAGAGGAGTCCTGCTTCAAATCTGATGGGTTTATACGTGAACTGAAACAAAGTATCATCCCAGTGAATCAATACACAAGTGAATCTTTTCTTAGAATGTTTCTTAGAAAGCTTCTTTGAAAAGGATGGGAAAATTTTCTAAATTAGTATATACTGACTGTCAGATATGGATAAGTTTACTTACACATAAGTTTACTTACACATAAGTAAACATTTTATCTGCAAGTAGCTGGAGGTTCCCCATAAATTTCACAGATCTTAGGAAAAGAAGTGACTGCATAGCAATCCTTGTGTGCAAAAAACCCTCCGTTCATTAACAAGCATCATATCATCCTCTTCCTCTTTCATTTCTTTTCTCTCATTTCTTTCCCGTCAATAGCAACACTTTCCTTCCGATCTTTAGAATCCTCTGGTTTGAGCTATGCACCAAGTGGTATGAGAAGGCTGGGTGAAGGAAAAAAAAAATAGCTTCTCTTCTGCCATCAGCACTTTCCTTTATGCACACATAAAATAGAACATTCCACGGAAGACTTACCCCCACTATATGACTGAAGCTTGCCTTATCTTAACTGCCATACAAGTGCACTATGTATCTTGTCTCCCTTTGCAGCTTTCCATTCCCCATATTCTGCATTTCATTGCTCTCTGCTCTTCTTCCTTGAGTTCAGCCCTCTTATTTCAAAATTCTTCCTTGAAATTAATGTCTTTTCTGACTTAAAAATAAATGGCTTTTCTTCCAAAAAGAAGGCATGATATCTAAGAGTTCTCCCTTGGCTTGACTCAAGCTTATCATTCTGCCCAATTCCCATGCCTGTCTCTTCCTGCTTCATCATAGCTGTAGTAGTACACATAAGCCAGACTGACATCTGTGTGTAAGGAATGACAGATCTGCTTGCCTCTATTAAACCCGAGCTGGGTCTACTTGCCTTGGCATTTCTGGGAGGACAGTGTAGTGATGGAGGACTATATAATAAGACTATGCCTCTGGGGTTCATTTCCCCAGAAGCTTACTATAGCCTTTAGTGAGAAGCCCCAGCTGAACACCCCCTTACTTGATAGGCAGCAGGTGTTCAATAGCCCTTCTGTCCACAGATTGGAGCTAAGAACTATAGGACACAAGTGCTGACCCCTTTAGGCATCCCATGAAGCCAAGTTCACCTCAGGCCTCCACTCAGAGCATAATCCAATTCACTGTTTACCATGTTAATAAATGTGTAAAATGTGAATCGTGAAAGCTGGAACCAGTAAATCAAAAGTTGTGCAAATTCATATTCTGTGTTCACTCTTCATAGAGGATCACAGTACAAGGAAGCTTTATGGAAAAGTGAGAGTGCTCATTAAATGAAAATAAAGAGTATGATTACTTGAACTCTAATTCAGACATCCCCACATGAGGAAACACTGGAAATGACAAATCTGCGAGGGAGAATTCCTTGGTTTTTGTTTTTTGTTGGTTTGTTTTTTTGTTTTTTTGTTTTTTTTTTCCCTCTGGGTCTGGTACATCTCTGGAACAGACTCAATTTTTTTAAAATTTCAGTGCAGTTTTCAGTTTCTAACACGTTGCAGATCTACTAAAGAAATCTTCTATGCCTAAAATAACACCATTTATATTAAAATAATCAATACATCAGGCAGATGGAGTAACCACAGCACATTGAACCTTGAAGAAATAGGTTAGCCTAATGTTCTACAGCCCAAGGGAAGGACAGATGATATTTATATTGCCTCTGAATATGAATAAGAACACTAAAGTTTATAAGGTTATTCCATTAACTGGATGCATCACTAGACAGCATGAAAATTGTATTATGTTTCCGGACAAGGTCTTGGGAGAATTGTAACGGGTCCATTGATGTTATTTTTGATTTTGCCTAAATTAAATGAAGGCTTTACATTTAAAAGATTTTCATTTGGCTATAGATCAATGTTCCATTGCAAGTTGCAATTTATCCTGTCCTGTGTACTGTAAAAATCTTCTTGCTGTGATTTATAGGAATATTTAATTAGCAAATACTATATAAGTAGTTCTTTGTCCTACAAATGATTTTGTTCTAAAAACAAGTTGCAAGTTACATACAACTACTTAATGAGAAATGAGACTTTCAATTGAGAATTTTAATTTCAAGAGGCGTTAGTTGGGATGTTATCCTCTGAAAAATACAGACATTCATGTGTCCTCTGACCTCCTCCCATTCAAAACTAAAACAAGGTATGACTCTGACAGTTATATGACACTTGGACAAGAATTAGGGAGACAGTGGTGATATAGATGTGTTATGATCTGGTTTAAGTGTCACTCTATTGGTCCTGGAGATTCATGACTCCAGGCACAGAAAGCTTGATTGCTCAACTGTAGACTTTAATTAGTAAGAATAGAGGATACAGTCTGTCCATGAAAATGTTCTAGTTGTGTTTTCTGGAGACCAAAGTGAAGGCACAAGTCTCCTTCCTCTCCAACTGTTTGCTCACATGTGGGACACTGGATGTATTCTGAAGCCAACACTCCTATTCTCCCACACAATCCCATGTGCCACTCTACAATTGCACACAGACAAGTGAGGTCTGAAACCACACTTCTCAGAAGGAGAGAAACACACAAGTCTGTGATGGACAATTTGGGCAGGAGGCAGTGTTGTGCTTCTAGATGATGAGAGAAGTAACTCTCATTACATCTCATTAGTAATAGTCAAAAGCCTCACTCCTCTTTCTCTCAGCAATAACTGTCCTCCATCCTTTCTATCCCAAACCCATCCTTCAGAAGGAACAACACTCCATACTGCACACATCAGTTGAAAAGCACATTCCTTTGGGGGACAGATGGCCAGGGTCAGCAATATGGCCACCTCTTCTAAGGCAGTTCTATTTCCCCAGTCCACTCACCTTGAAAATTGTGTAGGAAAAATAATAAAGTAGAAAATATTCTACTTCAAACATATTCTAGTCCATAAAACTGGGACTAAATAAGAAAATTAGAACTCTTAACACCTGATAACTGGGTATAATTTATTTTATCATATGGATTGAGCAGGTACAGGAAATATGCTACTTTAAAGAATTTAAATGATCCTCAACTCTAAAAATAACCAGACACTGAGAAGGCAAGTTTCATGCAGACTCACACCTATTATCCATGGAGAAACAGAATTATAGTCAGAGTAGGACATGTAACACCTCTGTGCTCTGTGGGAAGGGCAAAGTCATTCTGAAATTACCACAAAGAGCGAGCATAGAGGAGGAAAGATATGAAACATTCATTCTTAGTAGCCTTGTCTTCCTTGTGGGGAGAAAAAATGAGTTTCTCACTTTGCAACTAGACTAGTTAAAATCCTAATGAAGAAAAGGCAGCTTTGTTAGTTGCTGAGTTAATTTTATTTTTTTAAAATGCATTAAAGTGGATCTTAATGTGTTGTGGCTTAACTCCAGTTGGCAAGGAAGCACCACACAGCTCCCTGATCACCACTCTGGTGAGATGGGTAAGAGAATTGGAAAGGTTAAAGAGAACTCATTGGTTGAGATACAAATACGTTCATAGGAAAAGCAAGAGCCACATCCACAAGCAAACCAAAATAAGGAATTAATTAACCACTTCCATGGCCAGGCCATTTCCAGGAAAAGTAAAGCTCTCTGATGTATAGCAGTTACTTGTGAAGACATATTCCATCACCCTCAATATACCCCACTTCTCTTCTTCTTCCACTAGCTTTATATATAAAGCATGATACCATAAGGTCTAGAATCTCCCTTTGGTCAGCTGAGATCAGCTGCCCTGACTGTGTCCCCTTCAAAAATTCCTACTGACTGGCAGGGCAATAAGAAAAGCAGAAAAAACCTTGATTGTACATAAGGATTACTCAGCAATAAAAAAAAGAGTTTCTGTACTATATATCTTGCTTTCAGCAAGATCCTTGCCAGCAATAGTGAAGAAAATTAACTCTACCCTAGCCAAGATCAGCACATAATGCTACACAGTCTGAATGTCATGTCTACTGCAGTCTGTTTCATATGGGACTCTAACAGTCTGAACCATCTGCAAAGATTCAGAAAGAAATATATAACATATGTAAGAAATTTATGGATGACTTAAGATACCTACTGAGAATTTCCTGAAGGAAAGTAACCTTAACATAGAGCAATCATCTCTGGCTCCTCTGAACCTTCCGTACGTGCAGCCAAGAGCACTTGACAGAATAGCAAAAATGAGAGGCTACTGTCATCTTGGACAATATTAAATTCAGTCAATTATCATTTGGCTTCTGAATCAAATCAATTCAGAAGATGAATAAAAGCCTAAATTATGATTTCCTTGGTTTTTGCTAGGCAGAACAAACAGTTTTATCATACCTGGCCATGCAGCTTTTAAACTGTTCACCAGTTCATCAGCCTCACTGTCCATTAAATACTGATTCTCTTTCCTGTTTTTCCTTGGAAACCATTCCGCATTCTCCCTGTACACCTCCACCACCTTCCAAAATATCAGTGTTCCAGTCTTATCAAATTTAGAAAATATATACTATAAGATCTGTAAATATCATAATCTTTTCCTACTGAACATCAAATTCACAGTGCACTGGCATGCAAACTATACTCAATAAAAATGCTATTTTTTAAAAACTTTTCCTATGTCCCACAAATCAGATGTTGGATGAATCAGAAGAAAACATCTTTTCCTAGATAAAATACATTCAAAGACAATAAAAGAGGAAAAAAGTAAACCGTGAAATCCCACAAAGATAAAAATGATGATGGGTAAACAACAAAATAAGCGAAGGTCTTAGATACAGTCAGCAAAATACTGTAGAATTCTGCTTAAATTTTATTATATTAAATGTGCTTGCTGGGGGAATTCATTAGTTCTAAAGTTAAAATATAAGGATAGCCATACCAAGACCTTTGGAGCATAGAACTGAAAGTTGTATTTTGTCATCCTTCTTTACCTTCAGCAACACCTGAAATCAATGCAGCTTTGAACACTGTCACCTGTTTCTCTGAATTAAGGCAAGACATCCAAGTCTGGAAAATAACATTAAGTTAAAGACAGAGCAAACACCATACATCACTCATGAGACAGTTTCTCTCAGTGGGATTTTTTTATTCTGGATGGCAAGAAAATTTCAGAGTTTTCTTGTATATAGCTATGTTTTAATAGATAAACATAGGAATTTAGAAAGCCTAAATATATGTTTATTTTACATGTAACAATAACAAAACCACTGTGCCATGGTACATATTTCCATTATTTTATTTTATAGACAGGTCATTTAGCAGTAGTATTTTATCTGAGATTGCCATCTCACAATAGAGATAACATTATCTTAAAGTATGTTTGATTGTAGATGAGTAGTAACCTAATCTTTTGTTTTCAAAACAGAATGCAGATGACTGAAACATATAGGGTTCTACTGTCTTAGAATACATTTGTGCAACAGTAAGAATGAAGAATATAGAGTAATAAAATAGCTTACTAAAATTACTACAGAAACATTGAGAACGACAGGACATCTGATGTGTTATGAACATTTAAGACACTTTATGGACTTTTTCACTTAACAGCAATTAAGAACTTGGACACGTTTGCTTCCTTGTGGATGAGGAGTACATTATTCTTGTGCAATTGTTATGTCTTAGGTAGACCCTTGAAACATTCTAAGAAACCTGGAAGTGTGGAAAACCAATTCTGTCACAGCCAGGCTTTGTACAACAGCAACCCAAATAGGAGGCTAAGGGACTATTAATTTAACTGCATTTCAAACACCTGAATTAGCAGGCTAATTTACCAGGCTAATCTCCTAATGAAGTTAGAGAGGTGTAAAACCTTCAGTATTTATTGGAGAGATAAATTCAGAGTACTTCCCTTTCTCTAGCCATCAATTTCAGGAATCTACTAAACTAGACCCAACTGGATTCTTACCCAGATGTTTAAAGTTAGACTCTATACATACATATTAAACCTTTGATCTGTATTAGAATCTCAACTCCTTCAACAGCTAAAATAGTAAAGTAGCAGTGGAGATTAATTATAATAATAGGTCATCTGGAATGCTAAGCTAACAGAGCAACATAATCATCTTCATTTCAAGACACTCCAAGCCAGTGAGCTAACCCATACACTAAGGGTTAATAAATCAATCCCTTCTTTCAGGTTATTACTTTCCAGGCTAGGCTCTTTTGCAAACATCCCACCTTCTCTTAGGAAATGAGAAGAAGTAATGGTGAAATTATTTTAAGTAATAATGCGAATATTAATAATAATAGAAAAAGAGTTATTGCTGGTTTTTATCTCATTGGTTTTCTAATTTGTTTTTCAGTATAAAACTTAAAATTTTATACTGAAGGTTTAAAGTCATTCCAGCATTTCCATAACCTGCAAAGTACTTCCCTTTTTAATATCAGTTGGCTTCATAAATTCCATATCCCTGCCTTAAATAATAAATGTAGTCAAAGAGCGGTTATTATAACAAATGGGACATTTGACACTGGTTTCTATACAGTTTTTTTTGTGATGCCTCAAGCAGTTCTGCATGTTGTACATCACAATACGTATGTGATCATTTAAACATTCAGTGTGATTGATGGTTAATAAAAGCTTCTCATAGCAACGAGTCACAGTAACTTTGCAGTGCTGATAAATCCCCAGCAATCTGGTTGTCCTTTCTTTACAAATTATATTGCCCCTGTTCTTTTATGAAAGTTATCAAGCGCCACTAAATGAGTACCTGTATTTTTATGACATGCAAATAGAGCTAATATTGTGCTGATAGATCCACTGAGCTTTACTTTGCTGAGCATGTTTACAAATGATTTCATAAAACCTTTTTAAGAAGGGATTTTTAGTGCCTGTGTAAACTCATTGTGCGCTGCTTAATTAAGAAGTGTAACAATACAAATAACATTTTGGTGTTATTAATCTCTGGCTAGGAAGTGGATTGTTTTTAAGGATTTCAGGGATTTTAACAGACTATATTTTTTAAAATGTAATTCATTGAAGCATATTTATATGTTGAATGTACTGTTTCAGTAATTTCTGCTGTTAACTTAGCAGAGTTCATAAATTAGCAGCATAACATTTAACTTGTGAAGACAGGCCCTTTGTTTAATTACTATTATAAAAATTCTTGCTCTGTTCTCTTTTTATTCTTTATTGCAGGCAACTAAGAAAAACCTTCAAGCCTGTGGTGAGTCCTTGAGAACAGCTGAAGAATACTACTGAACTTAAAGTCCTCTTGTATCCAAACTTAAAATCAAGCAATGTATTCATTGTTAATAAGTAAACAGAACATTTCCATGAACTTCATTATACTTCTCAGTTATGGACTTTGGCTTTAAAAAAATACAGTTGTGAAGGCCAAGTTAAAAATGACATGT
>VYXD01009921.1:244652-267778 GCA_013397195.1 Hylia prasina | reverse complement strand
AAAAAAAAAAAAAAAAAAAAAAAAAAAAAAGTACCTTTTCCCCTGTATAAGAGCCAGCAAGAGAGTAGAGTGTGAAGTAACAAAAACTTGAAGTATCAATGTCTTTTAATTAAGGCTGAATTCCTTTAATCCCTGCTACCTAGTGTTATCTGATGTTGACTGAAGAGTCAGTCCTGACAATTCAATCACTCACCTCTTGAGCTGCTACCAAAGTTCACATGTACAGGAGTAAGAATTGCCATTTTTTCTTAATCAGTTTCTATGAGGAAAATTTAATTACACAGCCTGTCTGGGAAAAATACTCTGAGGAAGGAAACTGTACTGGATGTCTACTGTCATCTTGTTCAACATCAAGGCCCAGATTCCCAGGCTGCTCAGGGAAGTGGTAGAGTCACCATTCCTGGAGGCACTTAAAAGCATGTAAATGTGGCACTTGAGGACATGGATTAGTGGTGGACTTGGCAGTGCTGGGTTAATGGCTGGACTTGATCTGCAAGGTCTTTTCCAGCCTAATCAATTCTATGACTCTAAGCCCTCACATTCTGTGTTTGAAATTATCATTTGTGGAATGCAAGAGAGAACACTGTCATGAGCTCCAACAGCTTACCTTCTCTGAAGTTTCTCTCAAATCTCACAGAAACATGAGGTGATTTTGAAACACAGCATTTCCATCCCCAGGACTTCCCAGGACTGGCCCATGCCACCCAGGGACACCAGCAGCATGCAGCCACACCTCGTTCAAAACACACTGGTGCAAGTAAAGTTCAAGGTAACCTTGTGGATCAGGGTCATATGACGTTTCAACACCTGCCCATGTGTATATAAGCACACAATGCCTCCCTGTGTGGCAGAAATGCCCTCCCCTGCTGCTGACGCATAGCTCCAGGCATGCTGTTTCCTGCCACAGGGAACTCTGCCTCCATGGCCACCAAGACCTCAGCTGAGAAATTTGGGAAATGTCAGTGTGAGACACACCGTTCTGAAAGCATCCTGTACCAGATCCTTCACAAAGAGCATGCCAGTGAGACCAAGTGGCACCAGCAGCTTTGCAGTCCCCACTGCTCCACAAGAAGCAAAGGCTGCCCTTGTTTGGACAGGAGAAGAGTTGTCCTGAGAACACCAGAAGCCACATGCAGAAGAGCTACTGAAGTGCTGTTGAAAACTTCAACTTTTATTAAAAACTTACCTTCTTTTTATCACATGCCTTGGGAGGATCAGTTTGTACTCATACAACAGAACTGGGCCCCTCTTTTTGTCCTGGGCATGGCACAAGAAGGGGTGGATTTTGACCTGAGAGAGATTCCAGCCACCAGTTTATTGAAAAAAATCCTCCTCAATCAGTCATCAACAGCTATGAATGAACTGGGCAGCTCATCAGCAGGAGCATCTTTAGCAGAAGTTCAGAAGATGAAGAATTTATTGTGGAAATTCTGGGACCTGGACATAACTGCAAAAGAATATGCCTATCTTAAAGGAATTATTCTTTTTAATTCTGGTAAGTCCTCCCAGAAATTACACAAATGATTATGTGCCTAGAAAGATATCTGACATTTTTATTTATGTATAGACAAATGGTTAGTTTTACTCTTTTCTATGAATATAGTTAAATATTCTCAAAAAACTGTATTCCATGATTTAACACTTTTTCTGCCTGATGTGGTTTATTTTGGTTCCTTGGATATGTGCAGTAAGTCACCCATTGTAAGCCAAAACAACCTCTATTAGACAAATTTTAAATCATAAAGAATTAAGTGCATAACTTCAATCTGACTTCCAGTCCAAAGGTAATAAAGCAGCCTCACCCTCACGTCACAGCAAAGGAGAGATGGTACACGAGTATGTGATGTGGGCTTTAGAAGTATTTTAACAAAGGCTTCCTCAGTAACAAGAACACTGGAGAAGATAACCATCTGATTTTCATCAGTGAGGCAAATGGATCCTGTATTGAGGTTACACAGCTTTTATGTGTTTATATCCTTTATTTATGTATTTATGTATTTGTTTATTTAATTTAGTATGTCTACATTCAAGGCCTGGGACAGCAGTCACAGAGCAAACTAAGACTGCTGATTGCATCCTCTCACTTCTGATGCCAAGTTCAGGCTCCTTAGGAAGGAAGGTTGCCTCGGTCAGCACCATGGAGTGCATGAGTCATTCAAAGCTGAGCTCTAAGTACACTAAAGTAAATGGAAAGACTTATTGACTCCAGCCTGCTCTGGCTCAGATCCCCAGCTCCTTGCACAGCAATCACTGCTGTTGGCTGCACTGTCAGCAGTGTGCTGTACTTGGGACTGCACCAATAACTGAATGCTTCAGTGATTCCATTATATGTCTCGTGGTGGAGGGTTTATAGGCTGCTCAAAGGCTGTGTGACTTTATATTTGTTTCCAATGGGATTCAAATTCTGATTCTTGAGGTGTAATGTCATCCAGATGCTTGGTATTGCCTTGACTGTCTATGCCACAGCATCAGACCAGAAAAGTTTGTTTCAGTGCAAGGTTTTTTCACAATAAAATCAGGCTAAAAGAAACGACTGGTTATATCCAGGGGGATGATAAGAAGAGAAAAGCCTCATCTGCAGCAGCTTGCACAGTTTAACTAGCTGGCATTTTTATTGTCTCTGTGGGTAAAATGCAATTTTCACTTAAGGAGAAAGTAGCAGAAGCAGGGTTATGTTCTGGATTTGTGCCTTCTAAGGCCTGCTGCTTCCCCAGGGTGCTGTATGAGAGAGCCAGCAGCCCTTGATGCTGTCTGCAGACACATTCCACAGTTTCAGGAATGACACTCAGCTCTTAGGTGGGATGACCCTATTCTCTGGAATATTTTTCCTTGAGCTGCATAAGGCAGCCTGGAGAACATCAGTTAAGCTTAGATTCAGTTAAGCCTCCATATGAAACAGAGTCACCATCTAACTCGGCTGAAACAGGTACTCAGGGCTTAGACACAGCCCAAACCAACCTCTGCTGCAAACAAATCTGTACAGCTGTTGTGTCACAGCTACTACTTTTAATATTTTTTCAACACTTTCCACCAAACTCAGAAAATGTTTTCTACATATTTGCAACACATTTGCAAACTTTTCAAGTTTTGGCTTGATGTTTGGCAAAATGCTACTATTTTTGCAGGTCTCAGTTCTAAAAGGATTTCAGGAAGTCACCAGCAGTGACAATAGTAAACTAACTCTCTTTTGGATTATGGAGTACCTCATTACCACCCTAATGTTTTACATCTGTTGGGACCACCAAAACTGACTGAAGCAATGGTCAAGGACCAGGGCCAGAGCAGTCCAGAGCAGTCCAGAGCTGGGTCATGAGCTGGAGTTCAACAGGACATCCAGGCACGCAGCTGTAGCAGCTATTGCTTGGATAAGAAGCAGGACAACTATGCAAAGCTTTGCTTGTACCCTGAGTGATCTCTTGTGGCACAGACATTGTGCTTACAATGATTAGAAATATCCCTTTGCCAAGAGGGTGGCAGGCAGCATGATGGAGTGTAGGTCCTCCTACTAGAATCATAGAATGGTTTGGGATGGAAGGGATCGTAAAGATCATCTAGTCCAACACCCCTGCCATTGGGAGGGACACCTTCCACTAGACTTCCTGGGTTCCTCCAGGCCCCATCCAGCCTGGCCTTCTAGCCAGTTCTGGGGCTGTGGCATTCACAACATCTGTGGTCAAGCTGCTCCAATACCTCACCACTCTCATAGCAAAGGATTTCTGCCTACACATCTCACCTAAGCCTACCTTCTTTCAGTTCAAGGCCATTCCCCCTTCTATCATTACAAACCCCTGTAAAAAGTCCCTGTTCAGCTTTCTTGTAAAGCCCCTTTAGGTACTAGAAGGCTGTTCTAAGGTATTTCCAAAGCTTTTTCTTCTCCAGGCTGAACAACCACAACTCTGTCAGCCTGTGTTCATAGGAGAGCTGCTCCAACCCTCTCTTCATCTTCAGGGCCCTCCTCTTGAGTCATTCCAGCAGGTCCATGTCCTTCTTATGCTGAGGGCCCCAGAGCTGGAAATGACAACAGAATCTGTGCAGCACCTTTGTGTGGGAGGCTCTGGCTGGGTTACTGATTGACCATATCTGGGCCAGCAAGAACTAGAGAAGAAATTGTGCACCAGCCCCTGAGGAGAAGATGGCATCTTGCATCAACAGAATCCAGACTCTCCAGAACACATTGGCATCCTCCCAGGGGAGCTTTGGAGCTCTCTCAGCATCTGTAGGTGAAGGGTCCAAGTGCAAGGCCTTCTCTACTTGGACCCAGACAATAAGGCAAAGGAAGGAGCAGGTAGGACTGTTCTGCCACAGAGGAACGGCACAGAGTGAGGTGAAAACATTTTTGTTTTTTTGACAGTTGTCTGAAGAGCAATCGGGACTGCCCAGTGAAGAGATGGGAACAGTGAAAAACGGTGCCGTTATTATATCAGTGCCATACATATACATATTTATATATGCACATATATTCAAAACCCCCATCAAGGCTGTGACAGGGCTTCTGTTAAAAGAAAGGATACTCTTAAGAGGTTTACAGTTCAGCTGGAAACATGTGTTTGAATAGTATTACAACAGATCTCAGAACAAGAAGTGTCTCATTATATGTAAATTAAAACCAGTGTTTGGTTACATAGAAAAGAGGCCCAAATGGGGAAATTAAGCATATTTGAAAAGAAGTAATCTATTGCAACTTCATCCTGAATCCACAAAATCCTGACAGGTTCCTTTCCATGAAAAATTTAACATCTGGAATCATCCTCACAGCTTGCAGCTGCTGGTAATCCTGGGGGAGATGATGACTTTTCCAAACTCCTAATTTCTGGCCAGTCTGGTTGTAGGTTGGGCTAAGGCTTCTTCTCCTTTGGCAGAGATTTCTAGGAAGAAGAGAGCTGCTGAAGGCTGACAGCAGTCAGGCAGTTGCAGACTGAAGGAAACCCAACCAGGTTGGTTTTGCCCTGGTACAGGGCACTGGGCAGGAATGCTGAACTTTTCACACTGAAATGAATGATCCTGTGTGAAACACACCTGGTGTTTCAGATTTTATTCCAGGGAGGTATGGAGTCAGTCACTGTAAAAGATGCCAAATAGTGTGTTCTGCCCTCTGTCCAGACTGCAACAGTTCTAGGAGAGAAAGGATACCATTAGAGAGTGAGGACAGGAGGCAACAGGTTGCTGGGAGCTACATGACAAGGCAATCCCTCCACAGGCAAAGGATGAACACGGGGTGTCCTTAGCACTGAGCTCTGGCACTCACAAACACCCTCAGTGAGCCAGCAGATCACATGCTATGGGAGGCTGTGATAGAGGCTCAAGTCCATGACTCCATAGGGCAAAGACCTCTCCCTCTTCAGGCACTCCCCTTGCTGAGGCACTCCTCTTGCTCTTTCTAGACTGTAAATGAAAATACCTAGATAACATGGTGAACCACAGTGTTCACTTAGTCTTAGCTTAGTCTAGTAAGCAGAAGCAGCAACAGGATGGAGATGGGGCTGGGTACACTGGAAACCTACATCTTTAGGCTGTGAGCCTGCTCGCTGCTCCAAACCATCATCTCCATCTGCTGATGTTACCTAAGTAGGGTGGATTAGAGCTGGAATATTTCCACCTGCCCAGACTACTCTCTCAGCATTATTTGGTGGGTATACAACACTACAAAACTTCTCCATCTGTAGTGAGTCAAAATTACCTGCTGTTACCATTTCAAAGCTGGACTTTGATGTAATGGGCTAGATTGCAATGTGCTAACAATACTGCCCAATGGTCATTCAAATTATTGAGCTACACATACCTTCTTTTCCCAAAAAGTATGTGTAGAAAGTGTTTATTTTTTGCTATAGAGAAAGTAGTACTATAAGCCAGAAATCCAGACACCCATCATTACAAAGGGCAGAAATATTTACTCCGGATTTGTTGTTTTACTTTTTGTTTTGACAGAATGTCATGTCCTGAAATGTCTCCCTTATGTACAGTCACTGCAGCAGGAAGCTCAGAAAGCCCTGATGGAGTTTACCTCAACAGTGTTCCATGGAAGCCTCGGCAGGTTTGCTTTGATTCTTCAGCTAATCACGTCTCTTCGAGACATTGATGCAGGTGCTATTGAAGAGCTCTTCTTCAGGCCCATCCTAGGAGAGGCCACCCTAAATGTACTATTTATAGAAACCCTATATATCAAACCAGACTGGCTTTGAAAACAAATGACATCTGAGTGCTAAAACATTTCATTTTGAAGAGATGAGAGACTATTATGAGCTAAATAAGCACATTTCAAACAAATCATTGATGCATATTTGTAAGCCATATACATATGCTTCAACGATTAAGTAATTCTGTAACATTTTAGAATTAAAAGCAGAGAAAATAAAGCACTTCATGATACTGTGTGCTTTAAAAATCCCTTAGTCTACGTATTTAAAGATTGTCTAGGAGCACCAGCATACTTTCCAGTTGTGCTAGGTTCAACTGTATTATTTTTAGTGAGCATTTTTACAGCTGTTTATACTTTATGCTTTTGGCTTTAAGGAACAGGGGCAATGGTAAATTTTATTCAGTTGAAGATAGATACACAAAAGGCTGATCCATGGTAAAATCAGTAAAAATCCTTCCTTGTCATTCCCGGATCCCAATCCTCTTTCTGTTCCACTGAGAACTCTAGTCCCTGGCTGTACTTGTTGGATGGAGCTCCCCCTTATTAATTGCTTTCTTATAGGTTCTTTTCTAAGTCTTGCAGCAAACTGTGGGCATTAAATCACTCTCCCATTATTTACAAAGTCCTTCCCTAACTAAGGAACTAAGGAACTAAACAACATGAATCAAAAATTTGTTGACTGGACAAAAGCCATTGTTCAGGATTGTTTCCAGAATGGCAATAACAAAGGCTGAAAGTTACTGTGTCATGCCATAAGCTGCAGAACTAATGTAGCCCAGTTTCCTACACATTTAAGACCTTTTCCCTTTAGCCCTGCGTGTACCCTCACTTCCTTCCAAAGAGATGTCAGATATTCCTTGGACAGGAGAAATGCTAAAATATGGTTTCCTACAGATGTGTACAATCTGTTCCTACATCTCTCACTGCAAGAGTTCCACGTCTCCACCTCCAAATGCACTATGGCATGCCCCAAAAATGTCTCTGTCTCCTACCCATCTGGTTGGAGAACAGGCAGCACGTGTTGGGATGCGTGCCAAGCGATGTGTGTGCTGACTGCCCATCTGTCAGGATGAAAAAAACATTGAGCTTATACTTTAGCTGCAACAGGGGAAGCTATTTGTGTCCATTTCCTGTCCCACTCCTCTCCCAATACTTTCCATGAAACTTAAGGGAATTAATTTATGAGTTCTTTCCACAGCAGATCCAGCCTAGTTTTGCCTGGAAAAGGAGCTCAAATTCACCAAATGGGGGCTGACAGACAGGTAGACAGACAGCCCAACAAAGAGTATGATAGCTTAGAATTCCTTAGAATGTTAGGCTAAAGTCAAAGGAAGGAGAACTTGTAAATATACATATATATAATATATACATGTAAAAATGCACATCTACAGAGATGGATGTTGAAAGGACTTCTAGAAGTTAAGCAACTAAGGAAAAAGGAGTTTAAATAATAATAAGAGTTTAGTACCTATCAGTTTTGACAGAAGAACACACATTTTTCTCCTACTTTGTTAATCGAGGAGTAAATTGCAAAAATAAAGGGGAAGAAGCAAACCCCAAACAAGACAAACCAACTAAGCCCCAGGTAGTAGTGATCACAGAAATAATAACCTCTACAGTAAACAGAACTCACCTTCCTATGTCCCTAGGCTAACTAAACCTTTCAGAACCGCAGATTTTTGGACTGATATTTTCCATGGAAAACCTTCAGAGTAGAAATTTTCAGTTAGCTTTTCTTTTGTTAAAATGGTTCACTAGTACTGCCACAGATCTGCTGGTGCAGGGCAACAGGATATTCCATGGTTAGTTGTTTGTGATGCTGAAGGCAAACATTAGTTTCAGACATTTTCTTTTTGTCTTAAGATTTAAGCAAGCAGAACACAGCCAAATCTAGCTACTGTACGTTCGGTATCTACAATATAATTTGGTAGCAGACAAATGAGTTCAAACACCTCCCAAGTCCTAAAAGCTTCTACCTCTACTACAGATGCTCCACTTGCACCCAGACAGTGCAGCGCAGGCTGGGGTGGAAGGAGCAGGGCTCAGCTGGCCTTGCACATGCAGCAGCTTCTGCAATGGAAAAGGGAAGAAGGGCTATGCTCTCATCTCATTGCTCCCACTGCTGGTTTGAAGAGGGTAGAGAGAGGAAGGAATACCCTCAGCACAGTGGGAGGAGTGAGGAATTTTAGAAAACAGAAAAATGTACAGAAAATATGTATAATGAAAAACAGTCATGGGGGCTTAGAGAGAGGAGCAAAAAAGCTGAACAAAGGAGAGAGGGACAGAAGCAGCTTATTAATAGAGCTCATTTCTACGTAGAATCCAGCTTATCTTCATAAGTTAAAGGCCTTCTTAATGACTCACCAACAACCTGAACCCAGGACATGGATCATGGTTCTGTAAGGTGAATTTCAGGCTAATGAGAGCACACCAGACAGTCTCTGCTCATAGCTTTATTATCAAAATCTGTTCAAGGTCTTTGACTTTATCTACATGACATACAACAGTTTCAACTCAGCTCTCCTTGAACTGGAGGGCACGATGCCAACAAGTTCCCATGTCTTGGCTCACCTGGAAAACAATGTTGTACTTGCTGATGATTCTTTTAGCCTGGTGTGATTCTATGTAACCATGTCTGAAAAGAGTGCTTAGTGCTTCTCAGGGAAGACTGTGGTCAATGTCATGGGTTCTCAAGACAACTTCACCTTCTACCATGGAGGCAAATACGAGGCTTCAAATGGAACTCCCACAAGATCTGATACTCATGGATCTCACCTCACTGTGCTTTGAATATGAGATTCTTCAACAGATCTTATCTCGATATCCTGTTCAAAGGGACTGAGATACCACTGTCTTGCTGAGGACAGAGTAAGAACCTCTATTTACTGTATTTAAGAGCCAGATGAAGTTGGAGGTTGTGCAGATAAAGAAACTGGCAGGAACAGGAGAGGTGAGGGTTTGTGAGCAGAGGTTAGGAGCAAAAACAGGAGCTCTCCCTGGAAGGTGGAAAGGAACAGCACCAGAGAGCCTTTAGAAGTCAATGGAAATAATTCATTGGAATGAAGAGGCAGAGACAGAAATGAACAGAAGCCAAGAGGATGACAACAGAAAATCCCTACTCCAGAAAAAAAAAAAAAAAGAAAAAGAGAGAGAAAGAGGGAGAGACAAGGAGAGAGAAGCAACGAAGACAGGTTTGTCACCACTTTCTTTAGCTTCTGACTGCAAACAGAAGCACTGTTTCTCCAGCTGTGAAATCCACCAACGAAGCATGTGTATCCATCCCCCTCTAGCGCCCAGGAGAACAGTATTGCCGTCACTCAGAGAGTGAGCTTGGCTGCTGGAAGCGTGCCAGATAAAGCACCTGCTGCTGCTGATGACCCAGGCAGAGCTTTCACTCAGGGACACCTCTCCTCTCCCGTGGCTGACTTGTTCAAAATAGTGTATGACAATATTTTAAAATTGTTAGAAGAAACCTACATTTGCAAAATCAAGAATGAAAAAGTAAATTGAAATTGCTTGTGGAACCTTACTCCAGCCTCCTTCTGAATATGATCATAAATTCTTTTAATGACCTGATTGCAAGCTCCTGTGGTTGGCCCTCAGGACTGCCTGCCTTACTCGGGGCAAAGAATGGCCTGTGTGTGCTGTGGGAATTTGTTACGACTGTGCAATGGAGGAGGCTGCTGTCGGCTAAGACTCAGCTGCTTTTGTTGCAGCACCATCATTGCAGAACCTGAACTAAAATGAATCTACAGTGCCAGAAAAAATGCTCTTACAGTGAAATTGGTCGAATGACACCTTACAGAGTGTGGGCTAGCTACGTAAATTGAAGTGGCATTATTCCAGAGCGCTATTGTCCCAGAAAAAGACTACTGCTAACACTGTTAACTGGAGTAAAAGATTATAGTTTTTCACAGTGGGAAAGACAAGACCTGGGAAAGGGTGGTTTGCAGAAGTCAAAAGGCTGTCACAGTTGCAATCCAGGTCACAACAGGCTGTCTCACACTTCCAGAATGATGTATAGGGCTGTAAGCACGGAAAAATCAATCTATGCACACCTGAAGTGCAGGAAGCTTTCACTGACTCTAATTTAGGTGTTTTAATTGCTCCTTTGTAAAAACAAGTCATAATAATAATGCCTGCCTTTTTTGACACATCTTTGAAGATTTTAATCAGTGTTTATAAAGAGCTAACAAATACTGTACTTGAGAACATGAGGGAATCCCACTGAAAATGAATAAATTCAGTGTTCTATGCTAAATTGAGCAGCACAGGGTAAAATAATGGAGAAGCCTACACACTACAGAAAAAGGATAAATAGAGAAGATACTGAAGATCAAGCTTTAGTAAGCACCAAGTAAGGCAGTGATCCAGTAGCAAAAGTAACATGACATTCCCAGTGGTGAGATCCATCTTGCCAGAGAGTCACTTGCACTCTCTCTAGAGCATGGAGATGGACATGCTGTGAGGGAGATATGCCTTCCTTCTCTCAGACATCTGCCTCAGTTTTGGATGAATCACACCATAAAGCACTTTACTTCTGCCTATTGGTGCAGCTAAGGAGCCCACTTGACCATTTGAGATTCACTGCCTAACTTTCACATGGTAAAAATGAGATTAATCCTACCTCTAGGGCATATAAGGAAGTGGTCTGGATCTGGTCTGCACCTGCAATATTAACTTTAATGTCTTCTAATTAATGTCAGAAGCATGCTTGTATTTGCAGTCCTGACCTTTAAACAGTAGGTTTTGGACTTTTCTTTCAGCTAAACATGTATTTCTAATAACAAAGACCTGATATAGGCTTGGAAACAAAGATAATTCTGTGATTTTATTCACCTGCCCATAAATGACTAAGAAGGCACACAAAAGACATCACATTTATAAATCTATGTCCTATCTATACTATTTATATTAATACTTCTATGGAGTTCTTTTTTTGTTTGGCTGGGTTTCTTGTTTTTCCTGTGGAATGCCTTTCTTACCTCTTTGGTGGAAACAAAGGTATTTCATTCAAAACCTAAAATCTCACTATTGCTAGAAAGCACTTGCAAGTCATAATCACAGATACAAGTTTATTTGCAGACAGGGCACTATTGTAGGGTATGGGTATGTGAAATGTATAGCTCCTGACTTCATATTAATAGAGGCCCACAAGGAAGTATATGCCCCTTTTCTATTGCTGATAAAAGCAGCCTGGCTCAGGGGAAAAAAATGGAGACAAGTTTCTACAATAAATGTATAGTCTAAAAATGCATCAATTCCTTTAATGACAAAAAAAAAGGTCACATTGAAGCCAGTGTTACTATTTGTGCAGAAATCCTCAATCTTTCCCAGTAGGCTAGGAGAGAGGAGGGTGAGTCAGTAGTTTGGTTTTGCTTGGGCTTGTTATCAACTGTTGTCCTTATGAGGCTGTGATTTTGAAAGTACAAGTTGTCATTCTTCCTGTGTTCTCTCTTTCTCTGCCTGGGGGGGGGAGCAGAAATGTTGCAAGATGAAGCACTCCACATCTCACCTAAGATAAGAACATCTTCATCAGAGGAAGGCATGGCCACAGCTATCTGCAAATAATCTCAAGAGCCAAGAATGTAAAGCTTCAAGTAGTGTGGGAATGGTCCCGTATCAGTCACAGCGGAAACAGCACAACCCACGCACACTCACAACCATAGATTTTTACTAGGAGGGGAAAATGGAAATCTAGTGTGAAAAATAAAGGCCTTGTTTGTGCAGAAGACCACACAGTGAAGGGTCCAATGATCTTTCCTTACCAGGATCTTATTAGCAATAAAAAGTAATCTGCTATACACCCATAACAGACAAATATTTGCTTCCAAATATACAAATATCAGTTGGTGCCTTGGAACAAAACTTGATGCAGTAGATGGCTGTGGCCACTGCAGCATGAGCAGGGGGTTGCACCTTTGTTGAGGAATAATGCAGCTCCTGGGATCAACACACAAAGTATGATGACAGACCAGGAAGGGATACTCTAACCAGGAGGAACAGGACACCATCTCCACTGTGCAGCATTGTCTAGGAACTCAACACAACTGGGAGGGCAACCAAAGATGTCAAAATTGTCATTCCTGGTGCCATGGTACACACTGGTGGTGTATCAGATTAATCTGCTAAAAACCACCACATTGCAATATAGAAGCCATCACACAGATGTTCCACATCTGTGTGGAACATCTGTGTGATGTTCAGATGGCTCCTGACCATGCTGCTGTGGCACCTTGGACTGGCAGATGTTGCTACTATACTTCTTCTGGGATCTTGAGTCCCCACAGCCGTGCTACATCACCCTATATAGTCCCTGCATCCCTAATCTATGTAGTTTTCACTCTCCTCTGAGGCACCAAACACGTGAGCTCTGCACAGCCTTCTGAGGGTGTATGGATAGGTGTGGACTCCCTCGCCCACACTCCAAGTTAGGCAAAAGCAAGCCAGTTCAGATCTGAAAGTCGTGTATTTGCACAGATTTAACAACTTGGGTACAGCCTTGGGCCACTCCAGCTACACAGATTCCAGAAGTGGGCGGCATCCAGTTGGCTTGGAAAGTGAGTGAGGCAAATGTGTGTCTGTCTGCACCTGTCCTGGTCAATACATATGAGTCAACAGCATCATTATTAGGAAAATAAGATTAGGGCAGGGACTAGGAAGGTTCTCCTATGACATCCAATCTGGTCTCACTCATCGTGGATCAATTGTGTATGTGATTGCATCCCCAAACTTATCAAGCTCCACCTGAAGATAATCTAGGATGTGTTTGTATACCCTGTTCCCAATAGGACAGCACATGATGGGACAGAGCCTCCTGACCTGATGGTTAAGAACTTTCTAACTCCAATTCTAGATTACTAACATTTTATAATATTCACATTCTTTCTACTACCAGTATCAATTAAAATTGCTTTTCTCACTCAAGGTGTTGGATATCCAAGATGTTTGTAGACAACAGCAGTGTCCCCTATCCATCTGCCTCTGCCAGCTCCCCCTGCCATCCCTACTCCAAGACTTTGCAACTTCTGGGCCACATCTCACTCTCTTGTTTTTGACTGATGAGCTAATATTATGCTCACTTGACCTCCCTGTTGCATCTCTTTGACAGAGAGGTGAATCTCAGATTTGCTTCCATCTGTTCTCTCCTTCACCTGGAGATCATTTTGTTTCCTGTCTTGTCAGTATTTATTGCTCTGACTCCACCTCCTAGCTATCTCAACCATATCTCCCTCTCCCCTGTTGCAATTGTCTTCCCTAATTTTCTCTTTTGCCATTCCATCATCTGCCTGATTTTTCATAACCCTTTCCATTACTGCAATTTAATTTCTCAATTTCTTCTTCTCTATCAGTTAGTCTTTTTTTGTTTTAATTTTGCAACTGCATCCTTCTTCCTCTCTTACCCTTCAGGTTAGTTTCCTAGATCCCAGCCTTAAAGAAAGGATGAAAATTCTCAGATCTCCTCCTACAAATTGCTACACAAGCCACCCTTGCTGTTGTTTGTTTTAGGTAGGTAGAGCACTGCTTGCAAGAGTAATTTTTCCTTTGGTCTTGCCTGTAACATTCTTTCACAAGAAGCTGAATGTGTGCAGTCGTAGGCAGTAGCTTTGACAATACATATGAAACTACCAGTAGGCCTGGTACTACCTCCTGGCACATTTGAAGAAAAACAACCCTAGGCATTCTTCTACTGCAATGTAAATCATCCCAGTATCTTCAGACCTGAGCAAAACCACTCCTGTTTTCTATCTCATCCTACTTCTTGCTATCATCTTTTCGGCATGCTAAGGAAAGTGTACTAGGAAAGCATATTTCTTTCTTTCCACTAATCTCATTTCTGGGTGATGTGAGAAGCCTATCAGGAAGACAGAGAAAGATGTTAGATAGCGTAAGTGTTCACAAAGTCATCATAGGCCTAGGAAATAGAGTTTGTTCTGCTGACTTCC
Organism: Hylia prasina; assembly: GCA_013397195.1. Lineage (NCBI taxonomy): Eukaryota > Metazoa > Chordata > Aves > Passeriformes > Sylviidae > Hylia > Hylia prasina. The sequence goes on along the minus strand of VYXD01009921.1, from coordinate 253,696 downwards.
AGAATATTTTGACTTCTCTAGCTAACTTGCTTCTACTGTCCAGCCTGAAATTGCAGGATCCCTCTTTCAAAGGAAATTCTTTTCATTCATTAATCTGGGATAGTTTGGGCCAATGGTTTTGCATTCTGAAATATGTTTTAGCTTACTGGGGGCTCCTCAAAAGAAAGCACTGGAAAGTACAAATCTACAGTTTATTACATAGGCAGTTTAAGAAAAACAAAACCAAACTGTTTGGTGCTTTCTCTAAAAAGGAGATGATGCAGAACACCAATAAGTTGTTGTTTTTTTTTTTTTTTTGGGGGGGGGCGTTGAGGCAGATGATTTTTCAAGTTCTTTTGTTTTTTTTTATTACATCCACCTCAGAAAGTAGATGGAAGATGAAAAGTCCTGCAAAAGGGGCTGAACTTTGTCCTTTTGGACATAGCTTAGAAGAAATCAAAAAGGTGGTTGTGCCCACTCTTGCAAACAACTGTAAATTCTAAGGAGAATCCAGGAAGACTGTTTGTTTAGATCCTTACATTCTGAAAATACAATATTTTCTCAGAACATATTTATCCTCTTCTTGAGCAGACTTCCACATCTGATTGTACAACAATGAAAGGACCAAAGGTACAAAAGGAAATATTCAGGATTTTGGCTCAGCTGAGTAAGCAACTGTTGACATCTCTGATAAAACTGTAAAGAAGAACATAAGGAAAACAGGGCGATAACATACAAATAATGTCTCCTAGCTTCAGGCATATGGTAACCCACACTTGAATTATGCAGACTGGAAAGACCTTCCCTTTGTGGAGCTCCAAATACTTTGTACTACTTATCTGTGGTTTTAAAAACATAAGGCAAAATAAGTGATCAGCTTGATGGTTATGATTGTTCCTCCCTTTCCCACAAAGATAAGTAAACCACCACTACCCCTGACTGAATCCCGGCATTAACCCATGTCCCGTTAGGCTCTGTGCTAGTGAAAGCCCAGCAGCAGCATCAGGATGTGCAAACACACATCAGTTCATGTGCAATCCACCCCAGGACTGACAGTGTGCTGCAGACTCCAGGGGCAAATTGCAACGTGCACACAGCTTGCATTGCATATTGCATTGCATGGCACCCAGCTGTTCCTAGCAGCCTGTCCTTCAGAGAGCCTGCACAGCCCCAATGAACACAATTGCCTCTGAGAAACACACTTGCTTAGTGACTCCTGTTTTTCATCAGTCTCTCAAAGACAAAAAAATTTTGATTATTTAACAAGTCACTGTGCACTGGAAAAAATATTGCTTGTTAGATTTCACACGGGGTCCAAGCTCAATCTCCTAACACACCGCAGCTCCTCTCTCATCTCCAGGGCCATGTTGCATCTTTCCTGGGAGGCCTGTGATCTACACAGTTAGAAAGAAATAAGTTAACAAGGAACTGCTTGCAAGGAACAGGGTAGGGTGATCTATACATTGACTGCTAGACTGATCCACTGGGAGTACCAATACTGCTGTCAGATGCTAAGGCTGATAGCATGTTGAATTAGATTCAATCCTGCTTGGCAGCTTACTGAAATCTGTAGCTATTATTTGTGAAGGAAAGAAATTGCTGTTGAAGATGACCCACCTTTCATGCTGACAGCCATGGTGGCCATCAGACTATGATGTGCACAGGTATTGAGTATTTATATTTGGAAGGAATCTGATTTCCTGCAATCCAAGTTAATAGAATCTGTTGCTTAAGTCATCTTGTGGTACAATCATTATTATTGGGTTTGGCATTTTTAACTATTGAAGATTTCTTTTTCAGATTGAGAGTTTCCCACAAGATTGCCTATGTCTGAACTGTGTGGATACGACACAACTACTAAAACTCAGAGACTAAGATTAAAAATATTGAATTCTAACTCAAGCAGACGTAGACTTCACAAATAGTGAGGTTATAGCTTGTGTAGGTACTGTTAGTGTTCTCAGGAAATGCTGGGGCTGAACAGGAGGAACAAAGGACTTCTTGCTTCTAGAGCCAATTGCCTGACACACCTCTGAGTTGCTACCATTATTCACATTTCTCTGTGAATAATGGATTTCTGTCTCTTCACTGTTACTCACTTTACTGTCACTGCCATGTTAAAACTGCACCGAGCTGAATTTTCTGCATATCAGGCTAACCCATAACAAATCAACAAAACATCTCTCTTGTGCTTCTCTTCCTTTCAGGTGTCAGCTTATCAAATGGGAATGGCAAAATGCAGCTGTATAGTATTTTCTTGAATTGTTACTTATTTGGCAGTAGATTGTTACTGGGTCTTCCCAGTTCAGCACGTGTGACAACATCTGTGGCACAGTTCCTACCAACAGCACTTGATGAGTTTGAGGGAACAAGAATAAATCTTTTAGGGGCTACTCTTGCAAGGGATTTAATTCCACATCTCTGGGAAATGCTGAGCATAGATTTCCTTATCTCTTACACAGTCACTAGTACTGCAATTAACTTCCCATACATCAATCATTGAGTGAGTTATCAAGCAGACAAGTCTTGCCCTGTGATTCCTGCCACCTACCCTCTCATCAGTGACATCCATTGCAATTCTAAAATCAGCAGCCAGCTAGATTTAGAGGCATAAAAGTTGCCAGCAGTATAAATTCCCTATCTTTTTACTTGCAGCCATCTCTCTGTCAGCCTGGGTGTCTAAGCCTTGTCAGTTCAATCCCTTTGTACCTATGCTATGTAAAAGGTCCCTATTTGTAGCTGAACCCAGACAAAAGCATAGCCCTTACAACCAAGGCCCTCAAAAGAATAATGAACTTTCTTGCCTCTCACCAATGCTTACTGAATTAGACTGGCCTAGGGGCTACTTCCAGCAGTCAGATTTAGCCTGATCAGAAGCAGAAGATACAAGTAGATACACAGCATTGCTGATGTTTAATTTTTAAGGAACTCCCACTGGGATGAGTATGCCTTGGGTGTTTTTTTTTTCCTTTTTTTTTTTTTTTTCTTTTTTTTTTTTTCTTACGTCATGAAAGGATTGCACAAAAATGAAATCTGAAGCAGTTTTGATGAAAGCAGTGAGCCCTGTTGGTAAGTCATTTAATAATTAGCTAAACAAAGCTTTTGACAGTTCACAGTAGGAAATCTGATTCAAAAAGGGTGGAGAGAACAATCTGATAGATCTGTATTTCAACATATGTATTTCATCAAGTAAATCTTTATTGTTCCCTGCCACCTAATGGTATATATGAAAAATTACAAACCAGTAAGACAAATCTCAATCTGTGCTATTTCTAACAGGCTTTGATATATTTATTTATATAGAGAGAAAGATGAGAGGGATAAAAATGTGAATTGTTATTTCTGGCTTTCAGTGAGACTGCCTCAATTAGTCTAAATCCTGTGTTTAGTGAAGCTGTATTTCTACATTAAATGCCTGCGCTGCCTAAAGGTGCCACTGAAAACCTGTTAAAAGATATCCTGTTCATTTAAATTAAACTTAGGCAGAAGCTTGTCATATATGTATTTGAAACAATCTTTTATATAAAAGTCAAAAAGCTTTAATCTACATCATTGCCACAACCTAGTTGTCTTTTTTGAATGGGGCATAGAAATGCTGAACCCATCCTAGATCTCCCAGACCCATACAAATTGCATGATTGTTAGGCACCACTTCTCATGGTGGTGACCCAAAGAATTTTCAGGTATTCTGTGGTGAAGAAAATCTTCAGTCAAAAGAGAATGTAGAAGGATACGCTCTATATTAAAATTAAAAAATGCACCTAGATATTTTTTGCTGGGATGAAGAAAGTTGATTGACTAAAGGAAAAGAGAAGCAATAATAAATACCACAACCAGCTACTTTATTTAAAGACAGCTGCAAGTGGGTGACTGCAGTGGTGCAGACAGCAGTGCCACACTGAAAGCAGCATTAGAATCTGAATGGGAACCAATATCTGAAACCTAGTCTAGAAAAAAATACCTAGAACATACTGCAACTGCACAGATGGTCAAACTAAAAGGAAGAAGTACGTAGAAGGAAAAAAACCCTTGCTGTTTGGAAAAAATTTAGGCAAACTGACAGCTGAGTATGGAGTTTGGCTCTTATAAAATTAGTAGTACAGGTATCCCTAAAGTATGATCTAATTTTGAGTAGCTTTGATTATTCATAATCTGAATACCGTTCTCTTCAATCTTCTCATGTTTGACAGCAAGGAAACATGGGTCTGGACACTGCACTGACACGCAACATTTCTCTGGCTAGTGATACAAGTTCAACAAATGGCCAGGTGATGCACAGAAATTGATGCCTCCACATGTAAAAGTATGGCATTTTTCACAATTATACGGCTGCAGTAGGACTTGTTCACTGGCTGGTAGAGTACACATTCAGTATGTTTAATTTCAGAAATTACTATTAACATTCTGGGGGGAGATTTATTACTTTTGTATCTGATCACAGCTCCCACTCTGATCAGCAACTAAAGGCCAGTTGGTGGCAACGTTTAACACATTTAAACCTCTTGAACGTGTTGCTTGGTACACGGCTATCTCTGAGCAGCACCTGCCAGCAGCAGACAGAACACATTCCAGAAGACTGGAAACCTGTTGGGAACTCATGGGATCCAAATGTGACTTCTTTAAATCACATGACTATTACTTAAAGCCATCTCTGTATATTTGTTTTCTGAACACCATTTATAATGTCAGCTATATGTATATATATACATATATACATACACACAAATGCATTCAATATACCTGAAGAATCCATTACTCCACTTGTTTCTAAATCTGTTTAAGATTTTTGGCATATGTTCTTGATCAGTCAAATAGCAATTCTCACTTATTACTGATCAACAACAGGTATTTTAGAACTGCAAGGTATTAATAAGATTATTTCAGTATGACTTCACCCAGTAGTTTTGCTATCAGGAGAGTAATTTTTGTCTGAGCTACAGTGCATCTTCTAAAAAGAAATCTAGTTATGATTTGAAGAACGGAAGTGATGAGAATTCTGCATAGTCTCAGGTAATTGTTCCTACTATCTCCAGTATAAAAATGTGATCCCCCATTCCTTGCATAAATTGGATTTCATTATGACTTTCTTTGGCATTAGAATTATGAGCTGTTAACTCGTAGAAATCATTTCCCTGTATGGGTATTTCTAGATTAAGTCAGTGAAAATAGAGTTAAATACACTCTGTGGTTTCAAGGCAATGAAAACTGACTGAATTAAACAGAGGAGTTGGATTCTCATCCTGTAATTATGAAAGACTGTAATGTCATATAAAGTAAGCTGAATAATGTCTCTACGGATAGACACTGCAGTATCTAGCCTTGATTCACTTAATATTATGAATTACTCATGTAATTTAAAATAGGACTGTCTTCAACTTAAGTGTGCAGTGTTTAAAAATCTAAAAAGCAGTTGGTGATGAAACCCACAGTTACTATTCTAGACTGAGTGGGAAGCACTGTCTTACCACAGAGGTGGGCCATACAGCAGAAGTAACTGGATGATTTCTGACCTTACATGAAAATGAGTGCAAAACTCTGCCATAAAAGCTTCTTTTCCTTTTTTTCCCTGCTCTCTGCCAGATTATAACTTGTCTGGTTCTAGATAGATTGCCCTGACCTGCTTTTTATCAAAGTGTAAAATAATAATTTCTCTGCTAACTGCAAAAGGGTTTCTGGGATTTACACTACCTAAGACAAAACCACTTATTTCTAAAACCTGTTGATCAAAATCATTACTGCTCTGGTCTTGTTCAGTTTGTCTTATACTTAGGGATAAGACAATCCTTTCTGTTCCCATATTTAATCTGTACAGGTCTGCTAATAAAACCAGTCAGGACAAATGCTACAACTTCTCATTTTCACATATCCAAGAAAGAAATGACTGTCCCTAATCAGCAAAAAATCCCATTTGTCTGAGCGAGGAGGCATGGGAGAAAACAGCTCCAAAATATCAGTACAGAAAAAGAAGGACAAAGCACACAATAAGGAACTGTTTGGGTAGAAACATGCAATGAAATTCCTTCCATGAACAACAGAGCAGGGAGGAAAATTTATAGCAACACTATAACATGTCAGACAGAAGTGAAAAGAAAACAACTATGTTCAAAGGAATGCAACAGAAATTGCCTGGATACTTCATCATCTACAGAACTGTAATTTAAACAAAGTAACACTTAGTAGGAAATGTGACAAGTTTAAGGTTCAGCTGAAAGCTATGTAAAAAATTTTCAGAGACTTTGAAATAGAATAGTAGACTTGGAGCCATATGTTTATGTCCAAATCCAATATTGCAGTTTGCTCTCAACTACATCCATGTCAATCAGAGGCAACAACATGGACTTGAAAGGAGTTACATCTGATTGATACTGGCATAAATATGGGCATAATCTGGTCTGTGTCAGTAGTGTCTGCAATCATCATCATTAGTTGCTTTGCATGATTATTCACAAATAATAGTAATCCCTGCCAGAGTTTTTTAATGGTTGTCAACAATACTAAGGATGTGCAAAATGACTAATACACACAGATGGGGAATGCAGCTGATTTCAGCTTTTAATGTCTGCTGTACAGATTTACCAGAAGTGGCCCTAAGTGACTTAACATCTTCCAAAAGAGAAAAATGTCTTCAAAATGTAATTGAAGTTGTTGGAATATCGTAACATATACCAGCAACAACATGGATATAATTATTATCCCATCAGAGCTGGAAAGACATAAATGCTGGGACTAAACTCCACTAAAATATTGTTCAGCCAATGTACATTTGGATAAACCTCTTTGTACTCAAAAGGCAACAACAATTTAGGTGTTAATATATCTGCAGATACTTTTTCCTCTTTCACCTATGTCTGACTAGCAGGTGAACATCTTACTGAAGATATTTCTTCCTCCACCCTTCCATCATAAATGCTGTAACTTCCTCTGTTAAGATACTGGGCCACATGACCATTCCTTTCCTTTTCAAGTTCCACGTGTAAGAGAAAAGAGTCACAGCATGGCATATACTAACTGTACATAAGCAGAATATATCTTACAGTTTATAGTAGGAGTTTAGCAATTCACAGATCCAACAATTGCCATATTAGTAACAGATGACAGACTCACATGTAAAGTAATTAATTCCTTTCTATACCATTGCTCTCAATTTTTCAGTTTTGCAGATCTTGCCACAATGATGTGAAATATAGCTAAATTCCTCCTACTCAGATACACTGCTTTCTGAAAGAAACACAATTATTTGAATAGTAAGCTTGGATATTTGTAGTGTCTTCCACTATTAGCAACACATAGTACATGATTATATATCACTTGATGGTTATGAAGTTTTTCAGATTCTAAAACTTTTTCACACATCTATGTGTTGCCTTCAGTTGATGATGGAAGCAACCTCAACATTTGACATTTATATTCCTTGTTCATGGCAAAGATGGCTTTTCTGTTGTTTGTTAAAATTCTCACCCCCTTAAACAGTGCCTTGTTTCTCTGGGATATACTGGGATTTGTTCAAACTTCTTTGATTCCATGATCATTCACTCAAAATTTGAGTGCCCTTTCAGCAATCTCTAAGGATAAAGGGCATGTTAAAGAGCAAGTGGATGGTCTCCCCAATTAGCAGGAGGATTAAGCCTTTTATTTTGCATAAATCTTAATGATTAAGAAATTCTAAATCAACATGAAAAAATATTTTTTCACAAAATACATAAAGGAACAATAGTGTTCAATGAAAAGGAACTGTGGTCATCACAGGGATATTCAGTAATGGGTTGGAAATCAGATAGAAAAAAAATCTAACCATAACAGTTATAGATATGTTAGACATGAAATCTAACATTCCAGTATTTAAACCAGGCCCTGTTCAAACAGGGTTACATATAAGCCCTCTCACTTGAAAGAGGCAATGCCATTTACACATAATTTTAATCTCTAGTCCTTTTCTTTGAGCTGTGGTATTGTATTAGGGTTATTGGAGCAAAGTAAAAATGCTAACCAGTATGGTTGGTCTTACAGATAATATCAAAACAGACAGGGGATAAAAACTCAAAGCTTGTCACATGTTGGAGGCTGCATGAAAGGGGCTGATGAAGAGGCATGCACAGGGATAAGATGTGAAGCACTGACAAAAGGGAAAGGATTGATCTGGAGACAACTAAAAGGCAGCAAGGATGGGTGTACAGAGGAAGAAATGGAGGCTGCAAAAGCACACCAAGAAGATTCACCTGGATGACAGAAGGAATGTGGTCAGTTTGATGAGAAGAACATTAGAAAGAATGTTTTTATAAAACCTGTCTAAGAAAATATGTGCCTATGAAAGATCATAATTTCAATAAAATAATGTAACAAAGGTATGAGCAAGAGTGTTTGGAAGAAAAGACCTTGGAAAAATTAATTTGAAATGAGACAGAGAGCTAGGTTGGATGGACAGTTTTGAGTGACAGAGTGGAACAGGTAATATCTGCAGGTTTATGAATTCCTTTTATCCTTCTGGGGCAGCTGCTGGGGTAGAATTTGAGGATTTCAGATATTTGTGAAGGGAGCCTAGAAGAAAGATGGAGAGTTTTACAAGGGCAAGCGTTTTACAGGACAAGGGGGGATGGATTCAAACTGGCAAAGAATCGGTTTAGCTTGGCTATTAGGCAAAGAATTCTTTACTGCAGGAATGGTGAGGCATTCGACGAGGTGGCCCAGAGAAGCTGTACATGCCCCATCCCTGGAAGTGTTCAAGGCCGGGTTGGATGGGGCTCTGAGCAACTTTGCCTAGTGAAAGGCGTCCCTGCCACCGGCAAGGCTAGATCATCTCTAAGGTCCCTTCCAACCCAAACCAGTCTACGATTTGTCCATTCTGGGGTGGTGACACGACAACCCCTGCAGTCGAAGAAAAGAGTTTAAAGGGAGAGGTGAAGCCTTTGGTTTCAGCTGCTACTGTGACAGCACCGGGAGTGCGGCGGCGCTCCCTGTGGCGGTGCCTATGACTGCGGCTATGGCTGTGCCTGCGGCCATGGCTTGTGGCCGCGCCTACGACTGCACCTCTGGCTGCGGCCATGGCTTGTGGCGGCGCCTACGACTGC
>VYXD01009921.1:168283-244628 GCA_013397195.1 Hylia prasina | reverse complement strand
CGGGCGCTGCGCGGGGCGCTCCCCGCCGGGCTCTGGGGCCGCCTGGCCCCGCTGCCGGGCGCGCCCCGCCGGGCCGCCGCGCACTTCGCTTTCCAGCCGGACCCGGTGCCCAGCGAGTACGGTGAGAGCGCGGCTGGGCCGGGGTCCACCCCGCGGGCCGGCCTCAACCTCGCTCTGCCGCCGGCTCCGCCCTATCGCCCCCGCCTTGGGGGAGGCCGCCCACAACCCCGTCCGGGATGGGGGTGAGGCAGGCGGGCAGAAGCCGCCGAGGACCCGGTGGGGCCCTGCGAGTCGGGCCCCGTGGCGGAAGCATCCGCACGGCCACATGACCCCCACGTGTCCTCGGCACTTCCACCGGCGAGTTTTCCGCAGGAATCGTGGGCTGTGGGTGGGAAAGCCTCCTGTGGGCCGCTGGCGGGGCCGGGGGTGCCGCAGGCCCCTCGACAGTGGGATGGTGAAATGTTTCGGGCTGTCAGTGCCAGACCTGTCATCTGCCTGACGTAGATGGGCCCATCGTGTGCTTAGACCTGCAAGGCTGTCCTCGGCCCCTGCCCTGTACCAGAATCCTTTAGCAGTCACTTACTGACTTGTCATGTGTCCTGGTTTTTGTATTGAATGCTTAGGTCATGAGTGTGATAATAAACCTTTGGTGAATAGAGACTGCTGTCCGCTGAAAGGCTCGAGGTCATCCTCGTGGTCACATGGTTGAGAGTAAACACAGATAACTTGGAAATGAACAGCGCGTGGTGCTTGATTTTTGTGTCTGAGCTGTATCCCTGCAAATGGCTAGTGCTAAGTTCTGGAAGAAGCCTGCCAGCTGCAGAACAGCTGTTTCTATCACATGAACCTCACTATCCTCTAGGAAACTTGTTACTTGGTTGGGTACTTTGGTGTTGCCTCTTGATCATGACCAACAGAAACAGAGTTCTCTACCATTTCTGTTAGTGATAAAGATGTACAGGCATCCATGCTGTCACGTTGTGAAGCTTGTGTATGGCAGGTCCTGAGATCATGTGAAGAAGCTCTGGAGTAGCATGCCAGTTATTGTTATTAATTAATAGAAAACTAATTCCCTCAGAGTTAAAATACACTTGGAGATTCTGTGAAAAGTATCTCCAAGTGGAAGTGAAATAAAATGATAGCAATACAGATCCTGATATTGTTGAGATACTGCTTTTCCAATTTCACTGTACAAATCTAAAAGGCACAATTAGTTCCTGCTTTCCTCTGTGGGGCTTATACAAAGGCCTGTGTTATAAGCAAGAGAAGCAGGTTAGAACTATCATGGTGAGCAGTTTTTGACAGTACCTTAAGTAATAGCCATTTATTTATATCAAATACTGGAAGTATGGTATCTTGTAGAAAAGATAACCTAAGCACTAATGTGGATGACTAGGGAAAGAGAAACAGATGCTGTTCCCTAGCTTTTCTTCTCTTGAATTTGTAAATTTTGTTCATTAGGGGTTTTGTATAACTTGAACAGTTCCCATAACATTTCTTTTTCACATTTTCCTCTCCTTAAAGGGCCATATAAAGTATAACAAGTGAAGTTACCAAGCACAGGGGTGTGTAGCAATGTAGCTACTCAGGTGTGGAGTGACATGAGTCTTTAACAAAAAATACTAACATTAATTAACAATTTAGAAGAAAGGAAAGCTGAACATTTGTTGAGAGGTACAGTAACTACTGGAAAAAGAATGTAGTTCTCCTTTCTGAATTCTGACACCTGTTGTGTTTGTGTGGGTTCTTACTCATTTTATTTGATTTTACTCATGGTGTGTGTTGGCAGGTAGCATTCTCCTGGACTGTGGCTTCTGGTCGTGACTTAAGAGGTTTTGCCAGTTAAAGAGCTACCCAGTGTCAGCCAGGCAATTTCTTACTTACTTGGTTTCTTTTAAGGATTATTTTATTTGCTTAGAGAATCTGAATTGGTCACAGTAGTGAGGACTAAGCTATTGTTTTGGTCCATCTTGGCTTTCAGGCCTCCTTGTTTTTCCCTGCAGTGCTGGAATGAGGAAGGGCACTCTGGTGGTCTTGGTTTGAATTAAACAGCTTACTTTACTTCATCGACAAGTTCCTTTCTTTGAAGTGTGGATTTGATGCTTCAGACACTTACTAACTGCAATGCAGAGAGCAGGCCAGTGGTCTAGAAAATTTCTGATAACTATAGATGTCTAATGTGATTAAAGAATGATAAAGTAAGTTTCAGTCAATTTTAGTGGGAGGAAGATCCCAGGCCTCAAAACAATAATACTTTGGTTTCTTCCTTTGTAAAGGAAGACATTGTTCCCAGTGTTTGACTGAGCATTGCAAAGCTGCATTTGCTCTACACAAGAGCGTAATTTTTTGGGGGAAAAAAAAAAAAAAAATGTAAGTAGAATTATAGTCTTTGGGAAGGCCAAGTATACAATCCCCCATCTGTCCCATAATTTAAGTTTATTCAGCAAATGAATCTTGGGTATTCCTAAGAGGGAGGGATCTTGTTTTTGATAGATATGTTTTTGAGTTTTGATGCATGTTTACACCAATGTTTTCTAATGTACTAATTAATGTTTTGAACCAAATTAAATTAAATCGTGGAATTTCACACAGGGCAAACTCAGAAGATGAATCTTTTCCAATCCATAACAAGTGCCTTGGACAATGCTTTAGCCAAAGATCCAACTGCAGGTACCTTATACTTGTTGGTGTGTTTTGCTTTATATAAATTGTGTTTTGGTTTCCCTATCTGTGTACAATATTTAGTGTTTTTCTTATGGCCTTTAAAGTTTTCTAATAACTTATTTCTACACTTTGATCTCAAATCTTAAAAATGTGTTGCATTAACAGATTACTAATGGATTATATGGCCTAAGATGCAGTTGTATCTTCTGTATTAGCTCTCTGTATTTCACTTGAAAGTGAGGACAGAAGATACATTATTTAACATGCTTAAAGTATTATGATGAGAACTGTCCTTGAGGGCAGCTTGAGTCCCACTAGCAGGAGTTTTGAAAACATAAACATTACTTTTACATTTCTTAAACTTTGTGTTCCCTAAACCCGGTATTTTTTTAGGGACCATATATTCCTTGCTCTGTACATTCTGCTTTCTTCCCTGCCTTTCAAAAGTAATTTCTAGCTTTACTGATTTCTGTTCATTGTTGTGCATAGACAGTGTAAGATTTGCTAGGCTTTTGTGGTCTGGATAACCCATAACTTGGAAGATGCTACTATATTACAGAGGGATTTAAAAGGCTTATCCTAAACTATTGCACAAAACTATTTACTCCACTTTTAATTCTTATACATATCAGGAGGTCTTTTGCTACTGTAGTCCTAACAAAGACATGATGATGGCCAGATATCTGAAAGAGATGCTTCATGACATGAACACAGCTGCAAAGGCTGCATCATCTTGTGTAATTTTGGGGTTCTTCAGTATGTTAGTAGCCCTTTTTGGCACTGCTTGAGTCACTGCTCAACCTAAAATCTGACTAATTGTCTGATCTGTTGGGACAAATTGCACGTTTTCTGTCCAATACTATGTATACATTCCCTCTCAATCTCAGCTGTTTTAAATGCACCTTGATTAAACTTAGACAACTGAGGGTAAATTAGGGCCATGAACAGATTTTATTGCCATTTCTGTAGAATCAGCCATATAAAAGCAAGTAGAATGTTAGTCCAGTGAGGACTTAGACTCATATATAATTTTGAGCCTCTAGAGAACCAGTTGCTCTAAGGTTCCAGTCTTGCCCCTCAGCTTTGCAGGGTTTAGTCTTTGTAAAGCCCTTTGCAAAACCATGTTGAAATTCTACAGTCCGGACGTGAGTTCTCAGAATCACTGCACTTACTGAATTAATTAGGACTTTTTGCAATAGAAAACATGTCCTTCATATGTTTTTAGTTGTATGGGAATTAAGCAATTCTTGTTTAAGTGTGGAAATCCTAATACTTGTGTTGATGAGAATTAGACTCTCTCCAGGAAAATATATTTCAGTGGCTGAACTGAATGAGTAAATCCATTCAAGTTTGTGGATACCAGCATTAAATGGGATTTTTTGTAGATGCCAGCTGGCTCAAAATAAAAGAGCCATATGGTAACAGAAAGGACTTTAAAAGATCTTAAGTACATAAAACCCCTCCCAAATCATTGTTAAAAATTAAAGAAGTGATCTAGGGACATAGTGCAATCGTACATTCCATGAATGCATTCATTTTACATCTTTAGAGAAGTTATTTTTCTTTAAATGGTGTCATTGATGTGATTAGCACAAATATACTAATCTCTTCTAATGATTCCAATCAGAAATTTATTTAATTAAGAGTAGCGTTTGAAAGGCAAGAAGGTTAATTTATTATTTTGTGTCCTTTAGAATATGAAGAATATGGAAGAATTGGAGAATAATCAGAACTGACCCTGGTTCATGCAAGCAGCTATTGGTGATATTGCTGCACATCTTCCATGCTTAAAAAATTGAAATGGACAGTAGTTGTTTCTGTGAAACAGATAAAGAAACTGTTTTAAGAAAAAATAGACATAACCATTCCCTAAATTGAAAAACCCTAACAGATTACTTGATATGAAGCTAAGTTTTAAAGGCAAATACTTTTAAGTGATAAAACTTTTTGACTACAATAGTAGTCTTAAATACTGAGAACTGTCCTAATTATTAAATAGTCATCTTTTCTGTAGAGGAGTTCCTTTGAAGTCACTGTTCAGGGGTCTGGCAAGTATTTTTGGAGAAGGCTTGACACTTCATATTGGATTGATATCTTGAAAAAAACTTCCAATTGATGGTTTTCAAAACACTATATGTACTGAAATCTGTGGATGAAGAATGCAAATGGTTACCAGGAGAATCAGAAGGCTTAATTTCAATGACTCTTTGGTGACTGAATGTAATTGCTTTTTGGAATTTTGCTCATTTGGTTTCAGACACTGTGTTATTATAGGATATCTTAAAAAAAAAAAGCTGATGAATGCCTAACAGAATCAGTTTCATGAATCCTATTTTGAGACAGCTGTGTTGGTGTTCTGATTCCTCATTAACCTTAGTTCTTCATTTGTTATAGTCAGGCTGTGCATGAGAAATGCTTAGATCTAGGTAAATCTTGAAGTGAAATGAAATGTTTGGAGTTACTTTTGTTAGTGTCAAATATAAAAACCTTTGACACAGGATTGTTTAAAAGTAAGATGTGTTGGAGTAATGTTAGCCTCCCCTACTGTTCCTATTTTCAGTTATATTTGGTGAAGACGTGGCCTTTGGTGGAGTCTTCAGATGTACAGTTGGCTTGCGAGACAAGTATGGTGAGTTAATTTATAAATCTGACATCAGTTTCATATTAACATCTCTGCTCTTTTTTTTTTACCCATTTTGCTGTGAGAACTACTGTTAGTGGAACGCTAAGAAACCATAAAATCAATGTTTCATGTGTGGCAGGCTAGTTAGTGTATAGCATTTTGCAGGTCTTGGAAGCTGGTTGTGGAGACAGTAACATGATACAGCTTTTAATTTGGCAATTACTACTCCCCCACTGGGCTATTACTGAGAAGAAGAGGTTATAACATATTAAGTTTCAGCAGCTGGCTTTCTTCAAGGCACAGAGATGACTTGGACCTCTTGCAGCAAGTGATTAAATCTAATGGTAATAAAGATGTGTTGCAGCCATCTTGGAGAGCAAAGATCCACCTTTTTTTGAGTAAACCAAAAAAAGGGAGAGGATGAGGACTATTCTGAGAAGTTTCAGAAACACAACCATATTTTGTTGTCTTGCTTCTCTGCTTCAATGGTGATAAAAATATGTGGATGTTCTCTTGCTTTCTAGCTTACACGTTAATGTTCAAATAATTTGGATAGAACTTCTGTTAGCCATGATGGTTAGTGCTACTTGTTGAGACTGAGTTACAGCTCTGTAACTGGTGTGATATGTAGACTGTGTACTAGACTCCGTTGGAAAACCAGGCCTCTGAGACAGCAACCAGTTGCTGGAAACATAGGCAGCAGAAGATGTTGTTCAGGAAATAAGTAACAGGAGCAGATGATTGCGGAAGCAACCTTCTTGGGTTTTAGTGAACATCTCCAGTTTAAAAAACAGAAGGGACACACTATATTTTAGGGTGGTGCTTTGAGGGTAATTTGATTTTTTTTTAATGTAAGACAGTCATATAATATTGGAACAAAGGAAAGAAATGATTTAATCTTTGTAGTAGCATTTTATTGGTAGTGTATTCCAAAGTACCAGTGCTGTTCAGAGACTCTGTGACAGCCTTGACTGCCCTGATAGAGCACAGAGGGTCTGTTGAGGGAGTTTAAAGGACTGTTTACACTGTGTTGATCAGGATGATAACACAGCACATCAGCAGCCTATCTAGAATCAGGTTTTTCACATATATAATAACAAAGATTTTTAATGAGATTTTTGAGGAAGCTATGATGTGACTTTGGAAATATTTGGAAAGAACTTTAATGCGTGAAAGGGAATGTGATAATTGGGGAAGTACTTATATGAACATTGAACAAGGACTAATGAAACTGGCATTGCCATTTGCTCAGAAAGGGTACTGACCTCTTCAAGGTGAATAAGAGGATAGATTTTATAAGGAAAACCTAAGAAATGCTCTTGTTTCAGGTGATCGTAAAGTAAAATGGGTAAGATCAGATGATGGTGAGATCAGATTAACAAGGTAGGAAGCTGTCTCTTCACATTCATTCAGAACATTGCAAAGATCATACTTGCTATAGGAAAAGTGTGTCAGCTAGAAGAAAAATTAAAAGCTTTTTGGTGTTTTCCTACATTAATAAAAAGTTTGTTTTGCAGATTCTGGTGTTTAGGTCTTGGTGAAAAGTGAACTGAAGGTCTTGATAGTGACTGAGAGAGAAGGAGGTGGAGAAGGCATGACTTGATGTGGTGGTTTGACCCTGGCTGGAGGCCAGTACCCACCAAAACTGCTCTATCACTCCTGCCAAGTATACACAGGAGAGAAAATGTAGCAAGAGGCTTGTGAGTTGATATAATGATATGGAGAGATCACAAACTGATTACTGCCATGGGCAAAACCGACTAGGCTTACAGAAATTGGTTAAATTTATTACCAATCAAAATAAGAGTAGGATAATAAGAAGTAAAACATGTCTTAAAAACACGTTCCCTCTACCCCTCCCTCCTTTCAGGGCTTAAATTAACTCTTGGTTCTCTGCCTCCTCCTCCTCCCCCGTGGCACAGGGAGACAGGAAAAATAAAAGTTCCTTATGATGCTGCTGAATATCTGAAATACAAGTTTGAACAGAAGGAGATTCTGAAGATAAGGTCCTGAATTTAGGGCTCATTTGCAGAATGGAAAATCAGTTTTAGAAGGCAGGTAAGAGGACATGGGTAACTCAGCTTCTTTCTTCACTGACAGTGAAATTCAGTAGAAAACAGGCAGTGGCTCAAGAGGGAATGGCAAAGATGGACTGGAGAATGTACTGAAAATATGGTTAAAATGCTGAGGAGAAACAGAAAAGACTGAAGGTACAATAATTGAAGGAGTACAATGTTTAGAGGGGTGTGTCTGCCTATCAGTGCAGTCTCAGAAATAAATAAATTCTAGATGGAATGCTTGTTTAAGAAAAGGCTAGACTCTATGTCTATTCCTCTAATAAGGAGGAATTCAAGATGGAAGTGTCAACCAACCTGATGAATCTTATGAGATACACTTACACATCCCCCCTCCTGAATTTAACATCAAATTATAATAGGTGATGCAAGTAATATAATATGAGGTTGTTTCTATATGTTGATATAAAATATGAAGGTACGAATGCGGTTTTTTTCTCCTGTTCTGGAAGAGGCTGATTGTTGCTTCATTTGTTTAGTTTCTTTTTCCTTGTAGATAATTAAAATCACTAGGTGGCAGTCTATACCTGGAAGTTGTTATTTTGATACAAATTGATAGGTCATTTTTTAAGCACTTTTCTAGAGGTCTAAATATCATCTAATATTATAGTAGGAAGAATTTAATGTATTAATACTCTGTAGTAGAGATGTATAGAGATGTTGGTTGCTGTCCAGAATGTTACTGAAGTCTCTCTGGAGAGACAGAAAAGAAATTTACTTTTAGAATAAATTGGCCATTAAATATAAAAGCTGCTTCTTTTTTTTTTCCAGTGCAGTGTTATGTTGTATAAACACAGCCAGAGGCCTGTACTAGTAAGTGAAGGAAAGCTTGCTGACTTTTTAAGGAAATAAATACAACCTTTCAATGAGATGAATTTTTAACATGCTACCAGTAATTCTGTTTAAAAATATTTAATTAATGAATTGTATGTAAATAAGTCAGTGTGTGGAAGTTTCATTTCCATGATAGTATGACTGAAGATAGTATGTTTGTTCCTATACGTCTTATGTAAAGTCTGAAATACATTATTCTAGTTTTCTGGGATTGAATTGAATGTTTAAAAATCTGTCACTGTATAATTCTGAAAATGAGAAGACTTTTTGAAATGATTATGCAGAGTGCTCCTTTCATATAAGGATTCAAATGTTGTACAGTTTTTTTCCTTTGTTCCCTCCCTCTGGTTTGGTACACTGGAAGGCATATTCATGTTTTATTTCTTATCTCTTTCCCCATCGCCCTCTGACAGGTTTTTGATTTTCACCATTTTGCAGAAGTTACATCCTCTGACCTCCAGAGTATCTTTATTGAAATAAGGAATGCCTGCTGTTCCATCATCCTGCCTCTGGAGGAATTTCCTGTCCTTAGAACACTGTGATGTAAACTGCATACTGTATTTTTATAGTTTAGGTAATATGGGCAAACATTTTTTAATTTTAATTTTTTTTAAAGGGAAGTTCATTATTATTCCAGTCATTCGGAGGAAATGGTATCCATTTGTCTTTGAGTCTGCAAATGGATTTGAAACTATGATCTTGGAGTGGGAATACAAGTCCTGTTGCTCTGCCTGAAGTGTGAAGTAAAGTTGCAACATGTAAAGATCACTATCATCCACATGACAGAAATATAGAGGAGATCAGAGGTAGGAATTAGATGATAAGAGTTAAAGAAATGGGAGGAAAAAACAGAGGTAAAAAACAAGGTAAAAAGGGAGAAAGTGGTCAGAAGTGAAGACTGAGAAACAAGAAGAGCAGAAATAGTGATTGATAAGGGATGTCACTCAGAAGAATGCTAGGACAGGTGTTTTTTGTGTAACTCAGAAAAACCTCAGACCTCTCTATCCCACTGTGGCCAAGAAATGGAAATTACATAAACAGGGAAGTGAAGTGTGTGTGTATATATGTATATACGTATATATATATATAATTTTTCCCTTGAATGTTCTTTCTGCTGTCCTGCAAACACCTACAGCTTGAGGGCTTCCTTATCTGTAAGTGCCTCTGTGATGATTTGGCCTCTGTGGTGATTTGTCTTACCATTCTGGCGTGCACTTGCTGCCACGTCAAAAGATTGTCCTTAGTGAGGGTAAGGATCAGGAGCTTTCTGACTATGTCAGAGCTCAATATTTTGATATTTTAAGAATATGGAATAGGATCAGTCCTTGCTCAGAACTCTGAGAGTCCAACAGAAGAAAGGTGAGCTTGGCTGGTCTTTTCCCATAGCAGTGCTTGGGTAGAGGCTGACTTTTTTGGGGGTTATATGTTCACTTTTACAGATGATATTTGCAAACTTTTTGAGGTTCTACTCAATTCCCTATTGCACAGCAGCCTGCAGTTCCTTGTCATGGAACATCCTTCTGTTTACTATCAAAGGAGTCTAGGTGATTGTGTCAGATTCCCAGTATTTGCAGGCCTGAATAGATTGTTTTCTAAGTTTTCGAGGTATTGAAAATGAGTCTTTTACTTTTCAGTAGGGAATTCCTGAATAATGCCATTTTAATTCCCTTGCAACTATTTGCAAATGCAGGTAGAATGTTAATACTTTGAATAGGACTTTTTATTTGAAAGACTCTTTCAGTTCCAGGAGGATGTAATCTCCTACCGGAAGCAAATGTTTTCCCAGAGTATAAGAGACTTGGCCTGATGCTGTCCCTTGGGAGATCTGGACTTACTCCAGAAAAAGTTGACTGAGATAGCAAAAGTGATTTTTGTGGAGATACAGCAGAAATGGTTTTTTCAGGAGTTGTTCTTTTGAAATGTTTTGGAATTAATTTGTCTTTTGCTCATGTGATTAATTTGTCATTGTTTGGGATCCTCTGTGTGATCACAGAGTGGACAAAAGGAAGATAGGTTTTTTCCCTTTCTGGATTAATGTCTCATCACTGATTGGAGGGTTTTTGACTCATGGCTTTTTATTTTTTACCTGTTCTGTTTGGTCTCTGTTATTGCTGTTCCCCTCTTTATGTTTGTCAGTGCACACAGAGATGTACTGCCCACAGCAGCTTATGGTATCCTCAGACACAGTCAATTAGAATGAAGTGCTTTTCCCAAGGTTTCTGTGTAACATTGCTGAAATGTTCTAGAGTGATGTTTGCTGCCTTTATTAGCAATGCAGTGTTGACTGTCAGTTTGTGGCCTGATTTAGCCCCCAAGTATTTTTCTAATCTACTGCTGTGCCGCCACTAATTGCTTTTTTGCTGAATGGACACTTGATAAAATGAAACTCAGTAAGAACAACTATGTGTCACTCCTATACGTACACAGGATAAAACAAAATCAATCTCAGATCATTTCCTTTTAGGTAATTCTGAATTACACTTGTGGCTAGAGACATTAATACGTGCAGATAGTAATAAATGTGTAATAAGCAGCTTCATTTTTTTCTCCTTACTTATTTTACAGTTTTGTCATGTAGAGTGGAAGGAGTATGCACAAGTAATTTGAAATTTAATTCTCTTTTTTTCCCTAATATTCCAAGCCTATAGGATTGTTTTATATATAATCCTTCCTGTGCTTTATTATCATTATTAGTACTTTGATGCAGCTAGAAGTGTAAATATAGTTGCTAGGATTATTTTCTTCCAAATGATGGTTTTTAAAAAGTGTGAAATAGATAGGGAGCAAATTGTAAACAGTAATTTCTGTCTGTTCAGTCAGTTCAGGAAATTTTCTTGCAAATTGATAAATCACAGGGAAAAAAGGAACATCAGGAGAAGAGGTAACACTTGTATTGAATCCTGTGAGAATAGGGGGAGTTGAATCAGAAATTTCCCCTGTGGCAAATTTCAAACACATCAAAAAGCGAGTGACTGAACTACATATGAAACCACAGTTGTAGCTGTGAAAGAAAATGATATCCTTATGTTCCTTATGTCAGGATGACTTAGCCACATTAGCAATCAGCTGGATGCTTTAAAAATGATTTTATTTATCAATTCCATACTTGTTTTCCTTTCCTTTCTCTCTGCCTTACAAAATTTTCTCTCTGAAGCCCAGGGTATGTTTTGGGAGAGATCAGCTGGCAAAGGCTGTTTTTAGCCTTCAGTGGTGAAGTTTCTCTGGCTTTCCTACACACATGGTCCCAGTGCAGGATTATTGTTATGGTTTGAAGCTCTTCTTTATTGATCACTTTTATCTGAACTCTGGTTGCTGCAGCTGGAGGATGTAGACCATCCAAAACTGGATACTTTAGTCTTGTGTTTTAGTGAGTAAAACCTGGTTGCTTACAGTTCTCTGTTGTTACATCTCATGATAATGCTAGCTTGTCTTGCAGTAATAATGTTTATTTACAACACCTGATCCACTGTAATCCCTGGTTGTTATTCTGTAGACCTTGTGTCTAAGGTGTAAACACCTGTGTGAGTTTTCAGGGAACACTTCATTCTCAGTAAATGAATCGTTTATTTATAGTCCAGTAAACTAATTCAGTAGTCTTTGTTTATTTGGCCAGGAGATGGCTGTACCTAGCCATGCCCAAGGGACACCAGCTTTTCTAAAAAAATAGTAGTCATTCTTTGAAGATAAGTATTTACTTGAGCACAATATTATTCTATGAGCTTTAGCCGTAGAAAACTCCTGAAAGCAAGTTCTGTGTGTTAAGTGAAAAGCGTATGGAGGAAAACATGTGTGAGAAGATAGAGTTGTCCCCATGTTGTTATGGTATTTGGGGAAGGTTGTTGGCTGAAGTTTGGATGTGCTTGCAAAAACTGCTTAATGTCCTGATGGCTTTTAGCAGCGTGAAATGATGGGAGAATCTTTTGAAGCTGAGCTATAGAAGTAGATATAGTATAGGGTTGTTTTTTTAGAAAAATCTGATAGTTTGCCTCCAAAATACATCAAATATTTTAAAATGTTTGTGTTGTAAATATTTTTGTTAGTTATTTCAGGACATTTTTTATTGTGTAGACTACACTCAGTGTTAATGGTAAGGGAGCAGATATGGAGATTCTGGGTTGTTCTGGTTGTTCTTGTGGTCCCAGATGTTACAGTGCAAGGGTAAGAAGTACAAGAACACAATTTGGATGGGCTGTAATGCAATATATTAAGGCAGTGTGTTCTGCCTCCAAAAAGCTACCAGTAGACTACTAGGTCTTTATTCAACAGGTGGGAATACAGTCTGAGGCTTTTATGTGGAATTTTTAATCAATAATCTTGGTGTCTTTTACATTATTTTAGAACATAACCATATGCTGTCATGAGGAGGAGGAAAAACTCAGCCTAAAGTAGCATAAGTGTTAGGGCTTTACTGTATAAGCAGATAGAAAAATATTATCTCAATGCTTCAAAAGCAGACTGCAAGCTTGCTGGAGAATCATGGTGCCTCTTTGGCATAGATTCTGGTCCTTCCTAAAACATTGCATTTGGTAGAAGGAAGAAGTTCAGAATTTTTGACATCATGGACATAAGCTAAGGGTGAAACATTTTATTCAGAGTTCAAAATCACTATTTGTGTGTAGATTGAGTAAAACCTAAATAGGGTTTGGGTATTGTAATTTCTTTGTGGATAGATTTAAATGGAGAATTCTGCAGCTTGCTTGCCTGGTTCTTCCAGAACAGTTTGGCAAGACCTGGATTTGTTCTGATTTATATAAATGACTTTGAACAGTAACATCTGGAGAACGTGTTCCAGACTCATTACACAATAGTACATTTTGTTCATTTTCGTCTTAAATAGCCAATTCTTTTTTGAAGATTTACAGTTAAAAAAAGAAGAAAAGTTATTTGAAAACTTGATAAAATGTAGTATGTCCTTTTTACACAATTGGTTTCTGTGAGATTGTGATATAAATCAGTCTCTGTCAGAGCTAAATAGCTTTTATTTTAGTTTTGTTTTTCTTTTTAATTGTTCTGACAGTGTGCTTGGTGTGAAAACTGTATTTTATTTATTTGGGGCTTACTAATATTTATTGTGTTTCTTTTCCTATGTTGTAAACCTGTTTGAGGGAAAGATAAAGAATATATTTTTTAATATAGAACTTGGTACTCAGTGCAGAGCTTAAGAAAGCTGTTCTCACATTTTTAAGATATTTCATGATACATTGCTGCGCAAAAAGGTATGTGCTGCTGAACTTCATAAAAATGGAATTTTCCCCTTCAGAAAATACTTGCAGTGAAACATGTAAAAATAGTGTTTCGATAAAATCATGTCAAGGAGGATGAAACTTCATGTATTAAAGACCCAAGGTGTAGTTGATGAGCATAACTTGTCTTTGCAGTCTGTATTAATACCAGGTCTGCAAGCACATTTTGTGTACCTTCTTTTAGACATCTCTCTTTATGCCGTGGTCAGTCCTGTGATTCCCTCTGTTTCATTTGTATATTTGTTTATCCCACTCATCAACTGGGGTTAATTCAATACGTGTACTGATTTTTCTACTGTGAGTTTGGTGATAAGAGGGTGGTAATTTCAATTTAAGAAGGTGCTGCAGACTTTATTACACTGAATAAAACTCTCAGAGTTTTCTTGGAATTAATTTTCTTGAAGCCTAAAAGGGTGAAAAAATCAAGACTAATATCCAAGTCTGGGAATTGTCTCAGCAGATTTGCATCAGAAGCACTTTGAGGTGCAGGTTAATCTTACTTTGACTTGATTCAGAGCCTTCTTCTAGTGACCAGGTTGACATAACATGCTAGTAATTTGTTATAAAAGATCTCTTTTCCTTTTTAATTTGCAGAAACATTAAATCCTCAAAACTTGGCACAAGGTTTTCACACTTAGATGGAAGCACCAAGTATAGACTTACTGATTTTTCTCATGCATATGCTTTGCATTATAAAGGGACAGACACGGTTACCAGTGAGATTTGTAAGATGGTTTTCATTACTGCAGGTTACTGGTCATTGAGCTCTTTGCTCCTGAGTACCCAGTATGCAGCATGAGGTTCTTAGGTTCTTGCTCTTGTGTTGACAATACTTGCTTCACAATCCCAGGTAGATCCAACATGCTTTCACATTTACCATAAAATACGTCTACACTACTGATACTGAGGAATGTGAGAGTAACTTGTATTTGTCATTTTTGCCTACTCCTTTATTTGTCATCCAGATGGTAGGCTCAGCTTATTACAGCAGAATTTTCATTAACAGGTTGCAATACTTAGCTTTGACAACTGTTCTGTGTTTCCTGTTGGATCCCTGTTATGTCATGTTGTGATGTGAAAATGCATGAAACTGACCTAAGCCTTTTAATTTAAGCTGGTGTATTGTTATCTGCTTATACTCACATATATGTATTTGGTAGATGTCAGTTTTGAGGCATATCTTTGCAAATAAGCCCTCTGTCATCTGACATAGCTTCTCATGTCAAACTGTATGTCTGTTATGCTTTTCTGCAAGTGTGCTTCTCACATAGCAAAAGTTTTTTGTAGTTGACAAAGGAATGTTGTGAATCATAGGATAGCAGGGATATTTGAATGCTTTGTCCAGTTAGGCGTTGCTCTTTTTTTATTTAGGCTGCAACTGGGTGTATGAGCCAGATGATGAGGAGGATTTCAGTGGGAAGTGGGCAGCCTGCATGAATGTTTGAGCTAGCAGTTCCAGCTCAAAGTGTTCTCAACAAGTCATTCTTTCACTCAAGATGATGCATTTTCCTTCCAACAGCTCATTAGATCAAAACTACTCTTTCACCTCCTCTTCCTCCAAGTGTCCCTTAGAAAAGTGAAAAGAAATTCTGGTGAGGAAATCTGCTACTGAGATGTGAGCTGCTTTTTAAATGTTTTCCTGAGAGTGGATCTGAATCAGTACTATTTTATTGATGTCATGAAATGCTTCTATCAACAGGACAGGTAAAAAGCACAGGTGTTAACAGTTTTGTCTGTCAACATGTAGCCCTGCTTGGGACTGTTAATTAACCATAGAGGGTTATAAGGAGAGGACCTTGAAATTCATCTGTTTCAAACCAGTACTCAACACAGAGTTGAGTTTAGGTTGCCTGTGGTCTTGTCCAGGTAAGTTTTGAACATGTCCAAGGCAGGAGCTTCTACAACATCTTGGGACAGCTTATGCCAGCATGTGACTACTGTCATAGTGAGGATTTTTTTCTTTAATATAATTAGTTTACTTTTTTGCATCATTCTTTCATTTGACACTGAAAAGAATCTGCTCTTCTCCCTTTTCATACTATTGGTTGGCTGCTCTTCCATTGTGAGAGGATTAAATAACTTGCAAGGTTACCAACATTCAAAGCTAAAGCCAGAGCTTTGCATTAACCTCCCCCAACTCCTCCCACTTCTTCCCTGAGAAAGGGAGAGAATTACATAATATATTTTAATATTTTGATATTTTTGGTTTATTCTTTAGCTTCCAGTGGCTGCTAGTTTGTCACAACTGACAGGAAATTGAACTGCGGGAGAGGGCTAAAAATGAATTCTTCACTCTTTGCTTTAGGAAGGCAGAGGTGTTAATGTAATTTTTCTGAGTCCTCTCTATTCCAAAAGTCTGTAAGCCTGACAAGGACCTTCTTAATGTTATATTCATGCTGTGAACTTGTAGAATTTACTCAATTTTGCTGGAAGATTTTCCTTCCAAACCTGAAATTTGCAGATTGTAAGAATTTCTAGGTAATGGAGGAGGTTACTCCCTGTCCATGGTAACCTTTTCTTTGTACTTCAGCAGTTCTCCTGACTCTGATATTATTTGTAGTCTTTGAGAGTGAGGGTTAAATGAAAATGCAATAAACATGCTTTTTCCCTGAGGGAATCTTGGGGGAGAGGAGGTGAAAATGTAGTTGTGATCTAATAAGCTCTTAGAAGAAAAATGCATCATCTTGGCTCAAAGAATGACTTGTTGAGAGCACTTTGAGCTAGAACTACTAGTTCAAACATTCATGTTTCTTCAAGTGTATGATTTAGAAGCTGAGGGAGACTTAGGAGGAAAATACACCCTTCAGCTATTCCTAATTTCCAAATTACTTTTCTAAAGTGATGGTTATGTCAGTGATATAGATGATAAACCTGTGAAGAATTCCTGTTCTTACCAGTTCTCAGGCAGAATCGGTGTCCTTTACTTTGGGCATTACAGTGGTGACAAGNTTTTTGTGGGATTTTCTTTTTTTCCCCCCCCAAATGGAGCATAATTGAGACTCCTGTGAACAAGTGAAACCAAGTAAGGAAGACTTTCTGTCTTTTGAAGATCTATCATTTGATCTTTAAAACTTTTGTTTAAAAACTTCTGTTTAAAAACTAGAGTAAGAAGCCGTCTCCTTTGTTGCAGAATAGCGCACATGATGGTGGATTTTGCAGCAGCAGAGTAGGAAGAGGCTAATTTAGTTTAGTGCATGCAAATCTCAGTTCTGAACCCTGCTGTTGTTGCTCACAGATTTTGGCAGTATGCTTTTTTTAATAACTTTTGTATCTTATTGCCATAATGTGACTTTTTGGAATATTTATGGAAAAATGTAATGGGAATGCCATGTACTTAGTTGCTAAATAATCAAAATTTGAATGACTTTTTAATTCAGGGTAACTAAATATTGAAATTGATTTGAAGGCCTAGGCAGTTTATACACAGTGTGTATGGATACTGTATTTCTCCTATTAACAGACCCAACTCACTGCACTTCACTTGAGACTTTACACTGACTTGACTGAAGGCTGAGACCTCATCACTCAGCCCTGGGGTTGGCTGAGTTATGCCAGAGGCATGGCTGGGTCCTTGGAGCCTGTAAGGAATGTGTGAACATGCAACAAACACACGCATGTTCTTGGCCTTTGCAGGATACAAGGTTGGGGAAGAACAGGAAAGGAGTATAGCTAAATTCTGTTAGTTTTTGTTCTATGCACAGTGGGTAAAAATCATCTTCCGAAGTTAAAAGCTACTTGTGTATGAAATCTTTTTCATTTCATATAATCGCTTTTCATCAGTTAGGTGAAATAATGTGTTTTAACATGGATAGCTCTGGAAAAAGCAGCTTTTTAAACAGCACAGCATATTAGTGTGCAAGGTTTCAAGGCTGAGAGTTAAACCTTCTCTGTGTTAGTGAACAGGAAGCCCTGATTTGGACAAGTGGGCTTGAAATTTCTATATTCAGCTATAAAATTAATGTATATTTACTGGTATTCCCTTCAGTGCAACAGGGCTTATTTTTTAAAAAGCTGGAGAACTGTGACTAGTTTATTGGTAGAAAAAATGGTAGAACAAAATGCTTAAAACGATTAAGTTAGTGGAACTATTTTTTGTTAACCCAGGAGCTCTAAAAGAGCTGATTTTAAATTTACCAAATTCACTTGCTGTTTGGCCTGCCCTCTTGTATAGTATCAGAGAAATGGAAGATTACAAGTGTCGGCAGTTGTAAAATGGGGTTTAAAAGGGATGGTGGGACCAAGAAAGCTTTTAAATGTTGAATGGATTATGTTAGTTATGTTAAGAATTAAAGTTAGTGGACTGATGTAGAAGTATATCTCTGAAAAGTCCTAGATATTTTAAGGATAAAAATGGTCTTTAAAGGCAGGACTGATTGGAAATCAGTAATTCCTATTTGAATTTTCTACACAAAGTCCCTGATGAGTAACAAAAAAGCTCATCTGCTGGGGCTTCCTTTTCTTTCCAGTCTTTTCTGCGTGTGCAGGCTGACTGCTTTGGTTGAACTCCTAATATATTTAGCTTCTTAGACTTTTCTATTTGACTTCTAATGGATGTTTTAAATGGAAGTCAGTGAGATCATTGGGACAAATAAAATGCTGTCCATGTATATTGTTAATAGTGCTCAGTACTGACATCTTTTAAGATGTTATGCATTTTTTTTAACACCAGTGATGTAGAAGTATTTTGAAAACAAAGCACAATTTTCCTTTGGCTAAATCACCAGCAGTACTCCTTAAACCACCCTAATGGTCCGGGGAGGACTCATGCAGAGTGATCTGGAATTACTCAGAGTTGGAGCATTGGGTGGTGTGTTAACATTATAGGAGATTTAATATTGTTTGAATCTCTCATTTTTGAAGTTAAATTAAGACAGGAACATGACTCGTTGCAGTTACTGAAATCTGAAATACTTTTTTCCTGATGGCTTGGAACAAATAAAGATGAAGCAGCCAAAACATTAATGCACAATAATTGACTACAAATGTCTGTAAACATGTTCTGTTAGGTTGCTATGAAACTCCTTATTCCTGGCGAACGAGAAGATGACTGTGAGACTGCCTTAAAGCTGTTGTCTCTTACACAAAGGGTCAGTGGTCATTTGAACATCCATGGAGTGCTCTTTGTTCTGAAAATCACAAAGACCACTCCTTTTTTATTTAAGTAAAATTAAACCGAGTTTTGCTTTTTTCCTTAATGTTTGTTCTTGATAATTTCAGATTTTCCTTATTAGGGAAGACTTCTAGAGCGCTTTTTCACTTCCTTAACATGCATCTAGTCTTACTCCTGAGTTATTGGGACAGAGAGATGAGAAGAATCATCCTGTTTTTTTCACATAACCCTCCCTGTTTGCCGTATTGCTTCCCTCAGCAGCTGGCAAAGGGCACTGACCTGTTCAGATGGTTGAAACCAGGGATATTTATAAAGGCAGGCAGGTCAATTGAAATGCACACCAGCATCATGTCTTCCTGCAGGGGCTGACGCACCTGGCTTCAGAAAATGTAGAGGTGCTACTTTCACCTGGACTGACAAGTCAGCTCCTTGTGTTGGTGTTTGCTCAGAGCTGCGTGGCTGACACAAATCATAGGAGAAGAACACACTTTAGCAAGTGTTTCTTTGTTGGTAAGGAAATGAAATGTGGAAACACAAAGTATCTCTGGGTTGTCTGCTTCAGTCAGATTTCAGCTGAAGTCTGACCTAGCTGGTTTGCAGACGGTGATGTGAATGGCTGTTTATCAAAATGGACTTCCTTTTCAAATTTTGGAAAAAAGTGAAAAATAAGAAAATGTAAAATAAAATAGATAAAAATACATAGGCTTAATGCATTTAAATGCTAAATATTTGAATAATTTTTTGTTAGTTTTAGTAATGATTTTCATACTGTATCAATAAAAATAGAAGGTTAAAGCAACACCATAGAATTTTTAATGTTTGGGGAAATGAATAAACTTGGTTTATCCTAATAATGTGTATGTCTTTTTGTCATAAGAAGCTAGATTTTATAAAGAAAGCCCTACCCCTTGAAACTCTACCAGAAGTTGTTTTCCTATCTAATACATAGTAAAGTGCTTTAGGATTTGCTTTTAAGAGGTCAGTATTATTGTTTTAATGCTACAATCAAAACCATTCCTGAGTAATAATTTTCATTAATTGAGTTCCCTAGCTCACTCTTTTCTGTTTTAAGTCATGGTGCTTCAGAATTGTACCTTTACTCCTGAAACCCCAAATCAGGTGCTTCACACTCCTCACTTTACAGCTGTCTCATTACATTTCACTTTTGCTTCATTGATTTTCACTTCATTTATTTCATCATCGTCCATTGATAGCAACATGATGCCTCTCAATTAATATCTCAGTAGTATTTCAGCAGTTTTATTAGGATGTATTTTATATTTTGAATTATAGAGTTACATACTAGTGTGATGGAGCTAACATGCTTTTAAATTAATTCACCACCCTAAACTGATATTAAAGAATTAATTTTCAAATTTGTATCAATTATTAGTTAAAAGCTCATTTTACAGGATGGTTCAAATACATTTCAATTTTGTGTGAGGGTTATTTATTTATGGAACCTGTATATTAGGGTATTTCAGTGTACTTTGAAAAACCTGTTAATAAATAATAAGGTTAAGTAAGCTATAAGTCTTAGATCAAAATATCCTGTAAGCAAATGAAGTGAAAAATAGTGATCTGCCACTGGACTTATTAGAAGCAGGAAAGTAGAAAGTAGGAAATAAAATTACCAACATTACCATATATCTTCATAATATTAATGTATTTTTAGTTTATTAAAATAAGGTTTGTTTTAAAATTAATTGTGTCAGTGGAAGAGAAAGGAATCAAGATGGCTAATTCATGGTATGCTAGATAAATAAAAGGGAAGGAAGTGTTTGCCAAGTTTTTGTAGTGTTACAGATGGCTATGGGTACAGGGCTTCTGCCCTGTGGAGACACCTTCACCACACCTTGTGGTGGTAAGGCCTGGGACAGCTACACATTTGCACAGGAAGTTTATTTTCCTCTTGTTTTTGGCCATGGTGTCTGGCAGCAGAGAGAGTGCATGAAAGAATGCAATATAGGAACCCAGATTACAACTTCTTCAGGAATGAGAACAATTTACACAGTGAAGAGTCCCTCTAGGGGAAAAAATAATCTTGGATTCTCTTTGTTTCCACTGTCTTGTATGAGAAATCATATTTGTCCTGCAGTTGTGGCAGCTCCTTGGACTTGGTGTTGGCTTGTAGCCTCACTGACACCACCAACATTGTGGTATCATTTGATGGCATTTCTTTTTTTACTTGCTTTAAATGAGTGTTCCTGGTGGAGGGGGTAAAAAAGGAAAGCAGAGGGAGAGCCAAAAACATATTCACTCATATATATATATACACATACATACATGCATATGGACAGGATACAAAGGGTGACAGTGGTGTGCTGGGTGATGTGTGAAAATGAAAGGTGTGTCCTTTAAAGATTTGTTAAACATGCCTCCCTTTAATATATTGCAAGTATAGCCTTGGACAATGGTTTTTCCCTAATCATCCCTTTAAGAAAACTTTTGTTAGCTTTCCTTTTTATATTTGAACTTACAGATATTGAAATTAGAAGTCCTCCTAGTAACAGCTTTCCCACTTATTTAGTCTGTTTTTTTGGTTAGTTGTTTCATGGTTATTTTGTTATTGTTTAATTTATTTCATAGCCACTGGTGTGCACTGTGCACATTTTTTTCCATCCAATTTGAAGTCTTGGCATTTTCATGCATGATGGATTCCTGTAGAAACCTACTGTCTACCCAGTATTCTAAAGGGAAGATTTAATAGCAGACTGAGATTTCTCTGCTGTACTCCCTTGGCAGAAAAGTAATGCTGGCAAATATTGTAAATATGTCTTATAGAGGATATTGTAGTGATGTTTTATCTCCCTCCCACTCTTTGCTTTTAATTTCATGAACTGAGCAATTTTGTGTGCTACTATCTTATTAGATTGATGCATATTTGGCATCTGAAATTACTGTGGCACAGAAATATGTCAGGACTAAAATAGCATTTTGCACTGCCATAGGGAAGAAATGAAATCAAGTGTTTTGGGTTTGTAGCACGAGCGGCAATTCCTTGGAGACAAAGCAAATTATATAAATGTGGCCTTACCTTGAGAGAGAACAGTGGTAAGAATGGGCCTGTTCATAGGGAGTGTGGACAAGAGACCGTGTGCTTTTGTACAGGTGCTCCTGGATATCTGTCTGCCTTTGAGTAGAACAGTTGCTTTTCAGTGCCTGGAAAAAAAATGGAAGAAACAACACTTGCATTTATTGTAAACTTTTTAAAATGCTTGTAAGTATTGTTTAGTCCCATATAAGCATGAGGAGTATGCATATTTAAGTGTGAATACGTCAGAACAAATTTTCCTTCAAGTGTTAAGAATGTTGTAAGTTGCAGAAACTGTTCTTAGCTTTCATTTAGTTTCTCTGTTTCTTCCTCTGAGTTGTTACAGGTTAAAGTATCTGTATCTGTAATGGATGGTTATTGTTTCTACACCTAAAAAAGCCCATCTAAACAGCCATATGCTTAATTGCACTTGACTTTTTTATAAGTAAAATATTTCTGGGACAATATTTTCCACTTAGAGCTGGTATATTAAAGGAATTGTGTGTTGGTTTTTTGTTTTTTTTTTCTGTGTAGGTAAAGACAGAGTTTTCAACACCCCTTTATGCGAACAAGGAATTGTTGGCTTTGGTATTGGAATTGCTGTTACAGGTGCTACAGCCATTGCAGAAATTCAATTTGCAGATTACATTTTTCCAGCATTTGATCAGGTTAGTACTAATAAATTTGAGAGTGGTTAAAAGAAATCTTACCACTGTTTAAATTACTCTTCTGTTAGCATTAGTACTTGGTTTGAATATGTAATTTTTGCAAATATAACAACAGCTGTATTACTAATATTTATGCATGCTTTAGGTAAACAGGCGTAAACTGCAAACAGTGCTAGTACTGTACTATAAACAGTAAACTGTACCATGGCCAATTTGAAGGCTTATTAAATAATGGAAATTAAAGATCTGTTTTGAGGCAAATGTTTGTTTGTTTTAATTTTTGGTTTTGTGGCTATGTTGGCTTCAGCAGCCATAAATTCAACAGCCTGTGTCTTCCGAACACAGTCTCGTTTCTGCATACAGCTACAGCTAGCCATGTGTCCACAGGACAAAGTACAGATCTGGACTGGGCTGATTGACAGTACAGAATGAGGAAATAACTGGGTTCTAAGGCTACCCCTGGGGCTTCAGCATCTAACTTGAACACAATAAATTATTGCTTCTTTGTCTTTGTGCTGACTTACAGTATTGCTTTGCTTCTAATTTTGTCCTCTGAATCCCATGCATGGAACAGATGATGTAGCTGCATTGCATGTGTTGTGTTTTGATGCATAACTAGAGGTATTGGACTGAATGTTGCTTTTGTATATAAATCTTCCCAGATTGTCAATGAAGCAGCAAAATACCGTTACCGCTCTGGAGATCTGTTCAATTGTGGAAACCTCACCATTAGAGCACCCTGGGGCTGTGTGGGTCATGGTGCACTGTATCACTCTCAAAGTCCAGAAGCCTTTTTTGCTCACTGTCCAGGAATAAAGGTATAGTAACTCTTATTTTGTGAAGATTATTTTTTTGTTTATTTTATGGCGGACCTGACTAGCAATGAGTCTGGGTGCAGATGGGAAGAAGAGTAGATATCATTCCACAACAAAATATCTGAATATGTTGATTAAAAACTAATGTAAAACTTAAACTGCGTTAAGTGTTTTAGAATTTATAGCCATTATTGAAGCAACCTTTTGTAGACATAGCATTTTGTATTTGTCTGCTTTTTGTCCTACACACATACATTTTACATAGTTTTGTGTAAGTATAGTACAGAACCTAAAAAACTTAACACTTAATAAGTAGTATTTTCCTTTTTATTTTTTTTTTTAATTTTTGCATCTCTCTTAAATGCATAATTGAATTAATTTATATGAGTGACAGTGATGGGCAGTAGGCACAAACTGAAACACCAGAGGCTCTTTCTGAACATGAGGAAGCACAGATTGCCCAGAGTTTGTGGACTCTCCATTCTTGGAGGTTCTCAGAATTTGTCTGCACGTGGTTCCAGGCAACTGGATCTGGATGGCTCTGCTTGGTGTCAAGGGTGCTGGACTAGGTGACCCTCTGGAGGTCCTTGCCAAACTCAACTGCTTGGTGATTCTCTGAGTGGGAACTTGAGGCAAGTTTTGTGCCTGAGATGGTGGCATCCCTTGAAGTGAAGATGCCTAGTGCTTAGGTGGATAACTTTACTAGTGAAGAGGGAGTGGCAATATCTGGTTATCTCAGATTAAGTGAGTACTGTTTGTCAGGCTCTCCATTTCTTCCTGACTAAATTTTTGTCTGTGAACTTGTACTTTTGGGTTAGCTGGCATCCAGCTCATTGAGTAATGACTCATGGCGGATTCATGTACAAGATTGAAGCAGAACCAGTATTTGTATTCTAAAGACATATGTTCATTGTTTATCTGCTGTTTAAACTGTTGTCTCTGTGTGATTTTGGTGTCTTAAAGCTTCAGCTATTACTCCTCTCCAGGGAGGCCATAGCCATTTCTCCTCCTTGTTCCTCTCTTAAATAAAAAACCTTGTGTTATTCACACTTTATTTCATTATATTTGAGGAATGGAATACATTCTTGTCTTTGGGTGTTCTTTATGGTATTTGAGGTCCTTTTCTGAACTTGAAAGTATTTTCTGATTATAGGCAAAAGCAATCTACAAAGTCTTTTCCCAGGTTATTGAATCAAATGTTTTCTAGAGCTTGTTTAAAAACTAAAGTAGTTTATTTTTGTATGAAAGCAAAACATAACTTAGATGATTAATATGCTGACTCCAGGTCTAGCTCATTTCTGCTGATCTTGTAGATCAATCTCAAATTTTTATATACTAAACCAAGGGATGAGGTTTAGTGGTGCACCATGGTGATTAAAGCTCTTTCTAATTCATACCAATTACCTAGACTGATGGCTAGTCTTATCAATGAGTTAATCAGAATTAATTATTTAGTCACTCCAGGTAATATAATTTCTTTATTCCCACTTCTGATCTTTTGTAGGTTTTTCACTTTCTTTCACTTTTCCTTGGGTAAAATGCTTAAATAGGTTGCTACCACTAAAATCTGTCATCTTAGTTAAAGGTGAAGGCACATTAGTTCTGTGGAACTAATGGAGCAATCTACTAGTTTCTTGTGCACAGAGAAGTGTTTTAGACTCTTACCTTTTCAATATTGTTGCTTTGTGAAAACAATGTTGTTACTTTAATATTTTTTGCAAAGCTGTTTGTTGATGCAATTCATAGTGTTTCACGACTGCAGGTATTTTTGAATAACTCTGGCCCTCAAAATAGAGGTCAAGAAGTTAAAATGAACTGGTAGTTCAGATGCATTTTCAAATGTCCCATATCTAAGCATATTTTCTCCAAATTACAGGAGGAAAGACAATGTCTTACAAGCTGAGAAGGGTATGATTTGATTTTGGAAGGAATGGCTTTCAAAACAGCCCTCTTACTAAACGTTGTGAGAGGTTTCTGGCCTTTGATTTTGTGTTTTTCTTAAGTGGCAGGTGCAGTTTGGATTGCCAAGCCCAAGGGAGTTTGTACAACTTTGGTTATTCAGGGTTGTTCTCATTGTTGGTACTTAGGCAATGCTTGTTGGGGTTTGAGGGCACTATTGGGTGGTTGTATCTTTTGTCCACTGTTGTGAGGGTGTACTTGGAAGACATTAATACTGATTCTCTGCATTCCACTTTAAGAA
The DNA here is from genome assembly GCA_013397195.1 of Hylia prasina. Taxonomy (NCBI): domain Eukaryota; kingdom Metazoa; phylum Chordata; class Aves; order Passeriformes; family Sylviidae; genus Hylia; species Hylia prasina. Next base: position 219,362 of record VYXD01009921.1, on the reverse strand, counting down.
TATCTACTCTCTAGTGGTTAGAAGCTTTCTTTTTCATTTCTGGCCTAAATTTGTTCTAGACTTTTATATTTAACTTATCTGTCCTTACACCATCTGATTTATATCCTAAAACACTTGTACTCTCTTCAGTCTTTGTTTTGTTAGACTAAACAAATCAAAGTATCAAAGAAATGTTAACAATATCTGGAGCTTTTTTGACATAGTTTGTTTCCTTTTCAAAGGGTTGAAAGAATCATTAAGTATTCCAGTTGAGTTTCTAGCAGAGATTTTTGCAATAGCACTAACAGTTCCTTGTTTATGCTGTTACTTTCTTTTAGGACTTTACTGCATAGTGTGCGAGATACTTTTGAGCAGATAATAAATTCAGATCTGAATTTCTACTCCTGAGTTCTAAATCTATAACAAAAATGTAGTTGTTAAACATGTGACTTTCAGTACGTATTTTTCAGTTTGTTTCTGTCAGTCATGTCCTCAATGTGAACTGGGTCTTTGTAGTATCATCCTCTTTAGTGTAGTGACATCCAGCTTTGGAATATTTTTCATCACCATGTTCTGACTTAACATCATAAATGGATAAGGTAAATAAAGTCTGTCCTAAAAAATGATTCATTCCTAAGGAGCTGTATTAGTGACATCCATGTGTCTGTTACCAAATGCTTTGGTGAAATATTAATAAACTCCTTCTCCCTTATTTAGAAAAGTCACTTATTGGCTTAATTTCACATAATAGGAGATTTAGGTTGTGTTTTTACTCTTTTGTGTTACTTTTATATAAATAATTGATATTACTCTCAAAATATATTTTGAAGCCATGGCTGTAGTTAAAATGGATTTTTGTTTTTAAGCAAGTGCTAGAAGTAATGTTTTCTAACTTCACAGCTCTAAGAGTGTTTGCTGGTAGACTTCATGCTGCTTGTTCCAGCTCTTTGAGGTCTCTGGGATGGAAATTGCTTGGTTCTTCCGATTTGAGGGAATTTGGCTTTTACATTCTATTTTCATTTAAACTGCAATAATTTGGTAATTTTCTTTTCATAATTGAAATTCACTTAGATGATCCAAAGTTAACTCTTCTGTCGGCAAATGAATTGTACTGTTCCTTCCGAGTATTGGGATTACATCTGGAGGCCTTGCTTAGTTTTTTTTGCTTGGTAAATATTTTAAGGCATTTATTGGTTACCCATTTCCAAATTGAACAAATTTCAAGCTTCCACCATAAGCAAAGAAAGTCATCTTTAAATAGCTATTTCCTTTTGTAGCCTTCAAAACTTACTGGACTAAGTCTGAACACCTTTAAGGTCTGTTCTGATGAATCTTTACCCAAGTAACTGAGGCTCACTCAGCTGCATTTTTGTGTTATACATCTACATTAATTTTACTAAGTTCATGTATATATGTATATTAATCTGACTGACATTTTTCTATTCCTTTTACCTCAAATGTTATTGTTAAGATGTTAGTTCTACCTTATCTGACAGTACCTTAGTATTTAAATCAAAGTATAGAGGGCAACTATTAAAGCCTCATCAACGAACAAAATAAAAATCAAAATTTGGAGTGTGTTTTAATAATGTAGCACGGATGTTAATTCACTTTGTAAGAACAGCTCAATCCATACATAGATTTATTTAAAGCAAATAATTACTTAGTTTTACTTAAAACTAAGGAAGTTATTATTGAGGAAGTTTCTGGCAGAATTGCAATTTTAAATAAACTACTTAAAAATATTTTTACAGGTTGTTATTCCAAGGAGTCCTCTGCAGGCCAAAGGATTGTTGCTGTCATGCATAGAGGACAAAAATCCATGCATATTCTTTGAACCTAAAATACTTTACAGAGCTGCAGGTAAAGATTTGTATGTTGTATTTTCCAATTAAAGCAACAGTGTTTGGGGCTTTTACACATATATGTTGATTGTCACAGCTAAAACAATACTTCAGTAGAAGCCTTGATTTGTTTGGTCTCTAGCTATGTAGGGGGCTGGTTTTTTAGAGGAATTGTGAAAACAGAATAAATTCTTGAAGTTTGACTGCAAAGATAAATGAACTTTTACCATCTAATTTATGCTCAGTTAGCTTTGGAAGTGGAATGCTTTACAGCCTAGGGTGAAAAAAAGAAACAGAGCTAGGAGGTATTATTATTTATCGAATTCTGATATAAATTTGACAGAATTTGAATTGCTTTCTTGTGGCAGCTCTAAATACTAAAATAAATTTCCAGATCAGTTTTTATTTTTCCAAATGAACTGAGCCCCACCATCACTGTTTTCCCAAGGTTAAAATTTCTTTGAAGTGCTCAATTTCTAAAAATCTTCAAAATCTGCCCATTTAGATTTTAACCTTATTTGAAAGGAAATATCATTGCCATTACTTTGTTTTTGGTCACAGTGAACTTTCTGGTTCAGAGTAGTTTTAACAACTCTCAATTATTTGTAACAGTATTGGAATAGTGAAATTTGACAATGATGGTGTTTAAGTTCTAAAAATTAGCTTGTTACTTCTTTGGACTGGAGAAACTTGACAAAATAGAAAACAGATGAAATACTTTGCACATGGAGGTAGGCAGAGAAATTGGATGAGCGACTGATAAAATAGAACTGAAGCCATGACTTACCCATGGCATTTCCCTGTCCTGTGGCTTTATATGCAAACTATACTTGATCCATCAATCCATTTTATAAGCTGACTCTGTGTGGACTGAATTTGTGACAGACAAAATGTTTCTATTTTACTTTGGAACTTCTAAAAGCACTTTTCCATTGGTGCATCCATTTTGTCAGTAAATTTATCCTTTTCCTAGAGAGACAGTAATAAGGCAAAAATTTAGAAAGCAGACGTCAAAACTACAAAAAAATAGTAATATAACTCAGGATCAAATAGGATATCTACTGGTAAAACTGCTTATTTGCTTTTATATTTTCAAAAAAGGCCTGGAAATCTGGTTAGCAATGTAAGTTTAAAAGTGCAGCTATTTTTAGTGTGGTGGGATGTGATATATCCATAAGATATTGCATTCCTTAAGTTCAGTGTGTTTTGAGAGCTTACTAAAATTCATCTAAAAGGTGTCTGTCCATTCATTTAGAGGAAGTAGTTTGAAAAATGTGCTTGAGTCTGAGTCCTGTTAAGCAAAGAAAAAAAATGAAGTGTTTTTAAAACAGGCCTTTATTTCTCCCTTTTCCCACCAGTATTTACAAGTCACAAGTACAGACTGTAGAGTTAATAAAATACTTGCTTTCATACTGGCATGAAAAGCTGCACATCAATATCACACAGCTTTTGAGAATCTAGAGGGGTTTTTGTGTTTGAGGAAATGACTTGTAAAGCAGCTGCTGGATCATTTAATGAACATAAATCAGGCTTGTGATGGAAATCTTGAGTGTGCTTCAGTAGTGTTCAGTGTGATGTATATGCTGGTCAGTAACCAGCTACAGCATTGCTGTTGTTGGTAATTTCTGAAAGAAAGTGATTTCCTTCTGTATTCTGATGGCTAATTTTCAGAGACTTTATCTGTATTTTTTTGTCTTACAATTTCTAAGAACATCAGTTTAGCGGTGTAAGTTGAAATCTATAGTACATATGCGTCAACATGTGACAGGGATGATTTTAACAGGTAACTTCTTTCATCTACATGGATATTTTATTATTTCTACAATGTAAAGCAGGAATATCTTACTATATGGAATGGTTTTTATATTTCTTTTACTTTCGTTCTAAACCTTTCTCTGTGTTATAAATTTGCCATCTTTACTATTAAGTGTCCTTTGTGGGCTGGCTCAGCTTGGGACTGGAAGATGACTGCTGTCTGGGAGTTTCTCCCATAAAATTGATCTCGCTTAGAGATCATTCTTATTCTCCTGGCCATAGTCAGGGTTCCTGGTAATTCCACCAGGTAAATCAAGTGGCCTGGTGAATTCAAAAATGGCCATCATGATTGATAAGATCAAGATGCAGCAGCAATGAGATACAAGCCTTAGGAACAAGAGTAAGGTAAATGGTGGAAAGAAGGGTTTTGAAAATGTGTCTTGTGTTTCATAGAGAAAATGTTAACAATACCCTGTGTGAGTATGTTGATTCTAGCAGGAGAAAGAAAATCCTACAGATTCAGAAATTGACTTAGACAGTAAGCTTGACCTATGTCTGTATTTATTTTGTCTTTCCATTAGTGTCTCAAAACAGTACAAGGTCTTAAGAAGGCTGGGAATATGCAGGCTTTCCAAAACAAGATCTCAAAATGGTACCAGTTGTCCTCTATTACTTAATTTATCTTTTTTTTTTTTCCTTTTTAGCATGGTATAAACTTCACCTAAGATTTGGGAGCTCATTGTTCCAGACACAAATAATTTTCTTTATTTCCATTATGATGGCTCAGTCATTGAATAATGAAATTATATTGCTCCTACCATAGCTTTTTTTTTGCTTCATGTGAATAGACATGTTGGTTCAGGGAGCTTTGTGACTGATGTGACAAAGTGGGTGTGTAGGGACTTAGTTGAAAAGTTAAGGTGTTAAAGACATTAATGGGAAGGAAGATTTTCTCTCTGTAAAATGAATGTTGGCTTTTGAGCCTCATCATTTTGCTCTAATAGACTTTTCTTTCTTCCTATGCAACCTCTAAATATTTTTCCATGGTATTTTGTTCAGAGTTGTTGAGATATTTAAAATTACGGCCAAAAATAAACCGTAGGTGGGATAGTCTTTAAAACACGGGGTATCTCTCCTTATTCAGTCCACCTTATTCAGGTGGCCTGAAGCTAATAATGCTTTGTTTAAAACAAAGAAGCAAAAAAATCAAAATAACAACAAAAAATCCCACTCCCACTCCATTCCAGTCACCAAAAATTTATGGCCTTTCTTAAGAGTGTTCCTGACAAGGTTTGTTTCTTGTCTTAGTACATTTGTCTTCAGGTATGTGTCTCCATATTTTGTTCATAGCTTCTCCTTTTTATTTATCATCCCATCAGCTAGTTTTACCGTAAGAAACATTCCTGTATTCCCCATACCCTTATCAATAAGTGGGACTGAGCAGGTTTGGTGCTTGTAACTGCCACCATCAACCTTTGTGGTAAGGTTTGTGTCCCTGTGTGTTCTTTCTTAGGCTTCTCCCTCTTCTGTTATCCCCCTTTGTGTTGTAAAGATTCTTGCCTAGACACCTTTCAAGAAGCAGATGCTGTCTTCTTTCACATAACCATACAAGTTTTTATAAGAAGTATTGTGCATGTTAATTTTCCTTCAGTTGTATTAGGAAAGAGCAAAGAAATTTAAGCCTTTCTGAGTAAAAATCTAGAGTAAAATATGCAAGTACACATGGAAAGAGAGAATTCTGTTGCTATTTAACTTACAAGATCATAATGTTATTGAAAGTGCCGTAGTGATGTCCCCCTAAATGTCAGAGATACTAAGAAAATATCTGAATTAAAAAGGAAAATGAGGCTTTGATTTATAAAAAGTGTTAACAGCCTGTGTAGTGTCAAGAGAACATAATGGTTATGAATCAAAGGAGAAGATGAGTCACCTTGACATTATCAGGTTTAGACATCTTGTGGAGAATCTACTCTGATGTTTTTTGACCTTTTCAGTTCCATTTAATTGTGCTATATATGACATTGGTGGTGTAGAAATAAATACGACTTGCATCAGTGGTTGTTATAGAGACAAGGCAGGTAAGATAAGAAAACATGTATTTTCTTTCTGCTGTTCAGACTGCTCCTTTGGAAAATGCAACAGATGTTGTAACCTCTTAAAATTAACTTGTCACAGCCCTTTTTCACTGATAATGACAACCTTTTGTTAATTGCTGTATTTGAAATCTGTATTTCAAATATTTGATTTAAAATACTTATTTCTTTAGTAATAGATGAACAGACTGCTTTGTATGTAAAAATTGTTATCCTGAATTAGATAATTATTATGAAAGAATATTAATAGAATAATTTCATATGCTGTTTTGCATCTGTATTAATTGGGAGAGGTACTTTGGCAAAGGCAATCAAGAAAAATCCTTCCAAATTAGAAATTCCTATAAATTTTTAACAAGCTGAATTTTCCATTTAAAATTGTCAGGTATTATAGATGAGCTCATTTAATGAACATTTTGTTGCAGAACAGTTTAGCAATAGTAAGAAATTAGTTAATTAGTGTAATTGTATGTTATATTTCATTTCCCTAAGTGGATAAAACCATTGCACAGAGAAAAAGCTTTTATTTCTGTATCATGTACACATTCCAGTTCTTCCTCTGGCTCATCCCAGTCTCTTCAGAACCTTCCCATTTGTGTCAGTATCCTGGTTTTCCACGCGAAGGTCCCGTGGTGTCTTTTTAAGTTTCTTGTTCTCCAGGTTTCATGTAGGTGACCATTTCATGACCAAGACAGTCATGCAATGCCAATTAGTATAGTTGTGGGTTTCATTATCTTTCAGGATCTCTTTCTGTTTCCTGAGGGTTGTACAACGTGCAAAATCTGTAGAAACCTGGTCTGCCACTAAAGGGCAGTGAACAAGGGCTGGATGTGCCTTTCTTCCCTTTCCTTCCCAGCCCTATATTTTTCTAGTCACTTGTTATTCAAAGAAATTATTACAAAGCAGAGTGCTTGGACTAGGTGATATCCACAGGTCACTTCCTCCCTCAGCCATTCTGTGATTCTGTGACATATCTGGTATTTATATATCATTATCCACAAGAAAAAAGGAAATTGTCTGCTATGATTGAGAATTATTTGCTACTTCATTTTTTTAAGTTATGTTTGGAACTTGTAAGCCAGGAAAAAACCTAGGTCATTCTACTTGTATTGGATCTACCATAACAGTGAAAGAAAAATATGAACCTCTTCACTACTGGTATCACTCAAGGAGATTCTTTATTGTAACTTCAAGAAGCAATTCTGTTCAGCAGGAACTCAATAAGTGTTTTATGAGCTATGAAATAAGTTAACAAAAAAAGGCAGAGTGTTTTCTTTATAAATAGTTTCTGTGTGTTTAAAAGATTTATTTTTTTTCTACTTATTACTAGAATATGTTTCAAGAAGTGTTATTTGACTTTCTGGTGCATAGAAAACTTCATCTTTAGATCAAAAACAGTATTTCTTTTAAAATATGATATATGGATGTCTTTTGTCATAGTTTTAGTCATCAAACCAGTCAATATATAGTTTGTTGGAGCAGTGATGCAAAACTAGCATAACTGACCTAACTTTTTTCCATCTGAAAACTAGTAAATGAGTCTTGAGTGGAGCTGCCTTAAATGTCTTAGGAGAAGACAAGATGACAATATGCCTAATTCTTGCCTCCTCTCTTGAATTGTGGTGTATCTGTGGTGAATAGATAACATTTTTTAAAAGGAAAAATATTTAGACTTGTTTAAAACTGCTAAAATCAGAAGTTCTTGCTGGCACTTCCTATGTAGGTTCTGAAAACTTTTTACCTCAATTTAAACATAAAACTGCAGAGCATTATGCTTGGAGCATCAGGAGGATGCTGGCACATCTGATCCTTCTTGTCTGAGTATTAAAGTATAATTTCAAGACTCTTCTGATGATTACTAGATTAATCAAGAATTGCAATCAATTAGTGGTTACTTAAGATTTTTTTATTAACTGTAGCAGAGTCCATTTCCAAGTCTGATGTTGATATTTTGACTTGATGTACATCAGAACTTAATACTATCTTTTGCATGTGTATATATGCATCATCTTGTTGTGGTATATAACATAAATTAAACTCTACACTGAACATACTTGTAACAGTTTAATTAAAAATAATTTGAATTGCATCTAAACCTTTGAAATTAATGCTAATACTCAGTTATTTTGGCCTAATGCTAATAGAATCGCACAATTGTTAGGGTTGGACAGGACCTCTGGAGATCATCCAGTCCAACTCCTCTGCCAAGGCAGGGTTACCTAGAGCAGGTGACACAGGAACACATCCAGGTGGCTTTTGAATGTCTCCAGAGAGGGAGACCCCACAACCTCCCTGGGCAGCCTGTTCAGCGCTCTGCCACCCTCAACATAAAGAAGTTCTTCCTCATACTGAGGTGAAGTTTTTCTGTTTTAGTTTATGGTCACTGCTCCTCATCGTGTCACTGGCCACCAGTAACATACTCAGTATAATTTTGGTGTGTATCATTTTAGATGGCTTTAACATCGAAGAAAAATTTTAGTGTATGTTTTTATGGGATAATACTGACTAATAAAGGAATCTAGTGTTTATTTTCCCCTCTGTTCTCTTTTTCCAGTTGAACAAGTTCCTATAGAGCCCTACAACATTCCACTGTCTCAAGCTGAGGTGCTGCAGACGGGCAGTGATGTGACAATGGTTGCTTGGGGCACTCAGGTCAGTAATTCTCTTGCAAGGCATTTGTCACCCAGCAAAGCCTGGCCTAGAGGGTAGGTGATGTTTGCATTCAAGCTCAAGTGCCAGACATTAAAATGTACACCATCTTCCATCACTATATGCTTGAATGAAAGTGTTTATATTTCTATGAAACCTGCTTTTTATTGTGTAAGTTTTTGCTGATTTTTGGTTGAAGATGACTTTGGAAGTGTAGAAGAGGTACCTGTGCATCAGGTTAATGATTTTTCTATGATTATGAAAATGATGGATTTAAGATCCCTTATACAGAAAGTTAAAAATCCATGGAATGTTTAATACAAGTAGGGATTGGTGTAGTTTTCTTTCTAACAGTTACATTTCAGAGCTGTTCAGGAACATCATTGGCAACCCTCCCTCTCGCCATCTCCCTGCCAAATTAAGATCTGCAAATATTGAAAAACCTGTTAAGAAAATACATCTTTGTAGTCCAGAATTATAGAAAAGAAAATTGAGTCTAGTTTGGACTAACCAAATGTTACTATTTTCTTGGCCTAGTTGTATCTGAGAAGCTTTTAGAGGAGAGGGTCTTTGTCAATTTCATGACAAAGAGTATTGAACTGATCTCTGGGTTTGTGCCTTTTTGTTGTTGTTATTTGGTTTGATTTATTTTCTTTGAAATTTGTAGTCTTCAGTGCTTATCTGTGGTAGTTTCCTTGTCTTCAGACTTTTATCTCCTTTATATCTATGGTTATTTGTACTAGTTTCTGATCCTAGTAGGAATTTGCGCTTTGCACTGCTATTAAATTATGGAGTTCTTAAATATCTTTACTTGTACTTCTTTTTCTCCAGCAGATTGATAAAGTAATTGACTTGATAAAATAATGGCTTAAAAGCTGGCTATGGAGATCTAATGATATCCTGAATTTACTCAGTAGGCAGTAGTGCAGAGAGGACTTGGAGTGGCATGTTTCAAAAAAGCTATGTGTTCTGATACTTGGAAAAAGTTAAGACAGAAATTTTTTTTGGTGTGACTAAAAATAGAACTGGTGTGCAGACTAATCCAGGTTTAGGAGCTGACCAAACCATGGGTGTGGCTGTGTCATACAGCATGGGGGCAGATGTTTTACCCATATGCAGTAACTCCAGTGTGTTGGATTGTCACTGGAGGTGACAGGATTGTGCAGATCAAATAAGTTCAGTTAGTTTGTGCTGAGGATGTATTCAAGTGAAGCACATAAACTTGGAGTTTGATTCCTAGTTGTGCTACCAATCCAGAATTTACTGTCAATAGGCAGAGGGGTTGCACAGACTCACTGGTAACTTCTCTTACGGTTTTGGACATGAAGTAGTTGCTTGTCAGCTGCTGCACTGATGGAGTTCCCTGATGCTGATTGTCCTGGGTAGTGCTCATGAAGAGCAGCAAAGGCTTTTAATTCCTCTCCACTTGTGCTCAGTCTTTTATTGTCAATAACTGATATGGTTATTGTCAATAACTAATCCATATCCCCTGTGAGCTAGGTAAGTGTTTTTACTTTTACAGACAAACAGCAAAAACATCCATCCTGTGTGCCATGTTGAAAATTTTCAGACATTCTTACTACAGCCTCAGATGTATTAAAAGTTTAAACAAAAACACTGCAAGATGTATTTGCTTTGTGTTATTGCAATGCTTCTATTGATGTCCCTTTTAAATAGTCCTTTTGCATTTAGCTGTTCATATATGCATGATATAGTTTGTGTTTAAATCTTAATCAACTTCTTTCAGTGTAGAATTTATCCCTGTGTAGGATTTATTAATGCCCTCTGCCATTCAGGCAACTGACACTGCCTGACTATGTACATGTTGCTAAATTCTGTTGTCTTGAAGATGAAGATGACCTCCCATTATGGGGGTGGTCCTTGGCTTCAACCTCTTAGTTATGCCTAAAAGTTGCTTGATGGAGGTCATCTGCCACAGTCCAAACCTGTTCTGTGAAATGTTGTAACAATAAAGAGAGCACAGGAGTTTATTGGCAACATCATATTGAGAATTTTTTTTACCCACATATCTCATGAGCAAATGCTTCTTGCTGAGATATTTGTGAAGGATGATCTAAGTTGTAACAGTTGTTATTTTCCATGCTGGAGCATTTTTTGTTTGAGTAAAACGTTAATTATAGTAATCAGGTAATGCAGCATTTGTAATACTGGTGTTAAACTGTGTGTTGGAAGAGCAATAAATGGTTATAATGTCATGCTACTGCTATATGCATTGACTGTGAGGATCAGGACTGGATATTTACAGGTAGTAGTAATTACTTTCTCTCCTAGCTGTTCATAAGATAATGTTTTGGAGATGATCTCTTGGCTATGTTTCAGTAAGTTAAAGTAAGAGTAGTTACTGGGACTACTAGAACTGTTCCTTGGCTTTTTGGCTAAGATCAGATGTAGTGCAGTGTGGTATTGCTGAATGTACTTAATACTTCTTGCAGGATTGCATGGGACTGCTACATTAAAATACATTCCTCTCATGTATTTGGGTATTAGCTTAGTTACAGTCCTAACAAAAAACTTACAAAACTCATTCGAACTGATTAAAAAAAAAAACAATAGTGAGGACTGATACTATTCACTGAAAAATGCTTCTCTAGAAAACAAATTTTGTTCTCAGTGATTCTTCAGTGAATTTAGTTTTTGGAGTGCTGCTAAAACACTGGGAATAATTAGGTACTAAATAAGAAGAATGCAGTGAATACTAAATGGTGGTTACTGAATAGAAAGGTCTCTGCTCAACATGCAGGTGATATGTTAAATCACTGCTTGTATTCCATATGTGTAATTTAGACCAATTTGCATAATTTAGATTATTTGGTGATGATACATTGCTTTTTCAGGTACATGTGATCAAAGAGGTGGCAGCAATGGCTCAAGAAAAGCTTGGTGTGTCCTGTGAAGTTATTGATCTGAGGACTATCTTACCATGGGATACAGAGACTGTTTGCAAGGTAAGGAAATGATGCATATTAATTTAAAAACAATGTAGGTTTTTTTAAAAAGATCTACGTTTTTTGCTTTGTTTTGTATGTATTGTTCTGTATTTCTTGTTCTGTATTATAAATGCAGAGTACATGCACAATACATAGACCAGACATTTGCTTTAGCATTGAAAGAGAATTATGTTTCAGGGCTCAAAATGTCAGAATACATGTGCTTTACTTTCAAGGAGAGGTCATGATTTAATCAGACTTCTGCCTGAAAATTGCTTTTCCATGGTTTCTAAGTCTTTGACTTTCTGACAACTTTGCTGTCTTTGGCAAAATCATTCTTTTTTTTCTTGCTGACTTACATTAAGGTCTTCATCTAGTTGTAGGTCTGCACTAATGTGCCTTAGTGTTCTTTATCTGTATTTTTAGAAACAAATGTTTTGATTTAAGGTATACGATTCCTTGGGGGAGAAAAAGCATTTACTCTTTTCAGGACTACCTAGCTTGGAATTCCAGGGTACCCAAAAATCCTTTTCTTCTTTGTGGAAGTTTTTGGTGTCACTAACAAAACACTTACTGCTTCTGCTAGAGCTGAGAGTTTCCTTAAGGTGGCAAATCCAAAGTCCTGCAGGACCATGGCTAACAACTCCTTGGGTCCTAGTTCAGACTGGGTTCAGGCACTCATTTATGCTGCTGAACAAATCCCTTGGAAGTCTGAGAGATGTATGCAGCTTTCTTAACTCAGGCCTAGTAACTGTAATGTACTGAGTTAACCACAGGGATGAGAACAGCCATGGGCTTGGAAAAAGCTGTGTGGTTCCATCAAATGCTTTCTCTGCCTGCAGTTTCTAATTTGAGGCAATATGGTGTTGTATCTACAGCTAACTCACATTGTACGGATGTTTAAATAGGGCAGATCAGGCATATACCTGACTCTATACACTTGGAATATCTTAACTGTGTAGACAAGTGTTTTGTCATTCTGTGTTTGCTCAGTAAGGGCCTGCTTCTGGTCAGGTAACATATAAACACATTAAGTATGATAAAGGGAAAGATGAGCCATTGGTCTGCTTTTCTATGGCAAAGCTTGTATTTCTCCGCAGTTTTATTTATCTGGGGGGCTGCCAGTGGGATGGGATGGAATGGATTATGGGAGCAAAGATCCATGTTTTGCATCTGCTATTGGCAGCATTCTGCTATCTGGTTGTGGATGTGTTACAAATTGTGTACTTATATGTGTAGCTGTGAGTTGCCTCATATAAATTTGGTCTTCTTGGTTGAAGTGTTTTCATTTTTCGTTTGAAGTGTATTTCTTGTTACTTGGATGTACTTTCTAGCTGTAAAAAATGAAATGTGTTGAGTTACTGTCATCAAAATGAAATGAAATTTTGGCCATAATAAACCCTTTACAATCTCTTCTGGACAAGTGAAATGATTATTTTTTTTTTTAGCTGATTTTTTTTCCTTCTTTGAAGATTTGAGCTGTCAGTTTTTGAAAACAAAGTCTCTCTGAAAGAGCAATTAAGTCTGTTTTACTGGGTTGGACCTGTGCTGAAACACCATCAGGAAAAAATGTAGCTGTGCATAGGAAGTGCAGAGCTTTAGTTGTACAAAATTGTGCAAATATGTTCTTTACATTTGGAAATTCCATGAATATTCTCATGTTCTGTCCTGAACATCTTTTAAGGTAACTGTGGCATAAATAAAAATACCATAGAATGGTTTGGGTCCAAAAGGACTTTAAAGATCATGTAGTTTCAACTGCCCTGCCATAGACAGGGACATCTTCCATTAGATGAGGTTGCTCAGAGTCCCATGCAGGCTGCCCTTGAACACTTCCAGGGCTGGGGCATACACAACTTCTCTGGGCAACTTCTTCAGTGCCTCACTGCCCTTGCAGTGAAGATTTTTTTTCCTAATATCTAATCCAAACTTACTCTCAGTGTGAAGCTCTTCCCCCTTGTTCTCTCACTACATGCTCTTGTAGAAAGTCTCTCTCCATCTTTATTGTAGGCTCCCCTCAGGTACAGGAAGGCTGCAATTAGGTCGCCTCAAAACCTTCTCTTTTCCAGGCTGAACAATCCCAATTCTTAGTGTTTCCTTGTAGGAGAGATTCTCCATCTCTCTAAAAGATTTAAATCTGTTGCTTTAAATCTGTTAATAAGTTTACTATTAAGAATTAAAAGGATAATTTCAAAAAAAGTATAGTGCCTGTTGGCTAGGCAGTTCAGCTGTTTGTTATAATAAATACCAAACAGTAAATGTTTTTAGTTAGCATTGCTGTTATGTTAGTTTGGCTGTATGCTGGCTGGTCTGATGGGAGAAATGTTAAATTCTCGTCTTCTTTAGATCTTGTCTGTTTTGCTCAGCTGAAAATAATTAGTTGTTTGCATTTGTGCATTAGTTAGTTGCATTATGTAACACTGAAACTTTTTAAATTTAATTTGCATCCTGGACAGCTTTTAAGGTAATTGCTAGTGTAAACAGAAAAACAGAACTACAGTTCTAGCTGCTTGCTATAGTCTCATCCCAAGTGGAACTGCTTATGGCAGCTGTTGCAGTTGACAGTGGTTTACAGCATCAATTTGCGTGATGGGACTTGTTATTCCTTTCCTGAGATGCCAGTGTCAAGGTCCAAAAGAGCAGTAGAAAAGTTGGCCATTCCAGAAAAAGTCCTCAGCTGTCCATTGGTCTGCCTGTGTTCTCTCTGTGGACTCTTAAATGATAATGGAATTACTTTTACTCCAGTCCAACCAATAAGCAAATTATCAGCTGTTGCAGGCAGCCCTTTGCCTCTGACTATTACTTGTGGCAGCACTCATAAACATCAGGCCAGCTTTTTGTTTTTCCTTGTCTCACATGTGTGTTTGAAATGCTTCCATTGTCTCTTTGTCCTGTTGGATGCAGATGATGGTGCATTGGTAATAACACTGTAGCCTTTTTGCTCATTGGCTCGTGCTGGAATGCATGGTCTATGGCTGATGGGAGTCTGTGTGGTGTTGGAGACCAGGACTTCTGGTTTTCCTGTAAAAACACATCCCTCAGTTTTACTGCTGGGAGTGGTGTCCTTTGTGATCAGTAAAGGCTGTCATTTTAGTCTTAGCTGGAAATATGTGCAACTTTATTTTGAGAGCTGCACTGTAGCCATGAAGAGGGATGGGCTAAAATTGTTAGTGCTTTGGAGATGAGCAGTAATATGTCAATTTTCACTGCAAATCCAACTCCTTGGTCTGCTTTCTCTAGCTTTTTCTATACAGAAAATTATGTCATCAAAATATGTATTTCCTAGAACTATGAGAAGTTGTACTTCACAACTGCCACCAGAGGCCTCTTCTAGTCAAGTTAAGTGTGTGCTTTGACTTTGCATTGCCCCTATGAGTGCATGTATGAATATATAGCTCTGAGGGAAACAAACATAAAGAATAAATACAGTGAGCATAAATAAAAATTGCTGCCCAATTTTACTGATATTTTCTTTGCACTTTTAAGATTTTGAGATTCTGCTCAGTTTTGAAATAGGTTAGCATTTGTCATCTGCATGAGGAGATGAGGTTGCACCGGTGTGGAGCAGACTACCATGGACTTTGAATGGATCCCAGCAGTAATTGAAACTTTTTTTGGTACAATTCCTGGAATGGGTCAACATGCAAACAGGGTTTTTCTTTTGTCAGTCTTCAGATGTCTAAGAAGGAGAAATGAAGGTTGACCTAGTTGCAGGGGCTCATGGAGCTATTCTAGAGAAAGGATATTGCCTGAGGGTCATTCATCACAACTGCTTCAACAGTCTGTTTTTTTCAGGAGATGAATTGGCCTCTGGAAATGTCATGGTTTAAAAGTTTGGTCTTTAAAAAAGAAAAAAAAATTAGGGAAACCCTAGTTTTCCTAGAGTCAAGTTAGGCGAGGCAAATTGACCTCTGATTTTGTAGCTGAGAGATGACACCTGCTGCTGACATAAAGGACATAAGTAGTTGGCTTGTTTAAAAAAACCTGGCATTTTTACTAGGATAAAAGCAAAGAATTTGTGTGTTTTATCTACATTTCTGTACATTAAAATGCACGCTGATCTGTAATCTTTCTAAGGTCTTTTTCAAGACCAAAAAAATGGACTAGATGGTACAGGTTGTACATGCACAGACTCCCAGTATATTGCTTCTGAATGAGGCATGAATCAAAAGCAAACGTGCTTTTTCCTTGCAGGATGGCAAGTAAACCCACCATTAACTCCCAATGTGTAGCTGTATAAATCAACTTAAAAACTTTTGTTGTTATGTGTCAGAAAAACGACACAAGCTTGTTTAAAGAGTATGTGCTGCCTTAGCTGCTTCCTTAGGAAGTGTAACTGCAAAGGCTGTCCTTAGATTACTGAGAATCTTGTCTATGTATACATTTTCAAAGCACAGTGTTGTTGTGGTCAGTGAGAAATGTTAGGTCTCTTGTTTGCTTTGACAATCTTCACTGATTTCTGACTAAAACTCTTATTTTATTCACTAGGACTGGAGCATAAGTGGTATAGCACTCATAATTCAAAGACACATGAGCTAGCTGTCCATAGAATTGTTTCCTTTTTTTTTTTTTTTTTTTGAGGGAGAGAATGTTTTTCCTGTGCTTATTCTAAAATCAGCATCCTACAACTATGTGTTTTATTCATGTATGAGTGGACTGGAATCAGGAGTGGTTTTTTCACCTTATACCATCACCTGTAAACACGAATGCATGACATTTATGTGTTTCTTCAGGAGTGGTGCTGGTAAGGAAGCCTCTGCCTTGAATGCTCTGCTGACTCCCCAGCTGTTGCATGTGCATGCAGACACCAGCGTTTAGTGCAGCCAGAGCAAAGATGTCAGTTCCTAATCCAGATAGATAACACTTTTCCACTACTTGACTGACTAGCTGTGTTATTATTGAAAGACTAAGCTGCCATGAGGGATGCTGCTCAGAAAACTGAAACATGAGTTATATATGAAATATCTATAAAATTGGTTGTTTATAAGCCACAAAACTTTTTTAAAGCACTTTTTCTCCCTTTCAGAAATGAAGTTTTCAAACCAAGGTTTTATTTCCTTCACTACACTTAACAGATTTGCTTTAAATAGATTAGGCTGTGTGGACTTCTCTGTGTATGAACTGCTGGTGGTGTGGTATTGATTAAAAAGCCAATGGCACACTTCCCAGTGCTTCACTGGTAACATTCAGGGTAAAATTCTGTAGTTGTAGTGGTTTTTATATTGAAAGATACGTTACTGGAAGTAGGAAATCTAGCTCAGGATTAAGTACTTTTAAAGGATTGTGCAAGTTACTGTAGTTTTTTCACCCTGAATTGAGCCAAGAATATTAATTTAAATGTTGAACTGATTAGTATCAATCTGCCATTTTAATGGTGCAAGTGAAAATTTGCAAATGCATATTTTTATACTTTTGAGCTATTTAAAAGGCAAGTGTTTGCCATGCCCATTGATATCTAATTAGTCATCTTAACTGTCTCTGTATGGTTGCTACCTTAGTGCAAAGAAGTGTTGAAAATAGTAATTCAGAAATTGCTTCTTTAGAACACTATGCTGCAGTCAAGTGTATGCAGTTCAGGGCACTTGGTGTTGCTTTGGTCCTCTTCAGGAAGGATTCTGCAGACGCCCTCATGGAGGTCAGCATAAATGCTTGTCAGGCTGCAAACACACCTGCTGCTTGTTGGAAAGAGCAAATCTGAGAAAAAGGAAAACAGATCCACAGAGGGAACCAGGGGGTAATACAGATTGGGCAAACTCTGTGCCTGTTTTCCATCGAGGCTCTTGATGGGAGACTTTGTTTCCAGCATGTATTAAAGCATTATCCTTAATGCACAAGTGGCATTTTTGTCAGATATCATCAGTGAATAATTTTCAGTAGTACATCTTTCATGTCCTGTACTTAATAGGCAGCATGTCCTAGCAGACCTATGGGTCTACCGGCTTGTTCCATTCCTTTAAGTTTACTTCATCTATTTGGACTGTGAATAAAAGGAAAATCAAGATCAGTAAAGCCTGATGTGTTTTTTTTTATGCATTAACTATGCTCACCAGGCATTGAACTGTACAATTGTAGCACAGGTATCCGGGGATCAGATTTATGTTTCTTGGCTATCTGTTCTTGATCTTTTGCCATTTTACATGTTGCTCCTTGGATTTCTTATTGAATGGATCTTATACCTATAAAATGTGATTAAAGTTGTACTGCTTGAATGATGACAGTTAATTTTGTCACTGTTTCCATAAGAAACTTGTGTCTTTTGGTCTTGTAGTCTCGGGTTGCTAGAGCGTGCTGTGGACGGTTGCTTGGCTCCCAGAAGCAGAACGCTGGAGCCATGCTTGGAGGCAGACATTTTAAAGTTACAAGAATATATACATAACCATTTTAGAAACTAATTATTCATATCTTTGCTCTTCTATGTTTTAAGAAAGCTTTGAATGGAAGCCTTGTTTTTTGTTCCCATGCATCTTGTTTTTTCAGGGAAGTACCTCAGTGCCAAGGTGTTTGTGTATATATAGTTGTCTTCTCCTTTCTCCCTCCCAACATAAAAATAGTTCTCAGTCATTTTGTCTATGTATTGACAAGTGATACTTGAGAGAATCTGACTGAACTATGATATAAGTTTAAAGATTATGCAATTAATTTGTTTTTTCCATTTGATTCATATGTGAGGTATTTATTCACTTGCCTAAGCAATGTTCTGTTTAAACTGTAGTCACATTACTTGGATCAGCAGTGAAGTGTGCTCTGAGTTGGAAATGTGCTTTGTGTCTGTAGCTTAAGACTTGCAAATGTTTACAGAGAATGCTAATCAAACTTTACAAATGAGAAAAGGAGGAAGTGGTAATATAATACCACTTGGTTACTGAATAATGTTTGTGCTATAAATGTGCATAATGATTTCTCCATCCAGCTAAAACCCCCCATATTGCCAGTTTTAGTAAGTTCCTTGATCTGCACATGACAAAACTGTAAAATCACTCTTTTGGCATGTGGTCAAATATTGCCAGTAAGTACTAATCTATACTATATTATCACATCTGGCACTTCTGGTGCATTTACTGACATGCTACCTAGACTTTGAAATTTAGAATACTGCTATGTTTGGAAGGTTCCTTCTTTTTTAAGGAAGAAGGACTTAAATGGCTTTGCTGTGAAAAGGGGAATCAGTTTTGAGTTTAAAGGGCAAGTGGCATCTATTTTTCATTTGCCATTAAACTGGTATATTACTTTAGTATTAAAGGGAAAAGTTGATGTATTAAAACTTTCTCAAAGTTTTAAAAAGATTTCTCTTAAAAATTCAAATTTTAAATTAAATTTAGAAGATGTGTGATTTCTATCAGCTTCTTACAGGGAAAATGTGTTGAGGAGAAAAAAAAATTGGGTTATTAAGCTCAGCAGTGGGACCTAGTTTTTCGTGTGTTAGTATGGAAATATTTGCAATATGATGGGAACAATTATTGCACTTTAACAAGCCCATGGAAACAATTAATTTCTGATTACCAGCTGTGGTGTTTTGCTGACATTAGAGAACTGTCTTGATACTGTAATTTTTTTGGCTAAGCACTCAGAGATGTTTTAAATAATAGATTGACTGGGGGAAGATGTGATTTTTTTCAATCTTAAAACACTGTAGCAATTTGTGTTAATATAGTTTCATTTTCCAGTGAAAGAAAATAAACCTTTCAGAGTAACCTGTCTACATAATTAGTCACTTGTAAATTGTCCTTTCTACTGGACAATCAAAATGTATTTGAAGTAGTTAATGCATATATTATTGGGTATGTATGTGTCTAGATTTAAAGTATCATCTTGATTATCTAGACATTTGAGTATCATCAGGATTGATTTATCTATGTTGAAGTTAAACCTGAAAGATCTTGGCTGTTACATCTAATTGTGTAGGTGCAATACTGAAATGTTGCAAAATGTAGAGATATTTTAGGGCAATTCCTTAGGGTAATTGAAAAGCTTGTATATGGACCCTTTCTTGTTTCAGAAATAACTTAGTAACACACTGGAATTTGCTTAATAGAAAAGATAAATTTAGCTATATATTTTTTTTCTCTGTGACTTCAGTAATTCTCAGATATTTAGTAAAATTCTAACATGTTTTGTTCAAGTCATCAAAGTTAATTTTCTGACCCGTTCCACACTGGAATAAAATACCTTTTTTTTTTCCCAATATTGGGAAAAGGTCAAAATAAAGGTGTGTAGAAAACTCACATTCCCCCTCTCTCCTGTATTAATTTAGCATTTATTTCATTATCACCTAAAGTAATATCAGAACCGACACAACTGAGCAGCTGATGATTGAGCAGAGTACAGAGGAAATTGCTGATATGATGAAGTTTTGAGCCTTCACCATCTGTGTTCTAAAGAAATAAAATATTTCTTGGTAATACAGAAATGCTGATCTTTAAATAAGAAACTGAGAAATCTAAAATGATGTAATTCAGAGTCTCTGTGGTTTCATAAGTAAGCATCATTAGAAATGTGGAACTATAAAGGAAAAAACTGTGATTGGCATTATTCAAGTGCCTTACAAATCCTTTAAAATGTTAGTGAAATCACTCAATTTCTTTATGCTGTGGTCTTGCCTTTTATAAATTTTGTATTAATCTTGCATTTTTCCAGTGTTGCCTGAGATAAATACATTAATTATTTAGGGCTTACAGTAACTTTAAAAGTTTTAAGTCTTTTGTATAATTTTCTTCAAGGCACTACAATACAGACCCTTAGTCCCCTTTTCCAGTTTTCTGAATTTAGCATGTGAACTGTTAAACTTTTGCGTAACCAATTCCCC
This sequence comes from Hylia prasina, assembly GCA_013397195.1. Classification (NCBI taxonomy): domain Eukaryota; kingdom Metazoa; phylum Chordata; class Aves; order Passeriformes; family Sylviidae; genus Hylia; species Hylia prasina. The sequence goes on along the minus strand of VYXD01009921.1, from coordinate 199,291 downwards.
TTTGAGGAAAACAAGTGACAATAAAGACTAACTAAGAGTCTTTCTCTAAAATGATTACATTCCACTCAAGAAAATTTTAACTGAGAAATCTAGAAACTGTGATAAACTTACTTCTGAAAAGCTTTTTGCAAACAGAGCTCTAAAGGATATCAGAGAACACAGAATGTGTTATGGGGCAGTAAGTTGCTGAGCTTCTGTGAGAATTGGTTTGCAGCAAGTGCTTTTCTGTAAGTAAATGTTGCTCAGAGTAAAAAAAACCAGAGAAAACTAGTAAACAACCACATGCTGTTTGCTACCTACGTGGCTGGGCAATTCGTCTTCCTTCTGGCCCTTCCCCTAGCAAACCAAGGTTTTTAGAGATCCTTAACAGTACTACAGCTCTGCTAATTACTGCTTTCCAAAAACGAATTGGTATTCTGGTCAAATATAGTTTTGCTCTGTTGACAAGCTTGGTTATGTTTCTTTCATTGTCATACTTTTGGATGTACAAAGCTCCTTGGTATTTCCATGGATCTGTGTTGAATGCCTTCTCTCTCTGGTCCCTGCATATGTACATGATGTAAATTAAGAGATCTCTACAGGCATTTCAGGGTTTACAGGGATGCAGCACTAATTGCGGGCTGGGAATGAGTGTTATTCAATAGTATTGCATTTGGAAATTAAAGCTTCAGGACAGGAAGGTCTCATTTATGCCTTGCATGGTTCTTACAGCAACCTCAAGGTTTTTCTGTCTGTATCCCATCTGCCATCAAATATAAAACCCGCCTTAGTGATTTGGGAGAAAAATATCCATGTGACACATAGTTTAAGACTATGACATTTCAAACTGTCTAGAAGAAAGACTGTCAGATATGCAAAGAGTATGAAATAAGCAGATAGGACGGAACAAAGATTTATTCAGCAATATTCAGAACTCTGCAGTGAATGAATTACAGGCTTTGATTATTTATTATATCATGTACAAAGATGACTGCTGTCTTTTAGTTGATAAGCATGTAAAGGGCTCAGCATCATTAAAGCTGCTGATCTAAGTGAAAAATGCAAATGCCTGTGTATCATGTTGAACAGAAGAAGCCACATAGTTAATTCTTTGAGGAGGATACACCAAATAGATAAGGAATATTTTCAAACTCTTACTGCTGGTAATTTTCTCATGCTGCTGACTCATGCTATGGCGATCAGTGATCAGTGAAAAAAATTTATATCAGGCTTTTTTTCCCAGATTACTTTCACAGTTTTTTCAGCTCATCAGGAGAGGCTGTTTAAAATTTATTTCTTGGTCTGTAAATAGAATTTCTTTTGTGTATGTTTTAAAATTACTACAGTTAGTGATTCTTGGGCTAATATGTTAAAAGGTTCACTGTAGTGATTAAATGAAGCTCTATTGTGTGTCAAGAAGTATCTGTCTCAAATATGAGGCTTGATTTGGTGTGTCACTGAAGAGATCAGTGGCAAATGCATCTATTTTGTGAGTTTCTGTGTATGCTAATGCTTCGTTGTCCTGGGCTAACTCATGAAATGTCATTGCCTTACTGTCACTCTCAGTAGCCAAAAGACAATTCAGCTTTATGGAAATGAATAATTGGGGAATGACTTTGGTTGAGTATAAGTAGCAATAAATGTCATATTATTCACCTTAGTAATGTTTTTGAGCATTGGAAGAAGTTCTTACATTAGTGTAACTCAATCTTTTTATTAGTTATAGCATGGATATGGAAGACATATGGAACATTCTGGAAGATTATAATAGTGGCATTTGCCAGAAAATAGAATCATAGTTTCTAAAATTCAAGTCTGCCTATTAAAGGAAAGATTGCTGAATATTAATGTTTGTTTATATGGTAGAATGTCAGACTTTTTGTTACATACAGTTGGTCCAGAAAACAAGAATAATAAAGCCTGCAAATTTATATAGGCTTGTGTCATCATGTGATCTTATTCAGTTGATATTGAGAAGTAATATTTTACCTTTATCCCAAGCATTGCAGCTGTAGACTCTCTTCTGCAAAAAAAGAAGTTATATCCAAATGGCTGGCTGGAGTGACAGACATCAAAAAGGTCAAATTAATTGTTACAAAAGCAACAGAGTTATTACTTAAATAGAAAACAGCTATTGTCTAATGGTATTTTTATGGAAATTTAAATTAAGAAATTATGGGCAAATTAGTGAGGGATAACTATGTGTTGATGATTTAGAAATCCTAATGGCATGGACTGTTCCATGAAACAGAAGCCTGAAAAAAAACCCCAGAGAACTCTCAGATATGTGTTCTCTGGGTTATTAGTGAGGGATAACTATGTGTTGATGATTTAGAAATCCTAATGGCATGGACTGTTCCATGAAACAGAAGCCTGAAAAAAAACCCCAGAGAACTCTCAGATATGTGTTCAATGGGTTTTGCATTTGACCTTACCATCTTTTCCCTTCCCTGTGAAGGCACAGAAGTGAATTTATTTCTTTACTTTGGCTAACAGCATTATGATAAAGAATGAAAAATAATTACTGCATGAGGGGTGAAGCCTTTTTTTCCCATGAATTTATCCCATATTTCCTGCCATCCACCATTCCATGTCCTCCATTTACCTGCATTAAGATGCTCAGCTCCTTTCTAAAATGGATGTCTAGACAAAAAGTGACAGGAACATTTTATTGGTGCTTACTGGCTGCTGCTGAAAGAGCTGTGAGAGAGAGATAGTGTTAAATACAGCTAGTCTTTCATGAGATTATGAAGTTAGCAGGAATACTGATCTTCCTCATAGAGACTGATTTTTACCAAGCTTTCAGGAACTTAATATTTTTAAGACTTGCATTTCACTGCAAAATGTCTATCAGGACACTGACAAATAGACAGAAAAATGAGATCAGGTTGCAGGACCCTCATTTTCATGGCTGACAGGCAGGAAATTAATATATATCTTGAAAATGACTATTCCTTCTCCTGTAAGTTGAAGTAGGTCAGATAGGGAGAAAGTGTAACTGATAGGAAAAAAATGGGGATTGTAGAAGAAATGACATGAGGATTGCTGAGATGGTTTGAATGAAGAGAGCACAAAAGATAGAAAACAGAACAGGACAAAATATGGTGCTGAAACAATGAAAGGCAAAGGTGAATTAGTTGTTGCTTTAGAAAAACAAATGGCAAGTAATACAGAAAAATACAGAAAAAATAAGAAGAACATAAACAAGGGATACAGTAATTTTTAAAGCATAGGTTTGCAAGATACTTGGCACAAAATTCTGTAACAATCTGTTATTCAAATAGTTACCACATCTATCACTTTACCTGCTAATGCTTGTTTTTGAAAGGGGCAGAGATGCCTCAGCTCTTATTTTCAGACATCTACTTGATCATCCTGGTCTACTTCATATTTTTATTTAATTATTTAGTGATTATTTTGCTCAGATCTTTCCCTTATATTGCCTCGTGCTTTCCCATATAGTCCATGTTAGTTATTCAGATACTAAGTCAAATAAAGCCTAAGTGGATTCAACATCTGCAGTGAAATGAATTCAGCTGTCTGTGATGAACTTTATGAATTTGTGCTATTAGAACTAAAAGTTATTTAGGAAATAGGAGTGAAGCAGATGCTGGATGCATAGATGCTGAAGCTCCCACTTCTTTGGGTGGTCTGCTGAAACAAAGTCCCACTGCTGTCCTGGTCATGCTACAATTTCCAGTATGAACCGGAGTGAAAAACAAATGAGGGCTATGGCACAAATGGTACTGCCAGCAGTTTTCTCAGTTCCTTTCTCTATCCTTTCCAGAATCCAGATATTTTCTTTCCAGAACTTGGCATCTCTCTTGCCATGGCCTTTTCTTTTTTCCTGCTGTTCTTCATTGACATTCCTGCACTTTTCATTTTCCAGAATTAATGTTTTTCTTCTGTCTGTTCTGCCTTCAAGTTCTTCTTTTCTCACAGTCTTCCTCTTCATCTACAAATTTAAGAAACATCACTTTTATTTTAATCTTTCTCTTAGGATCAAAGCAATTTTTTTGCTGGGACACTGTAACTGTTGTTTATCCTATATGGTCATTTGAGCTGTGTTAAAAGCTACTGAGCAATTCAGTGGGGGAAAATGAAAGTATTGTTGTCCTCAGCAATAAAATTTCAGTCTGTTTTACTTACTTTATTGGTGACCTGATGCTGTGTTTCTCTTTTCCTTTAGGAAGAGTTGTTGACTTTTTTCAAGTTCTCCAAACCTATAGTTAGCTTCAGTAAAATTATTCTGAGGAGACCTGTTCTGTGGGTCATACCTGGCAGGATAGTGTTTTGCTTCTGGATGAATACTGCCAAGATTTGTTCCAGACAGTGTTTTTGTGTGTGTATTGGAGTGTGAGTATGGCAGTGAATTAGCTGGTCCGTTCTTAGATCCTCCAGAATAGTTGGGGAAGTCCTCTATCTGATGCTCCTCACAGAAGGTATAGTACAATATTTGGATTAACAGAGGATTTATGGATCCTACAAATCACTGGACTGTCCATGGGAGGCCTTTAAGAATTGCTCAGGATCCCATCTGTTTTTCAAGAATAAAGTAATAGCTGAGGCACTGTTCATCCTCTTGTTTTATAACGGACTTTTGGATGTGACTCTACTTGAGAATCAGAGCACCTGGAAGAGCAAGGGTACTGAACAGAGAATGGTGGTGGTTGTGAGGAAGGAAGATAAATAAGGCTAGCTAGATGGTCTTAGTATTTCAGGGGTTTAGGTACCTTCAAAGTCCTGGGACAGATCCCTCTAAGATTTTGGGACTTCCATCTTTTGGAGTGTGGGTGTTTTCCCTGCCTTTTTGGCTGTAGAAAACTGCAATCTTTCCTTAAAGGTTACGTTGGAGAAACCTCAAAACCACTCAGCCTTAAGCTTGGATTTTATTTTCTCAAAAAAAAGTATTATAGTGAAAAGAATATGTACTATTACAGCCTAATTGTTCCAGGAATTTGAGGGACGGATGAAATTTTCAAAACCTGAGAATATTAATAAAAATACGCATGTAATTTCTGAAAAGGAAGAGGAGGGGTAGCTCATCTCAAATTTTAATTTATTAATGGACTTACAACATTTAAGGCATAAAGTAAGTGCTGGATTTGAACGTGAATATAAAAAAACCTGAAGAAGCAAGTTAATTTATGAAGATACTAATTTGTATTTTAACAATTAATTAAAATTCAGAAAAGGACTTATCTCCATGGAATGTCAGCTGAATGTGGTGATTCCACACAGACTTGAAGTGTGTCTTACAATGTGTCCATGAAGATTTTTGGGATGAAAAGGCTCTCTTTAATGTAAAGGATTTCTTGGGCGCAGTATTGTTCATCTGTATTTCCTGAGACTTCCTACTTTTGCTCCCGTAAACAGGGAATTAAAAGGTATAGAGTATAGAGGGTGAAGGAAGGATAGGTCTATCCATGGTGTTTTATTCACACTGGTGAAGGTTGGAAGCTGCTGTGAAAAATCCTGTTTTCTGAAACCTTTGCTATTAAACTTTATGTTTTTTCTTTGTATACAAAGAAGGATTTTTTGAATAGATGTATTTAATTGTGGTCAAGTAGGCAAATATGGTTCAAAGTATTGAGGAGTCATGAGTTACCAGTCCAGTGGATTCATGAGTGTTTTCCTAAAGTTTAGTTGCCATTATACTTTAAATGTCTGTTTCAGGAATCTGCTCATAGTTATTGCTAGAACACAGTGATCTAGAGGCATTTGGTTAAAAGAAGTTTTTTTAATATTCATGCAATGTATTTCAGTGGTGTTAGCAGATTGTATATGAAGTCCTCGGAAGGAAACATACTCTTGCACCAAATGTATATTAAAATTATTAATTGTTACTGTTAAGGAGAGCTTCCAGTGCCAGAAAGTAAATGAGATGTGAAGAGGTGGAGGAAAAGAATGCAATAAAATCAATGTAGTGTATATGAAGTGATAAGAGTGAGCCAGATGGGTTTTATTTTCAAATGTACTTTTGAATTCTGAATCAGTTTTCTTTCCTAACCAATTTAGTCTAATGTGTATGTAGCAATTTGTCTTAAGGATATCAAAAAGCCATGCTATGGAATTCCAGAAGTACTTTTATTTGCCCATCTCTTAATGACGTTGATGAATGTGTTCTTAAATACTTTTAAGTTGAGCAGAAGTATCCATGTCCCCACAATCCATGACCATTATTATCAGCTATTGTTTTCTCAGCAATTATCTATTTCAGGGTATGTAAAATGATGTTATGAAATTACTATGAGAGGGTTTGTGGCAGTGTTGTATTACAAGAGTGAGTTTACTGAAAGGCATTGGAGAGTTAGTCACTGCTTGATAGAATATTAGTCCTTTTAGTCTACTTTACCCCTCTTCTATTAAAAATTATATCAAATAGCCCAAATTCTATTGAGATGCACCCTGCTGTGTGTCATACCTCATTTCTCTTTTCATGGTCTCAGCTATTAAAATTGGAAGTTCTTTGGAGAGGAATTCTCTGCTACTCTTTATATGCTACTCTACACACTGGGGATCTGTCTTTGGTTCTTGGCTTTGCAGGAAGCTTATAAATTTCTGTGTTGATCATCTGAGTCATACACTGACAATGTGGTATAGGATATAAAGGCCATAAGTGTTTTATTATCGTCTCTTCATTGCTTCTTAGGATGTTCTACCTAGCCCTGTAGCAATCCCATTTGGTTTTGACTGCAATTTTTAAAATTTTCCATGTTACCTTGCATTCTCTGTGCTTGTTTTCACTTTTCTTTATCTCTGCACCACCATCTTTACACTACAGCATTGTTCTTGGTGCTATTCAGGAAGAATCCACATTAGTATTTCAGAATTTGTTTTGCATTTATCGTGTAAAATGATACATACTGGAATATTAAAATCTTGGTATGTCAAGTCAATAAATTTTATGGTTGTGTTAACATTTCTCTGCAAGTTGTTTCATATGTGCATCCCTGCTGTGGTCACATTAGTTTTTTATGAACTGTTTCTGCCATACATACAACTGGGGAAAAGATCTGTTCTGATGTGGATTTCAGTATGCAACATCAGCATAACAACAGAAACTCTGCCTCTGGGCAGCACTGCAAGGAGCCTGGCTCTGTCTTGTTTGCACCCTTCCTTTGGGTATGTAGATATATCGATGAAGTCCCCTCATCCCAGGCCCTTAATTGTCTTTGTGGGCCTCTGTTGGACTCTCCAGTATGTCCATGTCTGTGGGTGCAGTGTTCCAGGTGTGGCCTCACCAGTGCTGAGCAGAGGGGCAGCATCACCTCCCTTGTCTGGCTGCCCGCACTCCTCTGAATGCAGCCCAGGATACCATTTGCCTTCTTTGCTGCTGGGACACGTTTCTGGCTCATGGTCAATGTGGTGTCCATCAGGACATCCATCTCCCTTTCTTGCCAGGGTGCTTTCCAGCTGTGCAGGCCCCAGTGGGCACAGGTGCCTGGAGTTGTTCCTCCCCAAGGGCAGGACTTGATGCTTCCCTTTTTTGAACTACATGAGGTTCCTGTCAGCCTGCCCAGGTCTCTCCAGATGGCAGCGCAGCTCCTTTGGCTCATCAGCTGCTCCTCCCAGTTTGGTGCCATCTGCAACTCTACTGAGGGTATACTGTCTACCCCATTATTCAGATGCAACTGCAGATTTGCCCAAGAAGAAAACAGTAATAACATTTTCTAAATAATGATGTAGAATGCAGGTCTGAAAATGTGTATTGAGATTGCTGTAGTGCTCCCAGCTGAGCGCCTGCTTACAGGTGCATGTCTTCTGCTTCAGTGAGCACTTGGTTGCCTTTTTGTGATCAAATTTAAGAAAAAGTTATGTATTTCATAACAGAATTATCAGTAAATGCTTTTAAGCTGTTCTTGATAAAACTAGTGTTCTTCACCCAAGCTGAAAATTTCACATGATTTCTGAATGTATTAATGAGATCAGGAAAAGTAAGCATGGCCTTGCTAAGGCTAAATCTGTGATGAGTATCCAGATCTGTGGACAAGGGATGAGCAACGAATGACACCTTGACTGCAAGAAAGCTTTTGATACTCTCAGAAGACTCCTGTATCCAATGAACAGCTCTGGTAAAATACTGTTTGTGTGCTTGCATAGTCATGGTTAGTAGGTAGAGTACAGTATTCTACCTGGAAGTCAGTGACAAGCAAGGACTGCAGGGATCTGTTCTAGGGCCTGTCCTCTTTCCCTTCCTTCATCCATGCTACTGTTAGCATTGTCTCCTTCTGCCTTTGTGCTGTCAAAAACATGCTTCTCTGTGTGCTCTAAATTGTTTGCTTGTTGCTTCCCCTTCCTTTTGAGCTCTCATTAGGATTTTCTTCCAGCTATATGTTGCTAATACTAAGGAGGTGGTAAAAGAAGTAGCCAGGTAGAAGCACAGTTGGACTGATTCTTTAGGGGAGAACAGATTTAAAGGGGCTATGTAACATGAGCTTAAGTTTCTTTCTTTGAGCTTTGCTTCTTATTAGAAGTCAATAGCAGCATGGCAGCTGTCTACAACCTACTACACTTGTGTACATGGTTTGATAATTTATTTGATGAAGCATTAATCATTTGGTTTCAGCTAAATGTCTCATTGGACAGCAAATACTTTTCTAATACTTCTCTTAATTTTCCTACATTTTTGTCCATTGCAATAATACTTATATAGTATAGTATATCAGTTACAGTTATAGTATGGTATATAGTACCTAGTATATTAGTTGTAATGCATCATACTTTTAGATCTTTGTTTCTATTCTCTAATATCTGGTCTTTTATTGTGATTTGAAATATTTGAGATATTGTGATTTGAGTTAGACTAAAAAATTTGGTGTTTTTTTTTTGGTTAGTTTTTTTGTTTGGTTGGTTTTTTTGTTTGTTTGTTTTTTGGGGGAGGGGGTGATGTGGGTTTTGTTTGTTTTCATCTTTTACTCCAGAGAAAGAAAGTCAAGGTATAGGGACAGTGTCAGAGGGGATTTGTGTGGCAGGACAGCCTCTCTTACCACTCTTGATATGTGAAGGTCATACATTGTGTTCAGCATTAGTGGACGACTGTTCTCTATTCTATATTCTAGTCACAGTTTCCTGTTAGTGTTGTCTTCTTCTGTGTTTTGCTTCTCCTTGATAGAAACCAGAATCAAAGTGTCTTCATCTTTGTGCTCTTTTCAGTGTGGGAACCATAAAGGATCTGCTCATCATAATTCTTGATGTGTAAAATAGTTATCACAGATCTTTTTGCTTTGGGGAAACTCATCCTGCACTTCCAAAGCTGGCAGTAGGTCTGAGCCTGTCCCAGCAACTTTGGCTGTGCCATCTGCAATCAATGAATTCCAGACTTGTAGGTCAGAAAGCGCAGACCTTGGTTGTGTCAGCTGAAAAAGCAGACATGAGTAGATTAGAAGCCTCAGCTTTGGTTAAGTAGTAACAGAAAGATTCCTGCTCTGCTAATGTGGTCAGTTCAACTTGGCAACTGTTTAGCTGTTTGTCTCAAGCTAGAAAGATGATGGACTTGTTTTCCATTCCGTGCTGTTAATCAGCATACTCGTCTATTATAGAATAGCCTGTTTTTTTCATTTGATTGATGGGAAGTTTTGGTTAAAGATTTTTGCCCAATGGCCTTCCTAAGTGATGTAATGAAAATGACTTATTTTTCTTTCCAAGTAGGTTTATCTTTGCTCTTCATAGATTGTTGCCAGTGTTAGGCTAGGATTCTCTGTTACACAATTGCAATACTGTGATAATGTTTGTTATATTTAAGAGAATCTTAACAGAAGGAGGGTAAGGCTGACTACCCTTGTTAGCAGTAGTTGAGAAGTCTCATTCATGTTTTGGGCTGTTGAGCAGATGAAATAATGGTTTTTCATGTCATTTGTTTATCTTGGAATTGTCTTGGTTTTATTAAAAAATGACTCAATGAGTTTCAGTCAATTTCGAAAGTGTAGCATAGACACTAGAGTAGAGTACACCTCTCATTTTCTTTCTCTGGAAATCTAGTTCTGTTGAAACCCACAGCAAGTTATGTTACTTTGTTTTCTTGTTTCATTTTTTCTTCATTGTTCAGAATTATTTTTGTTGGTTGGAGCTTTAAAGAGGGCGTACTTTCTAGGAGAAGGCTCTCTTGGGCAATTATATGGCTATAATTTGCAAACTAGAACACTATTGTTAGGAAGCTGCTGGGTTTTCTTGTGTCCAGACTATTAGGACACAAACTGTTCCCCTTCCTTCTATTCCTTGTCTTAGCACCCTAGGAAAAAAAATGGTGCTTGAGGATCTATTTGGTTTTCTAGAGAGCCCAAAAATCCAGTGGGATTTGTCCTTTGGGGTGTCTGGAAATTGGGGATGGAATAACTGCATTTGCTAAGACGATCAGTGTATCACATGCACAAACAATTCATTGTAGTTGGGATGTGTCATCCTGTGAATCTGCATGTGCTAAGTGAATGTAATCCTCAGTGATTTATCTGGCAGATTATGTTACATATTTCTCTGTGGGAAGTGCTGAATAGGAACCTGGGATCTTATTTCTCTCCCTATGCTTTTGGTGTTCAGTACCAAGAATGCTGCTTTGCAATTTGTTATTGAAACATTAAAGGGAATGTAAAACTAATGGTTTGGGGAAAGTAGCCTCCCTCTGCTTTTACTTTTCCAAGCACAAATTCATTAAAGCTGGTCTAAAAATGAAAAAGGAAAATGTTTTTCAAGACATTTATTGGAACTTTACCAAGTAGTTTTTTTTAAAGCTTCCATATTCTGATTTGTTTTTAGTAAAAGCAGATATCAATTAATGTTCATTTTTATACAGTTTTATAATTGCTTCATACATGCTCAGTACAAAATGGGATACAATAAAAATATAATTTCAGTACTGTTGCCAGCTTTTTAAAAATTATTGTGGAAAGCTAGCTTTTCGATTATGCAGGAAATTTTTATAGTCTCTAAAGAACACAATCAAAAGCAAGCAAAAATTTAAAGGGGAAAGTGAACATTAAAAAAATTCCTTTTCTGTAAGAGATGGAAAACCTTTTATTTCTGAGAACAGAATTTTCTTCCTAAAGAAAATAGCCACCTTACTATTGTGATAAAATAACAGCTATTTATAAGAAAAGTTTGATAATTTCTGTAAAGGTTGTGTCTGTATTAGTGAAGCAGCAGGTTACACTGGGAGTTGTGGTGCTGCTGTATGTGGAGAGCAGTAGTTTTAAATGTGGTTTAGCATCAAACTCATTTTGGTTGGCTGCTTTCTCCTAAGTAAGGGCAGCATATGTTATGGTAGTGTCAGTGCTTGGATTTCAAAGTGCTTGGAAGGGCCAGGATTGTGTTGTTTTCTTCTGTCATTGGTGCCTGCAGGAGAGGAGAAAACCTCCAACACAATGAATTGAGAGCTGAACAGAAAAGATCATAGAAACTCTTGGATAGACAGTGTGCTCAGGGAGGTTGAAAACAATTTTCTGAACTGCTTCACTATAAAAATACTGGGCTGCATCTCAGAAAACTTTCAGAGTGCTCCCTGAAAGCATTTGTTTTGCAAAGGCATTAGGTTTTTTTACATTTTCTTATTTTTCTTATCAGTGATTGTGCTGTTAGCCTTTTGCTCTGATGCACTGTCAGTCGTCGTTCTTGTGAATGGCAGCAATATAAAACAGTCATGACAGTGAACTTGAGGTGGAAAAGTACAGTCACTGTTGATTTCTGGGGGTGATTTATAGTCACTATTTTGTTTTGGGGATAATTCAATAGTTTGAAGTCCTAGAATCTCCTATCTAATGACTGGATATAGCAGAAGTGACATTGGTGTGCCATAACCTGGGTCTCTGCTGCTTTCCAGAAGGAGAGAGCACTGCTGAAGCTTTTCTTGTGCAAGTCTTGATGTGCCTTCCATCTCTAAATCTATCTCTGAAGTGGTGTTTGCTGCTCTGTGCTTAACTGTACAGGGTAAATCAGATTATCCCCTTCAGCTGACTTTCCCAGTAGCCCTCTTGGTGTTGAGGAGGTGTCAGGGATGAGCTGGGAAAAAGAGGTTATGGACAGGGTAGCACCTCTCCGTTTTGGAAGCCCAGGTCTGTATCATCTGAACTTGGCTGTGATGTCACAGAGTGACCATGATACAAAGAGAACCATGCTCTCTAAGTGCCTGGATGTTGCCTCTGACTTCCCTTTGTGGTCTGTTACTAAAGATGGGGAAAAAAAAAAAATCAATTTGCATTTAATTTGAGACATGATATACATACAGAATCTCTTGGTGTCTTCTGAAGTATATGTGGACTTTAAAGATCAGCAAGCAACAACTTCTAGTTGTAAAGAAAGAACATTTTTATCAGTGCTAATTTCTTAAACCATACCACATTTTTTGAAGATATGTTTTCAAAAGTACTCTTTGCGAGCTGCAGAATGTGCATGCATTTCAAAAATTTTAATTTTTTACTTAGGTAAGAAAAATTGTAAAGACTGCAGTTTTGAAAGACAGAATGGGAATGTTGAGGAAATGGGGGAGAATCAACCCCTTACAGAAATACAAGTGTTTGGTTGTGAGGGGACAAAATACACTGTTCTTTGAAAGGCCATCCTTTTCTCTACCTAATCCAGACTAATAAAACCACTCCATCTGTCCACCCTCAGAAAAGGTGGAAAAACAGTAGGTTTCTCTGCTGTCCAGTTTGCTACACTGTGCAGATTTAGTCACTGTTTACTCCAGTTTTATGCAGTGGTGTTTCCTATGAAGTTTGAGGGTTGAGGAGCCCATTACCTGATGTTACTGAGCTGTATTTATTTGTACTCCAAATGCTCTTCTGAATATTGGGCTTTGGTTATCCTGGAGGCTGAATGATCACTTCATATGATCATGAGGGACTAATGTTTTGCCATAGATTTAAAAAATGACATAAATGTCTTACAGAAGAGCAATGATACCTGCAAATAATCATTAACCATGTCTGCTGTGCCCTGTAGATAGTAGAGCAACTAGTTTTGAAATTTGCACTTTTAACTGAATAACTTTTGCTTCCAGGAACTAAGGTTAAATTTTCATTTGAAGGTATAGAAAGTAGGTGTTAGGTATTCTACAACAGAATGAATGTATTCACCAGGCTTTGTTCAAAGCTATGTGGACTGAAATTTTTTTTTACTGATAGTAGATATTTAAAAATTGTGTCTAAAAGATGCCATCTGTTGTTATTGTCTGCTGTTATTACTGTATTGTGCTGACATATTTAAATTAGAAAAAACAATGTCATAATTAAAATTAAGAGGGCATACAAAGACTGCAATATGTTTGCCAACTGAAAGAATCTCTTGACCAGGAATTTATTGGCCTGATACCTTATGGATCAGGTTTTCCACAAAAAGCCTGTACTAAATTAATTGGGGAGAACAATCTAAGCTCAGAAGACACTGTCAAGAAAGAAGCAGCTATTCAAAAATAATTAGAAATACATGATGAACAGTTCAGCGTTGTTTGAGAACATTTAATAGGTACTCAAAAATAAATTATCATCATTTGAAAAGTAAGACATTACTAGTGAGTTGACTTGTAACTTTGTGGCATAGAAAGACAGTGTTAGTGAATGGCAATAGTCTCAATGTCCTGCAAAGTTGGATTTTGAACCTGGTTTTTTAATATTTCTATCAAATATATGGAAAACATTATAACCATTACTGGTAAAAATTTGGAGGTAATAAACAGCTAAGAAACAGATAAAATAGTACTGATAAAGAGAAGATAAGCTAAGCTCAGGTACATACAGTGTTTTTCAGCATATCCAAATATAATTTTGTGTCTTGCATAATAAAGGCACACTATATTTTTGTCTTTATTCCAGGAAGCCATTATCCTTTAACCTTCTTGCCCACAAGCAGGGAGTTGCAGTTATCAGTAAAAGCTGGACTTGTCCTGTTATACTTTGGCCAGCAGGCTTCATACATCCAAGAGCTGCAGTACTGCTGCTGCGTTATCTCTGCATTTGATGGTGTTCTGAAAAAATCTGGAATGCTGGTTCCAGATGGGTGTGCTTCAAGAAGGACATAGAAAACTGGAGATGATTCAGGGTAGGGTTGTAAGAATGATGAAGGAATTGCCATTGTGCCGTTTGGTGAAAGATTTAGAGCTCAGTCTGCTTAATTTAGCAAAATTGTGGTTAAGAGACCATTTGATCACAGTCTTAATGTGTTCATTTGGGAGCAGAAATGTGATAATAGATAGTGCCTCCTTCCAGCAAACAGAAATAAAACATGAAACAGCAGCTTTGAAGTTAAGTCAGCCAAATTAGTTTGGAAATAAGGTGCAAAATTGTAACCAGGAAGGGAGTTAAAAACTGGAACCACTTACCGAATAGGTTTGATGCATTTCCAAACACTAGAAATACTTAATATTCCATGTGTTCCTGAAAAATTCACTGTAGGCTTCGTTGAGTACTAAAAGCACCAAACCTCTGCATGATTTCATACCAAGAGTGATACATATAGTGTATAGCAGGGCTGAGATATTTGTATGCAGTGCTTGGTGATCACAGCTGCTTGTTCACTCTTAGCAAGCTCCCACAGACATGGACTTCCTTGAAGCCTTTGGGAATCATATGTAAAATCAAGGATTTCTCACACAGTAGAAGCAGGTTACCAAAAAGAGATTATTTTTCCCTTCCCCTTTTCTTTATTTACATGGATTCAGTTTGAGAACAGATGAAATAAACGTTATCAATTATTTAGTACAAAAGACTGTACTGGATTCAAGGAACTGGAGATGTGAAAACAATTGGAGACTGAGACATAGTGACGGAACACATTAAAGGTCCATTTCTTATTCTTCTCTGAACATTAAATTATCTCTTTGAACAGATAATTTACTGGACTGAAATTATTGGTCTGACCCCATGTGGATTTTCCTATATGCTAACAGTGATTATATTCTGTTATCTTCTCATAAACAAACTGTAACTTTGATGATAGCTTGTAATGTATCAAAATGTGGACCTCTCAGAACAAGTATATGCAGAAGAATTTTTCTTTAAAATAAAAAGGATTAAAAAGAACCCAAACAACTGAACTGAACTTTAACATTGATTAGTTGTATCATTTTACTATAGCAACTTGTACTGTAGCAACTGATTGTGTCAGTTTTAATCATATCAACATATCAGCTTAAAACTGGAGTGTACATTTTGTTCATGGAACTGTTGTTCTGATGTACTGGACAGATTTATAGTGCAGTTAATACCTGTGTTCCTTTAGATATGAGTTTCCAGTGCTGGAAAAATACCCCAGGAAATCAGCCTATGTAACTGGGTTACTTTGCAACTGCTGAAATTACTTTTTCTGTCTTGTTTAGCTCTGAATGTTTTCAGACCACTTCATAGTACAGTAGATGGAACGTGTTTGTAGCCTGCAAGTTGCCAGTACATCTGTGCATGAGCTGCTTAGAGCCACTGATTGAGACATTGCTAGAAAAGCAAAACAATTAGTAAAATACTTGAATCAGAGAGAAAGCTGCATAATTAGGGCATTACCTTTATGTTATCTATTATATAGATAACATGGAGCTGTCTCACTGGAGAGTGTGCTGGTGTAGACATTGAACTGAAGATCACAGTATTCAGAAGGTCTGATCTGATAGCACTATCTTGGGCTCTTGATGAGTGATATTAGACCAGCAGTACACTATGTAGTTACCTTAAGTGTCAGACTGTAACTGTTCTTGAAAGATTAACCTACACAATAATCTGGGGTTTTTTTCTGATGTACATGTCTAGAAGTTTATGAAACCTTTTAATGAGCCTTTTTTTTTAAAATGCATATCATGGAAGCAGAGACTTTGCTGCCATATTTTGTTCTTGTTTGATTCAGGCAATTTAGCATAGTTGCCATAAACATCAATATACTTGTGTGTGGTGAAGCTTTATATTTCCCATCAGATAAAAATATTTTGCTTTCATTGTTATGTTTCTCAATGCACATAGTTTTGGTTTTTTGATCAAAGATGCTGAGGTCATCTGTATATATTATGCTATTTATTTAGCTACGAAGTAGATAGCATAAAATCTGCACAAACATTGAAATCTAAAATTAGAAAATGATACTTCTAATTGCCATGTAAAATTTAAATATGCAGCACTAATCGACATGTTTTCTTGCTAAAATTTTTATTTAGCAATTTTACTTTCTGAATAGCAATGGTTCATGACTTTACATAGGATCTGTTTGTACTGATATAGCAGTGAAGGATTTCCTTGTGTATGTGCATTTCAGTATTTTGAGGACACAGATTTTTACTGGCTACTTGTTAAAATCCTTATTCTGTTTCAGAAATGTTACAGTTTGCATTGATAGGGTAAATTCATATGAAATGGGTTAGAATTTATTCTTGATACTTGCTTAAAATTGAGTGGAAAATGTGAATAGTTTTATAGTAAGTATAAAACCATCCTATTAATGACTCAATTTAGTATTTCAGGATAATTTATTGTTCTCTGGACATGCAAAAGGAGAAAAGCTGTTTTCTAACACTGCTAACAAAGTTGCATATTTGATATATTCCATGAGTAGTACAAGTAAGAAATCACAAGAGCTGCAATTTGATGACATTTTGGGCGTTTGTTTTTCCTTTTCAGTCGGTGGCAAAGACCGGGCGATTGCTGATTAGCCATGAGGCTCCCTTGACAGGAGGATTTGCATCTGAAATCAGTTCCACAGTTCAGGTACACAGGTTATTTGTTTTTAAGTGTTCTGCATGGATGAATACGTTTCCCTGTAGAAGAAATACTTAACACTACATTAAAAGCTGAGGTTTTATATCTTTTAAAGTTACTCTCTTTTGCAGTTTTGTGGATGCTTGCCTTTTTCTGAACAGCTGAGAAATCATGTACCTACTAGGCCCTGTGCATAGTGTCTGCTAAGCTAGAAATTTAACTTCCACTGCAAAGCAGGGAAAGCGTGCACTGTGAGATGCAGGGGAAAAATCTTCATGTATAATCTGGTTTTAATGTTCTTTTTTATTTTTCTCATATGCTAATCCCTTGAGCATCTTAAAAATACATTCTAGGAATGTTGAAATGAGACACAGAAAAAGCATTCAGGTCCAGTACAGTATAACACAGTGTGATGCACAGTGTTCGCAGACATTATTAGAAAAGTCTGCAGAAGTTGTTCACATGTGTTTGTGGTGATGCACGTGCACATGTCGAGCTTGTACACACAGAACAGCTGGGAATGGATGAGATGTACATCAGTATGAGTTACATCTGGAGCAGTAGGTTTTGAAAGCCCTTTTTATCTTTCTGATGTGTTCAGTACTGTACCTCCTTGGAAATTTTCCCCTTAACTTGATATCTTTCCTGTGCACATCAGTGGTACTGGTTTGTAGAAACATCTAAATTGTGTCCATCGCTATCTGATTACTCTTTTTTTGATTATTCTAGGACAGTTAAATTATAGGACTAGAATGAAATGGGATTGTAAAATTCACAAAATACAAAACATGTAGGCAGTAATTAAAGCTTGGTAATTAGCCTTTTTATGGGAAAGAATAGAGTTATTAGTTCTGGGAGTGTAATTATGAATTAAATATGCAGAAGGAATCAGAATACTATGTTTCTTTATCTTTGTGGTACAATTTCTTTTAAAGAATAGTTGTACTAATTTTAATGCGGTTATATTAAATAAAGTAAATTCATTTTGTCTTCCAAAACGTTTTCTCCATTAAAAACCAAATATTTGGTTTCATGGAGACCTCATACCAGCCCTCCACTATCTGAAGGTAGCTTGCAAGGAAGCTGGAGAAGGGCACTTCATCAGGAACTGTAATGATAAGAAACAGTCATGGATTCCAACTGAACAAATGGAAATTCATGTTAAATATATGGAAGAAATTCTTTACTGTGAAGGTGGTGAGGCACTGGAACAGGTTTCCCAGAGAAGCTGTGGATGCCCCATCCCTGGAAGTGTTCAAAGCCAGGTTGAATGGAGGAGCTCTGAGCAACCTGGTTGAAGATGAAGGTTGAAGACATAGAACTAGATGAAGGTCCCTTCCAACCCAAACCATTCTATGATTTTTCATCCTTGTAAATAATCAGCATTTGACCTTCTTTCTTTAGTAGATAGTCTCTGATTAAACTAGGACTCATAAAGTCATAAGGTACTGCCAGCTGTGAGTGCAGGAAATTAATTTTCTTTATAAGTTCTCACAAAAATGTGAAATAGACTCAACCAAAAGAGCCTGTCTTC
Source organism: Hylia prasina (assembly GCA_013397195.1). Classification (NCBI taxonomy): domain Eukaryota; kingdom Metazoa; phylum Chordata; class Aves; order Passeriformes; family Sylviidae; genus Hylia; species Hylia prasina. Next base: position 181,117 of record VYXD01009921.1, on the reverse strand, counting down.
TAGCATCTTGTATTATTATCAACACTTGAGGAGAAAAATACTCTAAGATGAGCAGCAAAGTCAAAATCTGCAGTATAACAAAGGAAAGCATATGTGTTGGATAAAAAAGTGAGCTGAAAAAAATTGTATCAGTAAATACCATTAGAAAAACATGAGATGCCCAATATATTGCTAAAATTTCAACATGAGTTTTTAATCCTCAGACCTCCACTGAGAAAGCTACTTACCTGATTGACCCTTCTACAGAGGTGTTGTTTTTAATATCAGAGATATATCTGACAAATATCACCTGTTTAGAAAAAAAAAGTTGAAAAATGCTTTAGTAAAGGGCTATTTATCTCAGTATTGAAAGAAAATACTTTTTTATTATAGTTGCTCATAATTTTATATTCATCTTGCCTATGAAATTAGGCTTGGTATCTTAAGAAATATTGATCTATTACATATGCTCCCTCAGAATAAATTAGCATAATAAAAATAGACATAATAAAAACCTTGCTTTTCTTATTCAGCTAAAAATATTGATCTCTTAACAATCAAGTCTTTATGTCTCATATCACTGTGCTGTAAAAATGAAAACAAAAAGTGAAATTCTCTTGCTGGATACAATGCATACTGAGAATGCCAAAAATTGGGGATTGCAGTTGGCTTTAGTTTCTTCTTACACATGGAAGTAATAAGACTTCAATAAAATATGTCCAGTTGGATTAGATGGTTAGTTTCCATATTGTTATTCCATCCTTGCTGTGAGGTCTCATCATAGAAATAAGGTGAATAGAAGTACACAGGCTATTTTAAAAGTCAATGGTCATATACACTTCATGGTGATATATAATTCAAGGAAAAGAGTACAAATGGAAATGATGGCTTTCCCTCATGAACTGTAGGAAAAAATACATTGAATACTTTCATTTTTGCATATGAGAGATAAAAAGCAGTTTTTGGAGAGCATGTTAAATCAGATTTGTTGTGTGCTAAGTACAGAATACTTTAAAGGGGCACATTATTACACTAAGTGGTCACTTACTCTGCTCAGACATAAAACTAAAAACAAGAAGAGCTGCTGTACTTAAAACTCTACATGATACGACTTTGCCCTTTGCTCCAATGTTTCGTATGTGCTCTCAGTGGGTATTCTGAAGTGAGCAACAGATACTAGGACAAATTCAGTACAGATACAGTTAAAAATTCAAATATTTTATATTCTGTATAAAAGCATGCAGCACTGTCATGTTCAGCAGAGAAAGTGTTAAACTTACATAAAGCACAATTTGAGAAATCTTGGGAGAGAAGCCCACTGAGATGTCACTTCCAAAATAATGAAGAATTGTGTGTGGAAATCATCAGTACGTTAATCATTTGTAATACACAGAAACAGAAATACAGTAACTGTGTCCTGTTTAAAAACAAAAATTAAAAAAAAAAGGAAGAAAAAAAGGAGAGAACCAGGCAGGATGGAGAAAGCTAGCACAAAGAGTAAGGGACTCTTCACAGGGTTGCTGACTGCCAGCACTGGGGACTTGTTATGGGATGTAGGAAGAAGCATTTTGGAATCATACAAGTTTTGTGGGATGTTTAGAGGAGGAACCGAAACTGAAGAGATGTGAGGGCCAAGGTGGTTTGTGAAGACACAGATATGGGAAAACTGAGAGAGAATGGAAGCTTGTTGTATGGCTTCAATAATATGGTGATTATTGCCTATTTTCTGATAGGGCTGAAATAAGTGTAGGGAAGTAGCATATACCCTCTGGCATTGATCCTGCAAATACAGGAAATGTACATCTCAGGAGGATCTTGGTGGATCTTCTGCAAGTAATGGCTAAAATTTTTTAATATAGAAAATTAATATTTTTAATGTTTTCATTTAAGGAATTCAAATTTTCATTTGGGATTTTTGATTTTTGTGTACATTGATGCCATTATAACAGGACACACCATGAAAATATATGCTGTTATTAAAATAAAAGAAATGCGTGTGAGGAAAGAAATTTGTTAACTGACCTGGTAAAAATCATTGCTATAAAATAACAAGTCAGCACAGTGCTTTTTGTAGACAGTTACACAGATTTGTCATTCTTGCAAGAACAGAGCAATTTTGATTTAATTGTGGTTCTTGTCTTTGTAGCACAGCTTCTTTTCTTTGTGCCTGGCTTTGTCCTTGGGCATCTGTCTGCGCAGGGGATATTGGGTCACCTACCAAAGAAACGTACAGGTGAACACAGCTCAGTCCTCAGGAGCCCTTCCAGAGGACTCAGCATGTTTCTCAAAATTACACAGAGGTATCAGTCTTCCAGGAGACTGGTATCAGTCAGAGGATAGGACTCAGAAAACACAGTGAAATAACCTGTTTCTGAGAGTTGAGTTCCATGATCTTATTTTTTCAAATCTTGCATTCTGTATCTGCAAATTGGATATAACAGTATTTGACTGTTCAGTGGTGCTTTTAGATTTCTTCCTCCTGCAGCAAAATAAGGCCTAATCTCCAGTAAGTGGTGTAATTTCCTGCTAGAGTGTGGCATTAGGGGAAACTATTAGATGAGCTGGTTTTGTGAGAAGCATTTCAGGAAAAGGAAAAGTGGGTTTATTGTGAAATACCTTTCAAAGACATAAGAGTTCCACAGCAGTTTTATCCTAAAGCAGGCTACCTTGGGAAAAAATGTGTCCAAAAACGTTGAACAACATGAAAAAGAAATGTAATGATTTCAGCAGTATGAACATTTAAAATAAAATGACCTGGTACTGACTGATATTGAACAGGAACTGTGTTGAGTAACTATTATTTTACAGAGTCCTAATGAAATTTTCACCTTTCCAACAAAATGCTTTCAGAATGTTTGTCCCAAATACTTCTTCATACCATTGCATTTTATGTCTTTAGAATTTGGGATGTTGATATATTCCAACCTGTTCCATTATTTCAGTTTTCCCATGAGTAGAAGTTAAGGTGGGATTTCCCAAGGAAGCTATAACAGTCCTCTGTGGTTCTCTGTGATGCTTTGAGGAAGTGAATGCAGTGCAGTACTTAAAAATATCCGTGGGACCAGGTTTGAGTTTCAGATTGTGCACCTGTGTTTGTACTTAGTGCAAAAGGAACTAATGAGTAACTTTGTGGGATTGATTTTGAAAATATGGTGAATAGCATCAGATTTTGTGCTGGTGCCACTTAAAATCTTATTTTAGTGAACAAGCTGTAAACTGGTATTAAAGTCTGACTTTATTGAAAGCAATGATTCTGGTGTAATTATTCATTTATAGGCAAATGTTTTCATTCTCACAAGGTGTGGTGAAGCAAACTGCCTTTTGAACTGACCTTTGAGACATAATGGAATGTGTATGTGCTAAGAAGCTGGAGGAGCTTGAAGTATAAATTATTATAATTGTGGAAATGAAGGAAATTTTAATTGTTTTCTATTCAGCTGGAGAAATAATAAAAACCCTAAAATGTATTTCCCCAAGTTGATTTAAAAATAATTGAGGCCAGCCTGGACAGCTTTTTGTAGGACAGACTTTTTTCACTGAGTACCATTTCATGGAATGGCTAAAGAAAGAGGCTCTGGACTAAATGTAACATCAATATCCAAGGAAAAGGCTCACTAAAACATGCAGGTACAGCAGTATGGTTGTTCAGCTGATGTAAGAAAATTATTACATCTGAATTGATGCTTTTTAACTTTCTTTGACACAATTACAATAGGCAGTAAAATTGGAAGAGATAAAATATTGACACAATATGGTCCTTCATTTGTTATCCTATTTAACTTTCACTATCACTCTTTTGGCACATCTAGCAGCAATCACAAACTACAATATAAAAGTCTGGTTTTATAGATCACACCATCAGTTTCTGTCAGTAGGAGTGATCTAGAAAATATTGCTATAGAATATAAAGAAAGGCTAGAATAAATACAGGCAAATCAATTCAAGGTGGTTATCAATTGTTTAACAATACAAAAAAGAACAGGGATTTGAAGGAAAAGAAAATTAAAGTACACAGAAATAAGCCATAATGATGAAAACCGATAAGATTATTTCTTAAGTGAAGGATTGGGAGCAGTAAGGGAAATATCAGCATAAAGTTGCCATTCAGTGACTGGAGACAAAGATACATGAAATGTTGCCTGTGTTTATTAAATGTGACTTCAAACAGTTCAGCAAACTCCCAATTTATGATGCAGGATGAACTAGAAGCAATTGTTGCTATGCAGGTCTGAAGTCTTGCATGGCATTGAAAGTCAGCATATTTTGTTACACAATGTAGAAAATAAAGGTGAATAGACAAAATGTTACAAGCCTGGGGTTTCTCAGGGGAAATGAAGCTTTGTTATTCATCTATTAAAAAAAGGTTTATTCGCCACAAAAAATGTTTGAAAAGTAAAGATTCAGCAGTGATTCTGAAAAGTTCAATAACATTGATATTTAAAAAAAGCCTCTTTCAGATTAGGAATTTGATGTATGAATTTGATGTGAATCATTTATATTAATTATCAAGCTGAGAGTTATTCTTTATTTTAAAAGAGCTTTCCAAAGAGCTTGGATATAGCAGTAAACATTTAGGATTTCTTTGTTTTCTTTTGTAACTAAGAAAGAACAAATTCTGTGCCTTGTACTCCACTGTGTGCCCTGTCCTAGAGCATTATCTCTCACTGCTTTGGAGCCTGCACAGTCCTGGGCTTGTGAGCCCAACTGCTGGGATTTGGTGGTTGTGTTTGTCTGGCAGAGATGGCATTTTTCTGAACCTGTATCACATTTAAAAGAGAACTAAAATCTAACAGGCAATGCCTGTTCACAGGACTTCACACTAAATCTTTGAGGCCAAAATTGTTTTGATGTTACACAAAAGTCTCTTACTATATTTTCTTACTGCATGGAAGTATGTTAATTTTCATTTGTCTCATTTGTTCTGTTACCTGTACACATACAAATGTCTTGGTTAATAATGAAGAAATGCAATACAGGATGTGAGAAATTCAGCACAGTATGAAATAGATTTCTAAGACATTTTGTTTGATGTTATCATGTCATAAAGTCCAATTTACCCATGAGATTTTATGCATACTTATTTAATTTTTAACATAAAGAAGAACAAATTCTTCTACAATGGAAACAGCAAATGATTGTAATAGTGGCATATGTTATCAGTTCAACTACAAGGGAGTGTTGTGTTCTTTCTATGCTGGAATAAATTCAATACTGAGCAGAGAAAAGTGATTTAGTGAATTCAATACAGCCAAATACTGAACAGGACACGGTATTCTGTACTGTGCAAACCTCCCAAATACATTTCTTAAAACAAGCAAATGCCCCCCAAATCCTAAAACAACATTCAACACTGGAAAATGAAGTGCTCAAAAATGGTGGTAGATTTTCATGAAATTGGCCCCAGAATACTCTCTCTAAAGGTGTAAACACTGAGTGTTTACATGTCCAATTAGTCCAGTCTCTAGACATAACAAATATCAAAATGTCTTATTCATCTGCAGCTCAGCTTGAAGGCTCTTCAGCTTCTGTAAAGCTCTTCGTGAAGAGGTCCACACAAGAGAGGACACGTGGGCTAGGAGTAATCCCAGCTGTGAGGTTGCTCGTGCGCACTCACTCCTCTTGGCTTTGGATTCAGTGTCATTTTGTGTGTGAGGCAGGACATGAACCAATGCCTTTCCTTCAGGTGGTGTTTTCAGTCAACCACTTGTGGCACATCCTTCTGATAGCAAATGGTTAAACCATGTTTGAATCCCACTGGCACTGATTTGGACATGGATTTCTACACTATGTGAGTGTGCCCCATCTACTTGGCTTTGGATCTGTTCTGTCTAAAAAATATGTGTTGGAGTAAGCTTTTCCCATGTGCTATGGGGCTAACTAAAGCTGTTCCTTTTTTTTTTTTCTTTCAAGAGGCAGAGCCAAAAATGAGACAGGAGCTTAGCAATTTCATAGGTGTTCCAAGGAGAGGAGAACAGTAAGCGCTGTCTCACTAGAAGTCTTCTGTAAGAGAGAGAACAAGTCCAGCCATAAGGTTTTGAGGGACTGTTCCCAGTGCATGTTAATAAATGCCCAGTCTTTTGGAGTGTACTGCACATGCCAGCTTTGCTGATGCAGGACCAGAATTCACAGATGGCAAGGATGGGTTGGAGGAGAGATGTGTGCCGCTGAACACCTCACCATGAATGGAAAAGGGAAAGCTCAAGCCAGTGACCAGCTTGCCTGCTTCTCCTGGCTGACATTTATGGTAGGCAAAGCCCTGCAAGAGAGGCACTTCTAACAAAAGCATTCAACTGAGAAAAGAACATTTTTAAAACTTAGGGTTAACTTGAATGCTTGCTATGGAGTTACTTATTTTCAAGTAATGTATTGAGCAAAGGCTTTTGACGCTGAAACAACCTTTTCCTGTCCCACTCTCAGCTGCATTGTGTGTTAGGCAGAGGGCAGCATTTCTTCCAGCTGCATCAAACCCTGTTTGTCCTCTCCTGTCAGAAATGGTTTTCCTTGTATTGGTGGGGTACAGAAGTGTGCAGCCAAGTACTTTTTTTTTTAAATGCAAATTCCTGAAAAGGCACAAGTTTATCCCTGGGCAGTAGAAAGTGGTAAAGTGGCAGAATATGCTGAAAGTCATTGTGGTTCAGTGAATTCAAAAGTTTTAACTACTGAACAAATACAGTGTTTGTTTCACCTTAATCACTTGAGTGTAGAGTATAAAGTGTGCTCTTAGTGTATCCATTGAGGACATTTTTTCCATGTTCTAATATTTAATTTGGCATGCAAATGTTCATATGCCTGAGGCTGAGGTCCAGCATCATTGTCCTGCTGATACACCCATGTTCATTCATTGTGATTTATAACTTTGAACAATATGTTTAGTCTTCCATATGATAATTCTGAAAAAGACCAAAAACATGGGCACTGAGGCAGAATTAAAATTTTCTCTTTGCTGTGCACTGCCCCCCATTTGCATTTTCATCTTTCTAGCTATCAGGAATTCTTCTAATGGAAGGTACTTTTTTGTGTTTTTCTTACTCTAGGGTAGAGTTTACATTTACAGTTTTAATGCAAACTGTTTTTATTAGAATCACGTTGTGATTCTAACATTTACATTTCTGATAGCTCATGGAGCTGATAGAAATGATATGGTTTTAATTCACATTGTGAGGAAGGCAAAAAAACCCTTCTCTGAACTGCACATCCTATGTTTTCTTCTCTGTGATCCGGTGATACTTTTTCTTTTTTTCCCCCCTCTAATGCCATATTGTAGTTCAGTAATGTCAGCATTTCTAACTGATATGTAAATATGGCTAATGATGATTTAGGAGAACAGCAAAACTATGAACTTCCCTCTAGAAACTTTGGGTCCCTGTTAAGCCTGTTACTCAGCAGGCCTTTGTATTACACCCCATCAAATCACCGACTTGTTGTTTAATGAAAATTAATATAAATAAACTTTTTGAAATTCTGACTCTAGTCTGATAACAGATGATCTGTGACAGGGCTCTAGAATAAGGCAACTCTGCAAAGCAACTACTAATTCAAGCATATGCAACTTCTCTTCTGCCTGAAAACTGAACAATACTGTGTGTAAGTTGCTTTATTTTGTTTGGCATTATCTTTAATTCCCAGTAAATTATGAGTTGCATTAGAACTACTAGTAAGTGTTTTGAACAACAGTTTATGATAGGGAGCCCAGGAGTTCCCTGTAAAAGTGTAATAATGACCTTTCTTTTAACTTCCAGTGCTCTGGAGCTATAAAAAACTTCTTGGGTGGTTAAAGTCACTCAATCTTCGGCATCATTTCTCCAAATGCCTCAGTGGGATGCTAGAATCCTTTACTAGCCACAGGTATAGCAACTTAAAATATACTAAGGAATCCTGGCAAAGCAGGGTAAAGAAAAATGTGTATTTTTTTAATGGCACTGTATGTCAGGTTTACTTCTTTTGGACCATACAATCAGTACCTTGTCTTACTTACTGAAAAAATTGTTTTAGTGGGTTGGTTTGGGGTTGTAAAGTGATGATTCATACAGGTGTATTCTATTTTTTTCCTGGCCTTTCATATTTTGATATGGTTATTAGAAATGGTCTGGCTAGACTACTAATTTAGAGCAACAGACATAGTTCAGAGTAGCATGATTAGAGAAGAGTGGCCTGTGGCATATAAAAATCTATGCAGATAGGGGAAAACTACAGAGCAAATCAGAAAAATCTATCCTTCTATGTTAATGGCTCAGTGAAGTTTTAAAAATAAAAAGAAATATATAAGGAACTTTGCCTTTTTAATTTTCTTGCAGGTTTAATTTAATATATACATAAAAGGCCTGTCAAACAGTGTGTATTTATTGATGTTATATATATGCTTACAAGATCAAATTACTTCATTTCTGTGGTGAATGTATTTGTAGGAGGGGATGTAAAAAAAGCCTCTTGAGCTCTTCTGAGCTTCTGTGCTCTACCAGACTACTGTGAATTTTATACTGTTGCTGTTGGCTACATTAAGGTTTTTAATATAGAAGAGAAATGGAGGGTGCACTTTTACTACCTCAAAAAGCTAGTCTAGGAGCTTCTGCTGCTTCCTTGAGAAGCCTGATCTCCCTGGGGCAGACACAGCTTCTCAGTGGCCAGATGTCAAACCTGGCTTAAAGCCTCAAATCTGGGTCTACCAACAGTAAGATAAGTTATGACAATGCTGAGTTTCCATGTTATAGGTAGGCACAGAGGAAGAAATTTTCAAATAGTCTTATTTGTGCAGTCAGTTGTCCTTTTGAATGCAAATGGCATGTGTTCATTGCAATCATGTACGGATCTAGCAGTTACAGTGATGCAATTAAAAAGCTACAAAAGTGGCTAAAGCTAGTTAAAAATGTCTGAATAGTGGATGTAAGCCTGAAACTAGCTTCCAAGGAAAAAAAAAGGTTGCAGTCAGTTACATGAGAAAAATAAGCATACTGGGAGAGAACCTTGTGTGTCTGTCTCTTCCTATGATCTTACCTGTGATGTGATCTGTGCTAGTGAAAGCTCTGTTCTGTAGTATAGCAAAAGAGAATGAGCTAAGGTACTCCTAGTTGTGCATGTAATTCATGTGCTGTACATCAGCAGTGCCTGTGATTCTTTTTGTAGTTGTGCTGTTTGCTACCTCAGTGGGATTTTGAAAGGCAGCTTTATTGGCAGAGCTATAGCAGTGCTGGCATCTGTCTGCATCTTGTTGGAAGTGTTTATTACTCTTACCACATTTAACAGTAATCATAGTGAGCAGGATTCAAAGTTCTAGGCACACACAGCACAAATGCTTCTAATGACACTTCTGTCACAAGGAGACAAGGGTGGTGAGGATTTAATGATCGTTGTGACTGGGGAAGGAAGGAAGGGCTGCTTCCTCTGTACCAAACACTGAAGTGATAATTTTATAAAACAACATTCAAAACTGAAAAAGTTTCTCTACAAAGAGCCAAATCCATCTCATTAATCTACATACGTAAGTTTTTTAAGTTTCTGGAAAAGCTGATCTGTGTAGCTGTAGCTGGAATTGTTCCTCAGATACATTTGCTTGGAAATAATATTTTGTCCCTGTCATCACTGAAGAAGTGCCCTTTTGTCCATGTTCCAGCAAGTGGCATGCTCATCACTCAGCTGTGTTTTGCTGAAGCACTAAGCATGCAAAAGTGACTAACAGCAAGTTAAATGTCTAAGGAGTGCAAATGTCTTCTTAAATGGATGTGTGAAGTGGGCAAAGAAGTGCTTCACTTTTTCTCTATATATAGTGAAAACATACTATTTCTCCTCTGCATTTTAAAGAAACTGCTGTCTACTCCAAACTTACATTTGGAGTAATGCAGATTAGGAAGGAATATAGATAAAATGCGACCTTCATGTCAAAACAACACTAAACAAATACCTAAATCTTCACCCACAAGCTGGTAAGCAACACAAGCTGCACAGATTTCAGTCGTTATCTGGATACCATATCCTTTCAATCCCCACATGTCTCTGGCATTATCAGCTTGGCTCTGAATTGCCTACAGTGAAAATATAGGCCCTGGTGATGAAGTCTGTGGATTTAATATTTCATTCTGAATAACTCTTTTTTGGTATTTGCTTCCTTTACATGTCAGTGCATGGAGAGAATGCTTTGCCCTAAGAGTCACCTGTTTTTTTTCTTTGATTGCACATGTGTACAACTGGAAAGCTCTAGTTCTTTAAAGCAAAGACTATAGTGCTTTGCTTTCTTGTACCTTCTTTTGTTCAGCCAACAAGGTTAGTTCTGCTGCGCATTGATGAATAATCTTGCAATAAGTAAATAGCTGAAAAGTGCCAAGAAAGAATATACCACGACTGTATTCTAATATTGCAGTATTAGGAATGATGTTGATAGGTGTATAAAAAAAATATGCCACTGTGTGTTCTAGAGAGAAAATATTTCATGCTTTCGCTCTAACCTTGTTGATTTCATCAACATTGTATCAGAATCCCATATGGCTTTGTACTTTATATTGCATGAATATCCAGTACTTATTGCATATTGGGAGACCTACATGAAGCTGTATAGAGTAAACTTGTGACTTGGACACACTTATTTTAAGCTCTCTTAGTCAAAATGAAGTGCTTTTTTTGAGAGAATACAATGTTTGTCAACACATTGATTCAGTTCAAAATTGCACTCATGCCACATGAAATGGTAAAAGCAGCAGTAAAGAAGAAATCTTCATTACCCAGTATGTCTTGCCTTTCTGGAAGTTTTAAAAGGCAATGCAGTACATTTATGGGCATCACACAACCATCTGAAAAATATGCCACAGTTATGGTGGGTCTGTCACAGAGAATTAGAAAAGGAAATTCTATTATTTTAACCTTTGTTTTTAAAAGCCATTTGCAAGACTCCACAGTCTTCTGTTTTTCAGTCCTTCTCATGTAAGTTTTATTTTTAAAGGTGTCTGTTTTTTTCCTTTATAACCTGTAGTTAGACTAAGAAGTCTGTATTTGGTTACCTAAATATATGGCCAGACTTAAAAAACAAAATAAAAAAATCCACATCTGTCTTGAAGACTACTGAAGCATTCCTGCTTGCTTCTTTTTCTTAGAACTTCTCATTCAAGAAAAACTGAGTGATTGAAAAAAGGTTAATCTAATCTACTCTGAGGTAATCTAATCTCCTAGTTCTTCCTTTTAAAGTTGATAGTCCATAGATCATCTGTGGAAGAAATGAGAGATAAATGTCATAATCACAGTGGTACTTTTACAAAAGAAAGGACTGAAAGAAAAAGGAAAGGTCTATATACAAGTTTTCTGTTCAAAGGTAATTGAACCACTTAGATCAACAAGTCATTAAAGTTTGGCATATCTAGCATTTCAAAACTTCTTTATAAAGAAGCTCTTCTACCTTTTGAGAAGGATCTGATTTTTACACAGCAATTTTTCACTCATGATTGTGTGACTGAAAAGGTGTTGGGTTTTCTGTCCGTATCTGCCCATTTATATACTGGTTTCAGAACTTCTTTAAATTTAGAGTGCTTTAGAAATGTGAAAATATGAAACTATGTGGTTTAAAAGGTTCTCTTAAAATGGATTATAGATTTGGGAGTATCCTATTTCCTGAGGCAGCAGCACTTTCCTGTTTAACAGTGATGTATTTCATGGTTTGCAAATTTAAATGATGAAATTTGTCTCTGCCTGGACAGAGATTGACACTTGGCTTGCACATGTATTATGCCAATGGGTACAGAAATCTATTATGCTAATAGAATGAAAATTTATTTCAAAATAAGAATAAAAGTAATATTTGGAATAAAAATTATTTTTCCTGTCCTTTCCTCTGATTTATTTCCTTACCTTTAGGCTGAACTTGCCCCTGAGCAAGCATTATTTATATGTGGGATGGCTTGCAAAACAAAGTGGCTGAGAATTATTGCAAACTATATTTCAGAAATCTTTCCATACTGAATTCAGAGTTTCTGTGTCAGACATGTGAACCTTTTAATCAGTTAACTTTTAGAAAGTTGTATGAGTTCTGTGATGATGTGAGTACTTAATTTGAGCCTCCTGTGGTTAAAAACATGGCTTTCCCAGGAACTGAGTCACTTAAAAGATGCAGATGTAGTAATCTCTATCACACATATAACATTTGTTGGATGGAGGAATATCCTCTGTGGTAAAATAATAGTTTTTTTTCTGTTACACTGATCATATTTTCTATTTAGTGTGTGTAAACAGTCTAATAGAAAGTAAGCAGAAATAACTGAATAATAAGTGATGCCATGATGAGGCTATTACTCAGTATTGCTTCTCATGAACATCACAGGTAATACACGGTAGATGATATAATAAAATCAGCTGCTCTGAATTTCAAAGGCAATCCCAAATATCAGTTTTAAATACAGAATTATTGTGGTACATACTCGATCTGTACTATGAGAGCTGTTGAAATGCTTACAGCCAGGTGACTTCATATTGCAGAAATGAATTTCAGGTCTGAGTCGTGGTAGTACACAATACTACTCAAATTAAAGATGAAAGAAAAATCTGCTACTGAAACTTGCATTCCAGTGTTAGTAACTTAAACTATGACCAGAAGAAAATGTACTTCTAAGCATACAAACATGCATTGCCAAAGAAAATATCTTCCCTAATCTGACTGCAGCTGGTAGTTAAATGAAATTGCTGAATATCTAAATGCAAACAGTTTTACAGTGTTAAACAAAGTAGAATTTTGGTTGGTTATTGAAGTTCTATAGGCTACACATTTTTATAATTATGTGGGCAGTTTTTCTTTAATCAGCTTGGTTGATATTTATTATGGTAGATTATGGTAGGTATATTTTACATTATTAAGACCAGGTCCTCCTCACTGACATTTTAAAA
>VYXD01009921.1:114557-168262 GCA_013397195.1 Hylia prasina | reverse complement strand
AAAAAAAAAAAAAAAATCTGGTTGTTTGTGTATGTTCCAGTGCTTTAGTGCTTTACTGTGGGATGTAATTCTGCGTAAGTTAGTCCTGCTCTGAGTCATGAGCTGGGAGTGCTGCTAAAAATATGATGAATAGCACTTACACCTGTGGAAGTAAATCAGATTTATTTGACTTGAAAAGCCCTGTGCACTATTTAAAATTCATTGCACGTGTGAGATCTTGGTCCTTTATTTGGGTGCTAATGGGTATTGTGCCAGTTGCAGTCAGCAGCCCAGCACTCACTGCCTTGTGGGTTACCCAACACTTTGAGTATGAGAGCCAATTATCAGCCCTTGTGTAACATGTATCTTAATACAGTCCTGCTTTGCTATAGTTAATGTTAGTAGCACTGACAGGCATAAAAATAGAGCCAGTGATTGCAGTGTTTCAAAACAAGGCTGAAATAAATTATGAGATACGTAAGGGCCAATATATAGGTTACTTCTATTCTTGACTGATCGTGACAACGTTAATATCACAGCCAGGATTGCAGTGAAAGTAAACACTCAAAATCCTGATTGAAACCATCAGTAAGAAAGAACTATAGAAGTGTGGGATAACATTAGGAAAGGCTGTGCTTCATGATTTAGCGGATATACAGATCTGGCAAGCGATTCAGTTGTGACCGAGTTAAACACGTGTCCATTTCCTCTACTTTCCTCTTTGTCACAAGCAGAGGGAAGAAATTCTCTTCATTTCAGCCATAGGGAATGATATGAAGCATGTTCTCCCTGAGAGAAAAAATGTAGCCTGAGTAGTATCAAAACATCCCCAAAGCTGTCTAACTAAGTCCCCTCTGATACTGGCTAGAATGGAGTCTCACTGGATATCACAAATGTGTTAACTTGAATAGAGCAAACAGTGTCATTTTCAACCAAACCTGAAGGTGGTATATTCTCCCTCTCCCCCTTGATATCTGTTGAGGGCTGGAAGGAAACCCCCATTTCTCTTACAGAATTGTCATTTACACCCACTTCAATTGCTAGAGCCATAACAATTCACTTGGAAACAGCTGCACTGTGCAACAGCTTTATTCCTTGTAACTGACAGTTTTCTGCAAAGGCACAGAGACAAATTTGTGACTGTATTCCAGGCAGTTTCACTGTTCAGGAGTCCTACATGTTCATCATACCTTTCTCCTGTCAGTTGCAAAATGCTCTAATCTGTGTTTGCTTTTAATTTTGTCATAATTCACTAGCAGTAGATAAATTAAAGCATGAAGCAGTTGAAGAACATGGCTAAGGGTTTCAAATTACTATTAAGTTTGGCTTGGCAGCTGAAGTGATTAAAAGTAATCATCTTGTAACATGCCTTTGTATCTCCCGTGAAGGAAGTGGTAGTGCTTGTGCTTCCTGAAACCTTAGGGTACACAAATCGGAAGGAAAAAGAATGGAGAAGTACGGCTACAGATTTTACTGGCAATTTTCAAGTTTGAAAACAGTGAAATAAATATTGTTTTAATGCTTCCAAAATGGAAGTTTAACTCTTAGGTTTTTTGAACAGTAAAACTTGCTCTTTTTTGAGGGGGAAGGTTTTGTTCCTAAGCTCCTGACTGGACTAAGTTACATGAATGATGCTGAACTGCTGGTATACATCAATCATGAAAAATCAAACTAGTCATCACATTAAGCTTCCTATATAGGTGATTTCATTTGCCTATCCATTTTGACAAAACATTTTTTTTTAGATAACAAGAAATAATAGGAAGTAAATCTTTTTGGGGAGATATGTGCCAGCATGCTGCTTTTACACTCTTCTCTTACTACTGTGCTTGCAAAACTCACAGGTTTACAGTAGCCATTCTGCTAAAGAGTCATGTCTTTGTTTTGTCCTAAAGATGAATATGAACTGAATTATTGCTCTGTAGTTTCTTTGGGGTTGAAAAGGATGTGTTTGTGCTGCTGTTCTTCTGGACTGTTTTCCCTGCTTTCTCATTTGTACTGGGCAATGTGAGCTGCAGCTTTCTAGAACATTGTTAAGATCGTTAACAGATCTTGGGGATATTTTCACAGCAGTGGCCACTCTTCCTTCCACTTTTGTGTGCCTTGGCGATGGCATGGGAGAGAAATAACGGCTTTTGATTAACAGAGAAATGCATAATCTTGTGCTCTGTGTTTATGGATTTTAAATAATCATGTGTTGAAAGTCATGAGTTACATCAACAGAAGGCATGATACCTCTGTCATGCAATGCTGGGGACTGTACCCACCATAACAAAGAGTGTTAATTAGAGAAAGCAGAGTAGTGGGGGCTTAGAACTGTCTCAGTTCTCACAGGAAATCCATATCTGTTATTTTAGAAAGTTTTCAAATCATAAAAGCTTTTTGCAAAAGGTTGTCCAGTGTCTAATAACGCTACAGTCCTGATGTCAGTGCCTACGCAAGCAGGCCTTCTGGTTTACTTTGCACTTCCCCATATACAATGCAAACAGATAGCTAATGACTGGGTAAATACAATGGGAATGTACTTTGTGCACTGTGTGTTCTGAGCTTGAGTGTTTTGGTCTTTATTTTGTTTGCCTATTTTTATATTCTTTCACAAGCGCATTTTGTAATGATGGAATATTACAGAGTTTCTAGTACAGTACAGAGGAATAACACAAGGCATGTATTGTGCTCACTCTCTTTAAATCTGAAATCTTTGCTGATGCCAATTATTTTTGGCTTTTATTCTTTTGAACTAATATAGTATGAACAGGGGTTATGTGTTATGATTCATTAGCACAAGAGTGTTCATTTAAAGGAAAAAAAAAGAAAAAAAAAAACCCAGACAAAAATGTGTCTGTCAGACTTTGGCCTATCTGTTTTCCTTTCCTAACTTTTTAATTTATTTTTTTAATGAAAATCCATGAAAAGTCCAAGTATGTTAAAGAAAAGACAATGAGAGCTGAGGAGAAAGTCATTAGCTGAGAACTACTCCCAGTTGCAGTATTAACCCACGAGGATTACATTTGTATCGTGTAAGGAATATGATTTTCAAAACCATGAAACAAAGACATTGAAAGCAAAGTCTTGAAAACCAGTCTGATCTTGGACTTGCTAATACAGCCCAGAACACCATTACCTACCCTTGCTGGAAGTGCCTGATGCTACCTGTCATGCAACTCATTGCCTGACAGGATTTCCAACATCTTTTCCACAGTGCTGCTTTCCAGCCAGCTGCCTCCAGCTTGCTGTGGTGCTCAGGGTGCTTGGGTACTGGGTGCAGGATTTGTTGTGCTCCATGAAGTACTTGTCGTTCCACTTTTCTGTGTGATGAGGTGCCTCTGAATAGCTGCTCCATGTCCCAGCTTATCAATCCTTTCCCCCCATGCTTGTCCCCCCTGTATTTTTGCTATGTGTGCTCCATCCTGTCCTGAAGATTGGTAATAAAGCTGTTGGTGGACACTGATCCCCGAGGAACGTGTCTACTAATCACCTGCCTATTGGATTTTGTTCTGCTGATCACCACCCTTTGAACCTGACTGATCCAGACAGTTTTCCACCAATGCTCATTTTTGCAACTTGTGTTTCACCAGCTTGACTAAAGGAAGGCTGTTGATAGTCTTGCTGAAATCCTGGTAGAACAGTACCTACTCTTCTCCCGTTGTCCATAATCTTTGTCATCTCATGTTAGAAGGCAGTTGGGTTGGTCAGGCAAGAATTGGCCTTGTTTAATTCATGTTGACCAATCCCAAACAACTTTTGCTCTTGGACATGGCATTGAGGCTCCATAGTGGTCTTGGATATGAAATGGAGAATGATTTGCCCCGTCTTTCTAGAAACTTGGTATTAGGCTGACTGGCTTACAGCTGTAGATTCACATTTCAACAGATCCTCCTTGCCCTGCCTAAAAATGTGAATTATACTGCTCTGCAGATCACACCCCTGCTCTGTCTGATTCCTATAATCATACAGGATTTGAGGAAGAAATCAGCTTTTATAAATCTTTCTGTGATACCAGGGAGACCCTCTAAGCAAAAACCCCAACCCTGTGTCAACCACCTGATTTAGCTGAAAGGTCGTGCTGGGTTTTGTTTATACAGTACCCAGTGGCCGGAACAGAATGGATTGGCAGAAGTGCATAGGCTAGTCTATTCTTACATAACTAATTTCCTAATTAATTTAGAATATTATGGTGGAAAGAAAACTAATGATAGCATTTCTGAAAAAAACCCAAAACATAGCAACTCAATGCCTGGCAGTTATTGTGTCAATATGAAAAGCTGCAGTGACCATATGAGACCGGAATGCTTTTGCTATGAATTGTGTTAACATCTTTCACTACCTAAATTACCTCTCATCTGGTCTGTCAAGCCTAGTCATCATCAAACAGGTCAATTTGGGTTTTCTTTGAACATTCTCTTGACATACTTTAAGGTTCAAACAGTGACACTTTGAGATATTTGGAAAAGATAAGCTGAATTAATATTTTATTATTTTTGGGGGAAAGAAGGTATTTATTTTGGAAGTCTCTTATGCTTCATGTCCTGCAGAGATGCATGGTTTTTACCATCAGATTTCTCTGAAGGCTTTTTTTTTGCGCTGCATTCCTTTGCAACAGCTGGAATTGGGCTCAAAAAGTAGACAAATGGAACAGTGCTCAGATGGAAATTTGGAAAATTTTCTCTCCTAGATGCCTGGTTTGTATATTGCTGTCTGATTTAGATAAAAGAGGACTTTAGTTTGGAAAGTTTCGGAACCCGTCATGTGTTTGTGTGGGAAAAATTAGCATGACAAGCAGCAAAACACTGGAGCCTAGGTGTCCAGTCTCTTATCTAGGATTGCTTGAATATATTTCTTCTGATACTTGATGCTAGATAAACCTTGACTGTTGTTGACAAACGGCTTTTACTTTTTCTCTTACTTCTTGGTGTCACATAGTTTCTGTAAAGTTTTAGTGTATGAATCCATTTTATCTTCATGATTACTGGAAGCTATCAGTGTGAGATAGAATGGTTCTGTATGGGGCAGTGGACTGGATGTTCTGGAGAACAATTCAGGTCTCCACACTATCAAGTCATGTGACCCTTTTGCATAATTAAAGATTAGTTTTTATTTTTCTCCTTACTCTCTGTTTTTAGCGTACCTTTCTTATTTTAATTTTTCCCTTTTCTCATATTCCGCACTGTTCAATTATTTTTGCAGCTCTTTCAAATATTCCTGGAAAGAAAGCAATAGTGTAGTCTCATTTACAAGAAAATATTTTAAAATGATCTAAGGAAAATCTGTAATGGTAAACTGATTTATTTTTAACTTAAGCCATAAAACTAATTAGAAAATAATTTTGAAGTTGCAAGTAAACTTGTTACTGTCTTATGATGCATTGCAGAGTAAGCAAGGGCACTCTGTAAGGGATTTTGCAGAATGCAGCACAAAGTCCAGAAGTTGCAGAGGTGCAGTGACTTAGAATGCAGGGGATATCCCTTAACCTTGGCAGTATTGGCAAGTAGCCAATTGATCTTGCTGAGACTTCTGCTCTAGGTGGGTGCTCATCAATAAATGTTGTGTAGTTGTATTGAATTACTGCTTAACTGAGCTCCTCTGATCATGTAATTTACCTCCACTTGGCATCAATGCAATCAATAAAAATGTCAACAACTGAAACTAAGTTCTTTAAACTTTCTGGCTTCACATACAAATGATAGCAAAATACGATCTTTATAACTCAGAGATGTATAGATTGGTATCTGATTATTTTGCAGTACTTAAAAATTGTTTAATAACAGTCAAAGAAAATGTTGACTTTATTACATTTGTGACTATTTTATATTCTTATGCTGCATATATCTATACTTGACTGGGAATGTTCTCCAAAGGCAAATGTGCTGCTTCTGTAATTGAATATTAGCCAATAGTTTACATTGTATCGTGGGCAGATAATTTCTTGATGCAGACTACTTTGTCAGACATAATTTTAATTGATTAAGGTCAGATTTTAATCTGTTTTTTTTAATAGCATATGAAACAGTATTTTGCACAGAAGAGCTGACCTTTCTCTAAAACTGATTGACATATGCAGAGGGTGTTTAATCTCTGCTGTATCTTATGTTTGGTGCTAGATTAGGATGCTGGACTTAGACTGAAGTTCGATCAGTCTAAGTTTCTCTTTTAGAGAGAGTAAAAATAGACAGCTGAACTAAACAGAACAAAATGCATAATTTACAATAGACAATTTATGAATTCTGTGTCTGGTAAGAATTGCATGCTGTAAAATCCGTAGTTTTGAGTAAGGAGTGCTAATGTCATCTCTTCAGAGTATTCATAAACATTTATAGAACAGCATGTTGTTTTCAGGAGTACTTGTTCAGTTTTATTGTTTAAAGGAGATATATTAATAAATTATTTGTGATTAGCACTTGAAGACACTCAGGTTTGTCTATTTAGAATCAAACAATTTATCTCCAGATAAATGGTTCTTTACCAAGTAAAGGAGGACTATTGTGCTTTTTCAGAGAACAGTTGTTTATTTAGGATAATTCAGTATTTCTAATAAGATCAAGATTGCATTTAGAATTGAGATTAGTGTTCTTATCTCTGAAGATATGGTGTGGAGATTAACTTTAAAATGCAGAGGTGATTAAGAATTTTGAACTGAGGACAATATCTAAGAGCTGCATACCCAGCCCTCTGAGCTGGAAGGCAGGGAAGAACAAAGATCCCACAATTGAAGGGAAATGGTCAGCAACCTCCTACACCACATAGACTCATACAAGTTTATGGGTCTGAATAGGATCCCCCCAAGAGTATTGAGTGAGCTGATGGAAGTGATCACTGAGCTCTCTGAGACTTTGTTGCTCTCTACAACCACCTGTAAGGAGGTTTGTAGCCTGAGGGTTGGTCTCTTCTCCTATGTGACAAGAGGTGGGGCAAGAGTAAATGGCCTCAAGCTGCACCAGGGAAGGTTTAGGTTGGAAATTAATTAATTAGGAAACTTTTTTTCGTGGAAGGTTTGTCAAGCATTGGAACAGGGTGCTCAGAAAAGTGGTGAAATCACTATCCCTGGAGGTATTTAAAAGATGTGCAGATGTGGCAAATTGGGACATGGTTTAGAGGGGGACCTGGCAATGCTACGCTAATGGCTGGACTCAATGATCTTAGAGGTCTTTTCCACCCTTATAAATTCATTGATTCTGTGAGCCTATTAATGAAATGTAGGTGAAGCAGAAGGACCAGCTACCCTTGAAATACCTTTGAATGTATCTACATACCTCTAGATTGCTATAAAATAAGGATTCACACTTAAAAATCTCGCTGAGGGAAAATCAGTGCATAAGTATTTATGGTATGATAACCCAATCAAAATTACTATTTAAGGTACCATAGCATCTTCAATAAAGTATCCAGAAGCCTTAGTTTTGTATGCCTAAAGCTCGCCAGATTATAGAAGCACCTTGTAATGGTGTCTGTGAAAAGGGAGAATTAAAGGCTAAAGATATACCTCTTTTTCTGAAGACAACTGCAAAAACAGCCTCTTAACCTATAAGAGCAAATATTCAATGGGAAGTTGGTAAGAGATATCAAACTAAACTTTCAAATCTCAACCTTAAATTATTTTTAAAAAAGAGGTAGTGTATCCTTTTAACATTACTATGTACATGAAGAGTAAACAGTAGTTTTACCCATAGTGCAGCTGAGAAATGTGAGGAATGAAAGGTTTTTAAAATAACTTAAATAAAAATTCTCTCTTAAATAATAATTCTAATATAAGAAAGTGAAATAGATCTGTCAAAAATCTGACTTGTGTAGTGTAGTGCTATAGACAAAATGACACTTTACCAAGTGAAAGGAAGCAGAAATTCTTTCAATTTTTTAAGTATTACAAAGAAATATACTAACAATATTAGCTTTATCAGTGTGGTGTGTTTGCTCAATGCCCAAGTTTTGAAATATCCTAAAAGACTGACAGGAATCTGCGTTTTTGTCCAAAGCAATTGCTCTAATTCTAATTCTTTCACCAGTAGTACTGGAAAGAAATAATACTGGAGTTCAGAATTGAGTCCAAAAGGAGGACTGAGTTCAGGGGATTTCAGGAGCATTTGCAAAGTTCAGAATTCATAACAAGGAGGGGATATGCAATCAAGATGGTAGTCTTTAAAATGACAGATGACATTAATTCCAGAGGACAGGCATATGAAGCACAATAAAATAAGTTAGTGTGACTCTGATGTAAAACTGGCATTACCCTTGAATGAACTATCTTTATTAATGTTTAGTACCTTTAGACTGAGAGGACTGCATACATAAAAATATTCACAAATTGTACTTTAAAATGCAAGAGGACTGTTTCAGGGAAATATATTCTGTTGTTGAAAGATATTCTTCCATGTCATTCAGGTTTTTCCACAAATATTTTGTTACGGAGGTTTGTTGCATATGGCTATAATTATGTTGACACTTCTCTGGACTTTGAATTTTTTTCTTCATTGCAAGCACAAGTTCTAGACAATGAGAATAAGATTAAGAATAAAGCACTTAATTGGAACTTTAAAGGCTGTTCTTAGGTTTTGCTCAGGTTCATGAGATCCACATTACTATGTGCGTGCCAGATTTTATAAGTGAGCACATTTTACTGTTCAGAAGACTTAAGAATGATCTCCGGCATATGAATTTCTGAAAATCCTGATCTTTGCAATAATTTGCTCTGAAATGCCGTTGGTGTTTTGATTTTATCATGTGCTGTAACCTCTAACTACTCGGTTGGAAAAGCTGATTCAGACTTAGCAGAGCAAAGTGTTTGATCCGATTGGAACCGCTGATGGTTTTGTTTCTGTAGCTGGGAAATGGTGAGCGACCCATTACTCATTTTTCTCCTGCAAGTCTTCACCCTGGTGTATTAAGGAGAGGAAATTCTTTCTCAACTCAGAAATGCTTAGCATTTATAGCAAGAGAGTTGAAAATTAGGATTTTCAGCTGCAGAACGTGGATATCTATGTTTTAAACTGAGGGAAGCCAGATAGATGGATTTATTTCATCTAGTCACTGAGCGATGCCATGAAATGGTGAAGCCCTGGAGCCAGAGAAAAGATCTGATCTTTGATATAAGACAAATATATCAGATAAGCAGATAACCATGCTTATAGGCAAGTGTGTTACAGTGTTAAAATCTGTTGAGCGTTTCCCCACCACAGACTATTTTTATACTTTCCTTTTAACCCTGTAGTGCTTTTTGGCACATGGGAGATTTTCGTGCCGGTTCTTTGCGGCTCTTTGGCTGGATAGTTTTAAGGTATTCCTCAGTGTCTGTCTTGATTTAGACATGTTCTACAGTGTGTTAAAAATAAGGAGGCGTACTCCGTTATTCCATTTTTAAATTAAGCAATTTATTATTTTGTGTTTGGTAAAAAGAGGGCAAAACAGCGCTGGGTGCATGGGGAGTTACTGCTCTACCAACATGCACGACAGCTGTTAATTTTGCAGGTATTTATACAGGTTCATGTTAGTAGTCTCCTCCCAGTTTCTGTTCCTTGTTGTGATGTTTAATTTCCATTCCTTCTTGTGACATCTAGTTTTCATTCATCATTGTTTCTGGTGGTCGCTGGGGGGTGTTGGAATCTTTATCCTTCACCCTTTGCTGACTTCGGGTTTTTTTGCATGGCAGTTTTGCCTTGCTTGCAGTTTTATACAGTTACATCTTTGCTTAACCATTCTGTTGAGTAACTACAACATTTTGTTCAGTTATCGTTATACATCTGACACAAATCATAGCTTAATTTCTCACAAGTGTCATCTACCAGCATGATTTATTGCTCTGTATGAAAAACAAAGGTTCACCTTAGTATGTAGGCAACCGTCAGGATGACTGACCAGGGCTTACAGTAATTGTGTACTCTCTGTATGCTGTTTTGTATGTTCTTTATATGCTCAGATAAAATAAATTTAGTGGTGATAACTATCTGTATAAGGGGAACCTAATTTCTGATTTAATTGTTGCTTGATGAGACAATTACCTGGGCCGGGGTAGGAGCAAGGACGGGGAAGTTTTGGTGCCATAAGCTCTCTCTGCAGTCCCAAAGCAGAAGTCTTGGTCTCACAGAATGCCTGAAGTCTGCCGTGCCTCTCCTCCTCAAATTGTAAGGAGGTTTTGGACAACTGGCTTAAACCAGATGCTGGGTCTAAAATAGCCAGCTGAGGTTAGAAACTGCCCACTCTCTTGGACCAATTTCAGACATTTTGTTGACAAAACAGTTTTAAATTAAATATTTTTACTGTCCAAATGCATCTTGAAGTTCTTTTAGGTAATACTCAGCTGTGGTTGTTGCCTTTTTCCTCTGGGTAGTACAGTAACACAAATTTATTCAGTGGCTTCTGAGTAACAAAACCTGCTTTTAGGTGTCTTAGACATGCCGAACCTGGGTATTCAGTGTTCTCTTTGTGACTTGAAGGGCTGAGTTGTACTGCCCAAGGTTGGAGAGTGCTCACTATGCCATCCCTGCCTGCTCAGCAGGAGGAGGGCTCTGTGCCCCCTGAAGATGCCCCCTAACTGTGGGGCTCCACGCTGAGGAGCTTTGCCATTCACTGCACTGGTACACTTATGTCTTGAAATGTGTCCTGAGGGAAGTGGAAGTTTTGGATCTGGAAATTGCCTGGAGAATTTGCAGGTGTTTGGCACTTGAATTGAGAAATAAAAGTGGAAGAGGGCCCACAAAATTGATTTTATTGAGTGGAACAGATGGCTTTTCTCAGGGCCCACTTCCAGAACAGGGTTGAAGCAGACTGGTCATGTCTTTGAATGAATTGAATTACAATAAGTATAAAGCAAAATCAGTTGGTTTAGCTCTTACAGTTTTTGACCAGATACTGCAGAAATGTGAATATTTGATGGCATGGATGCCTATGTTCCTATATAGCCAAAATACCCAGGGAGCTGAACTGGAGTCCTTGCCTGAGGGCACAAAAACCAAACTGAGGAATTGTTTTAAAAATGAAATGTTTCTTGCTTTTAGTCCGCAGTTTAGTGGGCTGTAACGTGTTCGAGCAGCAAAACAAGTAAAAGTAAGAGAGTTTAGTGCCTTAGCATGTTTCGTACTGTTTCTTTCACAAAAAATTCAGACCT
The DNA here is from genome assembly GCA_013397195.1 of Hylia prasina. Lineage (NCBI taxonomy): Eukaryota > Metazoa > Chordata > Aves > Passeriformes > Sylviidae > Hylia > Hylia prasina. The sequence continues at coordinate 157,191 of VYXD01009921.1, read as the reverse complement.
AACCCTTTGTGATATTTATTGCTGTCACCTCTGACTGAAATCTGAATTTTAAGCAAACATGGGAAAGCATTCCACAATTCACAGGACTTATCAATGTCTATGCAACTTTTTTTTTTTTTGACAACACTGAGCTAGTCATTTTTTTACATTGTAGAAAAAAATCAGAATGGTGGTTAGTGGAAGTAATAATGAAAGATTATAGTGTGCTTATCTATATATATATTAGTAGCAATGATGAAATATATTCCAGATAAAATGTATGTGTTTGTTTTTACTTCAGTAATACAGTAGATTTCTTTGCATACTTTGATACTAAAGAATAATAGATTACCTCTAATTCTCTTTATGCATACCCCATCTCTTATGCAAATATAATTTGCAATGATAATTGCAAATTTTCACAATTTTAAATAAATATTTTTAAAGCTTAATGTTCTATAAACACAGCATAAGATGATTCCAATCTGAGTTAATTGCTTCCATGAACTCCGGTTTGTAGTAGCACTACAGCTTTAAAATCTGAAAGCCATTCTCATGTCTAATTCATAGCATGAAATTTAGCAGTGAATTATGGAACATACATTCAGAACTTTAATAAGGAATTGTTATTTTAAATAATTTTTTCTGTACTAAATTGATATGTTTATAATTTATTACTTTTAAAAAAGTTATTAAATTTGATTCTAAAGAATCAGGAAAATGTTGACCATATTAGTGATAGTCCTTCTGAAAAAACCCATAACTTTTGATTTAAAAACCCCACTGATTGATGCACTGTAAACCTTAAAAATGAGTTTTCCATACCTTAAAAATATGATAATAATTATTTTATGGTCTGTGGAACTCTGTATATTTAAGTTTTTACATTTTAACTCTTTTATATAACTTGCGCCTAGACAAAAAATTATTCTTTCTACAGTTGTTCATAGGTTTTATAATCAAAGCCAGGTTTAAGTAATACAATAGAAACTTAAAGGGGCTACACTTGTATTTTTGCCAAATAATGTAATTAATTCATTGCAAAGCACATTAGAGTATAACATAATTATAAAAATGCACAAACTTTAAATTAAGTACAGTCATCTTAATTTAAAACAATTTACTGTATGTGAATAGTCTGTTAGCTGCAGCTGAAACACAAGTTTAGTTCCATGTGCTTTATAATCTGAACCCAAGTTTAGTTTCATGTGCTTTATGATCTGATGTCAGTGTGCAAAATCTTTGGAGCAGTAGAAACATATGTGTAAATTAATTGTTTTAACATTCAATTTTTATGATATAATTGCTCTGAATCATGACAATTCAGACCTAAGATGTTCCGTCAGGGAGGCAGAAATACTGGTAACAGTGATATCCAAAAAGCATACAAGAAATAGTTGATGGGGCCAAAAACAACTCACGTGGTGTTCCTGCAAAAACTTGAAGGGGAAAAAAAAAAAAAGGCAGAAAACCCCACTCCTTAAATCCTGCATTATAATGTAAAAGCGCCATGCTTTTGTTGGACAGCTGAGATGGATGAATTGTATTTTAGGATTGGCCGCTGATCTAAATACAGTCAAACTTATACTGTTCACTATTGCCACAGAAAAAAAGTTATCTGCAGGCCCAAGTTTCAGTAATTAAATCCTGGAAGGCCCCTTGGGTGGCTAGCATTGACTGGTGTTATTCCAGAGAAACAAGCATTGCAATTCATTTATGAAATATTCAAGTAGAAATATGATGTATCTGTCCCTTTGCCTAACATAGTTTCAATATTTTTCCTCAAGATGAACTGTAAAAGATGTTCAGACTCTTACATTTGAATACATCTGTAAGTCATGGCTAGATCCAAAACATTAATGGTAGAAATAGAAGACAGATGAAGGTTACTGAGGACCTGGAGGAGGAATGACCAATTCCACTGGGGCTGCTAATATTTAGTCCCTGCCAATCTATTATTTCAATCAAGCAGGAAGCTAATTACATGCAGCACTTCAATTCTTTAGCAAAAAAACCAGATAAAGTGCCTCTATTTTACGACTGGCCATGGTCTTTTTGGCAAAATATTGTTTTGTCAAAAAATGCTAATGTCAATTTTTTTTGCCAGTTTTAGCAGCAGGTTTTTCAGGGAATACTAGTTCTATCTTTCCAGGTGGAATTTCTGACAAACCTGTAGTTCTTGGTTGAAAGTTAGAGCTTCTTCCCTGGACTGTTTTCTGTTTTGTGTTCATATGCATTGGATAAAATGCTCATGTGAGGAGCATGGGGGATAGGGAGGTGCCATCCCTGAGATGAGCAGCCTGGCCACGGGCAGAAGTGCCCTACTTGGGCCCCCTTCTTTGCTGCTCAGTGGCACTGTGACTTTTGGAGTGCTACAAAGAGAATGCCCCTCTTTCCAATTTTACCCCTCTCTGTGGTTATTTGTTATTCATGGGAGTACTTTAAAAATTAGACTTCATTATTTGTTTGTTTATTTTTTATTTCCTTGTTGTGGAATAGCTTCAGATACCTCACTTGGGGATTAGGTTCCAGACATCAGATTCTTGCTGGCCTGGCAGCCACCTTACATTAAGGATGCTTTGAGAATGGCTGAGAATAAGAAATACTGAGTACAAAAAAACTAGCATTGAATATTGTGTATTGTAGGTGTCACAATACACATTCTGCATATTGCAGGTGTCAATTTCAAGTCTGCATATGCACATGTCTGAGTCAACCACAATATATATTGATATTGATGGAATGAATGTGATTATATGCTAGTAAATATATGGATGGACTTACTCTCTATTCAGTCCCAATGGGCTGAAATGAAAGGAGACAAAATGTCTCTGTAATATGAGTTGTAACACCATACATTGCTATGTGTTGAGTCAGAAAATTGTTTCCATTTATTCAAAATGCCTCAGGTAAGCAGTTTATCTCCAGAATGTACTGAGAATGTTTCAGATGTGCAAGAAACCTGGTAAGTAATAAGAGGAAGCAATCTACTGTTACACAAAAATCAAATTATCATCAATTTTGCATTACCAAGACAATTTTTTCAGCTTTTCTTTGAGGGGAATCCTACTTGATTAAACCAAAATTGAGAAATCTACTTTCTTCTGAGACAAAATCCTCTAATTATTGTGTATTTAATCACTGTCTATATTCAGAATACTAAGAAAAGGATTTCTTATATAAGTAAGCTTGATGGGATTATGTGAATAAATGTGGATGTTACCATCTTTGCACAAGTTATAAAAAACCTTTCACCATTCTTTAAGGATAGAAATTCTGATTGAACTTTTGAGTAGGAAGATCTGAACTTACCCATTTTCATATGGAGTTTTGAGCTACTGGAGGGAAACATGGTTCTAAATACTGTATGTAACATTATGTGTGGATTTAGAAATTTCAAGAAGCCAATGGGTCTACCCAAATTATAGGAGCAACTTCAGAAGTCACCTAATGAATGTCTTTTTTCCCCCTTTATATGTTTGATTGCCTGCAGTCTTCATTTACCTCTAAAGCTGGATGTTACACCAACTTTGAATTACACATAGTTGAGAAACTTGAAAAATCCGAAGACCTTTCACCATCTGTGTACTAACAATATATGTTGTCCTGTGTTTTATGTCCATAAAGATTTTACCACCTTTGGTGGTGATCAGGATTAAAAAGAGAGGGAAATATGGATCGATTTTTCAAGTATCACTGTCTCTTTGACTGTTGTTGATGGACAGTCTTACTGGTACTACAGATTTTGTAGTGGTCTAGCTTCTGCAATAATTCCATTTAATTTTAAACATTAGTCTCATCTCTGCAACTACCTGTGTAAAGACAACCACTGCAATGAGGTGGCATGGATCTGAATTTTTATTCATAATTACTCAGTTAGGATTGATCTGAAAGTTGCATCTCTAAGTCATGCACTACCGGCATCCATTATAGTCAGTAAGGATTAACATCTTCAAAGGATGGTATATTTCATTTTAGAGTAAATATACCTATGGAGAGATCTGAAACTTTTTAGCAGTACCTGAGAACTAGAGATCCTGTTGATTGTCTCCTAAAATGGTCTCCATTTCAAGAACATAAATAGCTTTACTTGATTTTTAATGGTAACAAGCCAATGAATTACCCAGAACTGCCTATTCTTACCCCCATGTGATTCTTTAGCTGGGGGAAAATCAGAAAGAAAGAAGTCTCCAAAACAGCTGTAATCATTTAGAAAAGTTATATCAAAAAATGAAGAAAACTTTGAGAAGATGTTTGAATAAAGGAAGCTGTTGTATTTTAACAAGAAAACTGCAAAGCAGCAACTTGAATTTCATCATGCTGTGGTCACTGTGCTACAGCGAATCTCAGCCCCTGATTTGTTTGGTCAGTGGTTCTTCTAGGCTGAAATTGTTTATTAACCACTACAAGCGAAGCTTTTCTTTTTCTATATAATTTGTGGTGATCACTAAAATAAGTAGAAATGCCTTGAAAAATTATATACTGTTCAGAGAAAAATGCTTAAAAGAAAGATGCTTAAACCTCTATTTTTGTAGAGCATTCAAAGCAATATTGATTTTACAGTGGATAGGAAACTATGAAGTCAGCAAACCCCATAATTTCTGGACTATCCCTGAATTCATAGCAGAAACAAACCAGGAAAATAATGTAACGTGAACTTCTATTTTGTGACTTTTTTTAAAGTCAACCACAAAAGAAGACATTTGAGAACATGTTTCTTGTCTTGATCAAGGAAAAATACAGTGTCAAACACTTAAACTGGATCTTTAGCAATCTAAACCCATATCAGCAGTGTCTGTGTGTTTCATTCTTACATTTGTTAGCAGGATTGGTTGACTCTATTTCTACCATATGACAAGTGAAAAATCTCACCAAATACAGAGAGAAAAGCCCCATAATAACTTCTGTACTGGCTGGATTTTTCAGAATACTATTCTTCTGTCTTCATAGCTGTAAATTCCCTCCTAAAAGCATGAAGTACTATTTTTCTTCTGTTATTGTGCTCTGATAAAAATGTTGTCAGCCTGGTGTTTTTGAAACTTGATTTCTCAGTGAATTTGCTGGGCTTTATACAGTGAGTGTAGATTGTGCCAGATTAACCTGGCAGATTAGATCCTGACCTAACAAAATCTTGTCAATACAAGAACTGCAAGGTATATGCTGTGGGGATTGTGGAATGGTGGGCTCTCAAAAATATTAACAAGTTGTAAAGAGTCGCATTTTTGAAGACTTGGTTAGATCTTAACACTCTTGTAGTTTCTTAGTTAACAAACCTCAGAATTTTTAAGTCACAAAGTCAATCTATTATTGATATAGTAAAAATTAGAATCATATAAAGAACCTGGCTGATATTGAGGGTCTCAGAAACAGAGTTTCTACATGGCTAGAAGCTACTAACTTTTTTTTAGCATAAGCTTATAAATGATTAGTTGGGTGAAAGAGGAAGTGTGGGTGTATCAGTTACCTTCAGCTCAGTTGTGTATCCTGCAGTTGGATAAAAAGACAAATGTGTTTGGAGACACCCTTATGATAGAAATAGTAAGGACGTATTTTGTTGTAGAAGACAGTGGTGGGGTGAACTGTTTTTTTAAAAAAAGTATTGAAACCAAATGATGTGAGTGAGGAGCTGTTAGAGTCATCAGAACCTGCGGAAATCCTGCTCTATGCTTACCAGTGCCTGCCTTCTTGCCACTGTCAAAAGGAAGACTAATGGAATGTAAGTCCTGTTTATAAATTTACTGGAAAAATAAACAAAGGTAACCAGCAGAAAAGTGTTTACTGAAGTAATACTGGGGGGAAAGTATATATGTATGAATCTGAAATGAATAGCTTGAAATTAGAAAAAGGGTTTCAAAATGACCTGTTGTACAGAAGGAGTGTGGATAAAAAAGGTAATAACCACGTTACAGCATTATCACCACAACAGAGTACAATACAGTCAAATATGATCAATTTGTGATAGAAACTGTGGCCTTCTGTTATGGCAGAGACAGGACTTCAGTTCTAAGACCTTGCTAAGGTTTTGTATCCTTATGTTTTGTCAGAAGTTCGGGGGAAAAGCCCCAACTTTAGCTGTGCATGGCCTGGTGGTCTCATTTGTTGAAAGGAAATCAGACATATGGGCTGGCAGGCACAGAAATTTCCATGACTGGATAACTGTTGTTTAAAAATGTGCTTTGATTTTATGGTTGCCCAGCTGGGAGAGCACATCAGTGTAAGTGCACCTAATCCCTGACTTCTGACATCAGAAGTAGCTTTAGGTGACAGGAAACCTGACTCAAGCAGTGGTGAGTTTGGTCACTAGCAAAGGAAATAAAAGCTCAGACTTGCACAGAATTCTACATTTTGGGTTCTCCCTTTATGCTTCCTGTAGTATGTCATGTATCACAGTCTCTGATTGCAGGAGGCTAGAGTTTATGCTACTGTACAGTCACAGTACTGGGTACTGGATTAAACCAGAAGCCCAATGTACTTCAAGAGTTATGTTAAAAGTTGAAAGAAAGAATCTGACATAGGGAACACTAATTCCCAAATAATCCTGCATTAGTATAATACTGGTGGGTTGGTTTTTTTTTCAGGGTGGATGTAAAGTAGCATTGCTGTTTAATAATTAGCTTAAAATCATACCTTGTAAATAGTAAATTAATGTCCATTTGTACTATAGTTCTGTTTTATATTTATGATATTCTGATTTTGTGTATTATGCTTTTAAATGCCATTTGTTAGAGATACCTAGTCCAGTAGAGTCCTAATGGATTGATTTTTGCAAAAATTTTAGTTAGTGAATAAGCTGAGAATTTCTTTCAAATATTTATGTGAGGGAAACTCTTTTTTTTACTATTTAGCAGAAACATAGGGGAAAAAGAAAATCTCAGTTTGAACTCTATTGCAGTTTTTCTTTTGCAATATTACCAATAGCTTATTTTTACATTTCATTCATGGCATGAGTGGTCACTGAAACAGAACAGAAGAAAATTATGAGGGGTGCTTTGCAGTAACTTAGGTAGCTGTGTAGGTATTTTACTTTGTTTCTTCATTAAGTAATTTCACTGTACAATTGATAACACTGGTGGAAGATGTAGGTTAGGTTATATAAAGGGTTTATAATTTCGACTTAAAAGCAGTAAGTTCATTAGCAGAGTGAAAAAATGTGTAATTGTGTAAATGATTTAGTATAAAAGTAAAGTTCACATAACCATTTTAGTATGAAATTTATTTAAATGGTCAGTTCTAAAACATAGACCAAGTTAAATACTTGGGCTTGTTCCAATAAAAACTTCAGTGAGACTCCTAAAATATACATTTGACGTCTACTGTTATGTTTCTCTCTTGTGTAAAAATAATTAATTCTGTTATCTGTGTTTCTGTGTGTAATATTGCTGAATATGTCTGAGGTCCCACACATTTATTTTTATACATGCATTTCATCAACTCTTCAGAAATCAGGGTAATAATTTTGAACTGTTTATTCTGGCATAAAAGAAACTCAAAATTTCATAGCCTCTGAAATATGTTATTCTTTGTCTTTATTTTTGGACCAGTTTTTAAATTAAGAGATGTAATGCTAACTGTTTATGGTCTTATTAAACATTTTAAAATAAAAGTGTTTCATTTGCAGCCCATTTCTTGGTCTTCTGTAACAGAATTGCATTGACTATTTATAGCTGCAAAAATTAATGAAGTATTAATTTCTTACGTTCTTAGCAGTCTTGTTTTCTTTTGTTTTATTGGCATTTTTTTATTACACTGGAATATCAATGTAGCCTGTTTGAATAGTAATTTAGGAAATGAAGTGTAGAATGATCAAAACTATAAAAAATTGTGTATCTCTAGGAAAGAAGAAAACCTAATGACTGTAAGAAATTTGGCAAAATATTTATTTCATGCTTTTTGGGTTTGCTGATACCCAAAAGCTCAGTCTCCAGTGTAATTAATTTAGTGTTTCTGAGTACTTTTTGCATTTTTATATTAAAATCTCATTACATTTTTCTCCAACTTTTTGCAGTTTTTCTCTAGAATAAAAATTACATCTCTATTCTTACCAGTCAGATTTCTTAACTGTTAATTTTGCCTTTATATGAGAGAATATTTATTATTCACTTGAAGCTATTCACTAGAATTCTTTTACCTGAGGGCTTGAACCGTCAAGCAGCTTCCGATAAATTAAATTTATAAGTAAAACGACGGCTTGGTCTAAATAATACACCATAAAATTCCTTCTATCTTTGTGTCAAGTGATCTAATAATCCCCTCCACTCTGAGCCTGTTTTGGAAAGGTGAAATTTTTGTAAAAAATTCTGGAAAGATACTAGGCAAGCCCTCACCTTTTCATGGGAGGACAGGATAGTTCCTCTGTACTTGTTTCTCCCTGGCTGCCTGGCCAAGCTGTGGGTTTGCCCTGGGGAAGGATTTGGTGACAGTCACAGTGACAGTATCATTCTCACTGTGCCGTCCCAAAACGCAAATGCTTCGATATAAAAAGGGAAATGCACTGGTTTAAATTGTTTAGTTACAGCAGCTGGAATTGCATTTCCTTTGAAGTTCATTAGTGTGTGTTGAGCAAAATACTTCTGTGAGAATTTTACTGTGCCAGATACGTAGACTGACAAGGCTGTCTTTGCAAGAATCTCTCAGCTGCCTCAACAGCTGTAAAAATAAAAATACCACTCACTGACTATTAAAACTCTTAGCAGAAAATCCTTCCCGTCACTTTTGGCAGCATGCTGAGCTTAACCAGAAGATGTTTTTACGAAATACTTAAATAAGTAATTAGAATGGTAGATGATAAATGATGATCGAAAAGTATGAAGTCTGATTACATTGGTAGCATATTTCTAGCTTTGTTATTAAAAGGTAGGAAGAAATTAGAAGTAGGTTAATCTTTACTGAAAAGCTTAACAGTGTTTGTTGTGCAGAACAACTGCTCATTCATGCAGAAAAATGACCTGTGATCTGCAAACATTTTCACATAAGAATAATTTCATGCAGGCACTTTAGCTCTGTTGATTTCCCTTGGATTATTCAGCCATGTTATTGTAGGTCTAGCAGTTTGCAGGATCATTTACTGAACTGATCAGTTAGTAATGCCAAGTAACTAAATAAAGCAAGAACGTTCAGATACTCCTGGGCCTGGGAAATCATTCTAGCTCTGGGGCTTTGGGCATGCTTTTAGAAAATATGTGGATCCTGGTGCAAATATTTGTAATTGCCGCTTAAGAAGGTGCACAGGAAACTTGGAATATCCTATAGAATAACATAATTTGTAGTGACTTTGCTGTAAGGTGGTTTGCTGCTGTAGGAGGAGTAGCTTCTATTTGAATACTTTTGTCATATTCTGCATATCTAACGTAATTGCCTAGGAAAAAACAGTATTTCTGGTATTTGTAGCAAAAAGGTGGGAAGTTATCATCTAGTGGATTGCAATTAATTATCAAAAACCTGACTTGCCAGAAGACATTCTTATGGTTCACTTAAAGTAGCATATTCCATAAGCTGGAAGTCATTCCACGTCCACTTGAGAGTATCTGTCTTGTGACATTCATTTTGTGGAGAGGAATTGTGCTGGCTGCTGCACCTCATACCCCAAACAGTGCAAATTATACATTTACTAGGAAGAACTTAATTCCTGTGTGTTCTTCTGAATTGAATATATTTCAGTTCTAGTCCTAGATTCCACCAGAGTCAATTTAAATGGTGTAATATTTTCATACAAAGTCTTCGCCTTTTTGCAGAAAACATAGGATAGGTTGAGAGGAATTAAAATTACTTTTTATTCCTTTTCCTCCTTGTTGAAAAGATAATTATTTGACATAAGTAAAGTTTTGGGGTTTGTTTGGTTTGTGGGTTTTTTTTTTTGTTTGGTATTGTAAAAATACCTTGGGAATACAGTGCTGATTTCCTTGTGCAGTTCTGCCACCAAGACAACTCAGCCACTGTTGTTGTCAGGCTCTAATTCCAACAGCTTCAAGTTAATGCTCTTGCTGTGAATGTTTGTTGGAGTGGTTCTGTTGTTAACTTGACAAGGAAAATTTAACAGACGATACCAGTTGTGTATTGGGATATTAAAGATTGTTCTATTAATTTTTGAAGCTGACTGAAATGAAATTAGAAGGCAATCTTCAAGTCTGTGTATGAATTGTCCATTTTATGATATAATACTTTATCTCTTGTAGAATAAATTTGACTTATTCTATGCTGTTTTATGTGATTTATTACTGTAAAGAAAATATTTGCAATTAATTGCTTTTTAATGGTAACAAGGAAATGAATTACACAGAACAGACTTTTCCCCCCCTAAATTTTTCTTTGTTTTATAGTTACTGAAATTTTTTGTAATTACAGATACGATCTCTTGGCAATCACAAATAATTTTAGCAGCTAACTTAACTATTTTTCTGTATTTGAGAAGATAATAATTACATAAATTCAAAGAATTGGTAACAAATAAAATGGATCATTATTCATCTGTGCTAAGTTATAAATATATAGTCTTAAAGTGATTTGAAAAGGAGAAAAGTATTTGATAGAAGGTAAAAGTTTACATACATCTGCAGAGTTCTCTGAGGAAAAATTGCATCACTGTTGTAACTATCAGGAAAAGATTTATAAAAATACTTTAAGACAAAAATGGCTAGGGTGTTGGAAAAAAAAAAGTTCCTCTAAAGAAAGAACATATAGGTCTCTCTCTCTACACATATCTCAACTTGAAAATACCTTGTGGATGCATTGTGTAGTACTCATGTAGCTCACAGAAGTGACTGTTCATCAGAATATGACATATATATGTTGTCAAAGCAAATGGTGTTTAAAATGTGTAGCGTTTGGTGCTTGTAGCTGTAAAGGAAAGTACTGTACTGTAACTGAGAAACATATGAAAACTGCAGATGCCTGATTTTTCTGTTATAGAAAGTAGATTTTTTAAAGAAGACATTATTTTTAATCAGAAACCAAGGAAAGAGATTTAATCTTTAGTGGCAGCTTTATTGCATGAAATCCACATTTTATAAAATGGGGCTTGCTTGGCAGCATCTTTGGAAAGCTTCTTCTGAAAATCTAAGCTATGATTATTGTAAATGATCTGATGATTGTAAATGATGATGATTGTAAATTTTCTTCTGAAAATCTAAGCTCATTTATTGTAAAAGAGAATGTCATGTTCATTATTTTTCAATAGCAGGTTTCATCTTATAATAGTAGGTAATTTACAGTTGAAAATCCATATGTGGAAGTAATAGATAATATAGGTGTCAGAATCACCAACAAAGTGATCTGAAATAAATTTTCTTAACTGTTTAAGCCCCACACTTTAGTTTATGACATAAATAAGTCTGAATAAAAATCCAGAACAGAAAGTGAAACTCAGATGCAATAAGTTTTCCCTCTGAAAAGTTCTTCAATTAAATATGTGGGTTTTAAGATTTTATAATCTGTAGATGAGATGGCAAAATTCAGAGTTCTAATTGACAGAACTGACCACAGTTTAATTAAAGCTTTGCAACCTGTCACATGAATTCCTGAGTCTAAATGTGGTGGTTATTGTCAGACAAAAAATGAAGAATGAAGAATGTTCCTACGGTTTGCCTTGTGTAATGGACTTTGTGTTTCGTCTTTTTTAATTATAATAGCTATAATACCAAAATAAATATCAAGAGTTCTATTCAACTCTTCATATTATAATAGCCTTTAATATAAACTTTTTATTTATCATCCTTCAGAAAGTAAATTCTTGTGCTGAAAAGGGAGTTGTAAAATCAGTGGTCTCATGTAGTAGCCATCTGACATTCTAGTAGCTGTTAATTTTTTGGGGTACTTGTAGTTTTGCAAAATATATAGGAGAGACCCATAGGATATAAAATTGCAGAAATAATTTATTTTTAAAGGAAAGCTTTCTCACTTAGGAAGTATTCCACACACAAGTAGAAATGAAAAATAATAATAAAATATCCTGTTTACAGATTTTAATCCTTGCCAGCTAGAGGGGAAAAATGAAATAGATCTCAAAAAAAGAAAAAATGGAAATAAATAAAGTAAGACTATAATAGGGGGAAAGACTGAGTTTGCATTTGTCTGATATGCTAGCTATGCATTAAATAGTCTCATTTACCAGTACTTACTTACCAAAGTGTTTGCATTTGAAGGTCTGTTTACTATGACTGTGGAATTGCAGAGATTCCCTTTAGAGGAAGGACAGGCTGGAGAATAAAAACCTCTTTTAACTATCTTCTTCTTGAGCTGATGCCTGAAAGCACTTCCTCCAAGCAGCAGATGAGATTGCTTTATTTTTCCATACATTGCAGACAGATGAGTAATGTTTTCTTTCAGTAATACCCAATAATGGACTTGTTTTTTATTTTGTCCTTTTTGTACAACGGTATATTTCTGTAAATGTCTGCAGTTCTCACTCAAAGGTTTTTTAGAGTTTTTAATTCAGAACCCTGATTTAGCAATGAGTTCCTGAATCTCTGATAAAAGTAAAATATACTTTTAAATAAAGCTAAAATAAATTTGGATAAAATTTTCTATTTCTATTCTGGGGAAATAGATTGAGTATACCACATACTGGAGGAGGCATTTCACATACAATTATGCAACATTCAGCAAGTCATTGGTTTTAGCTCCTATTCTAAAAATCAAGGCATGTGACTGTTTTAAAGTGTTGTGTGCGTGATGCATTTGACTGATTGCTGTGAATTTCAAGAACAGATTTTTACTGGGACCTGTGCTCTTCAGTTGTTTTGAGAAGTGTGTATTAAGCATCAAACGTTGAAATAGAATTATGTGACAAATTATATGCCTTTATATCCTAATATAATAATGTATTTTCCAGAAAACTTTGAGTGAAAATCAGGAAAATGAAGGAAAATTGGCAAAGGTCATATTGAATAACTGAGGCCAGAATTTGGCCTCTGCAATTAGGAAGCAGAGCAAGAAGGACAGCAATTTAATGTTTCGTTGGATTTGTTTACATTAAGAAATATTTAGATATATTGAACTAATAACTATAGCTGTTGCTTTCGTAAACACTTATTTTTCTAACAGTTTTTTTGTTTTTTAACTTTAATTGCACTTTGGAAGCTATGGCTATCCTACTAATAAAGTATGACTTTTTCTACAGGTTTTCAAAACTAAACATTTTACACTGAATTAGAAATCCCATGCCTACTACTTTGCTTCCAAAACCATTTAACTTTAAAGTTTTTTTCTAATATCTTTCCTAGAAAGATATCAGTTTGTTTAAAGTCTGTCCTGTAGATAGTGGTCTGTGTTGGGTACTTGAAAACAGCACTGCAGGACTGGGAGGCTGTGGGTGTAGAATATACTTGCATATTTTGGTGTAATGCAAATGACGGGTGGATTGGGCAGTCAGTTTTGGGATTCTCCAAAAACTATTGCCTTGTCTTATTGGTCAGTTACAACAGGGGAATCAAAGTTTGTTTAGTATCAAAATTACCCTTGCCAGTGGGTCAGAGCAGGACATCATAATCCACCTCATGGACAGATGAAGTATTTATTACACTCTACTTCCCAGGATTTTGCACTATATGTGAATCTTTTCACATTAGTGAAAAGAAAAGAGTGCCTGGAAATGGAACTCAAAAACATTTATATTGTTTGCATATATATTTTACCTCCCACCTACTCAGATTATGAAGTTTTCTAGATGATTTAATGCACTATTAAGTGTAATAGATACCGTGTGCAATCACACAACTTCTTGGACTTTTGACTTTGGTTCATTGTCCAGAAAAACCCACTTCACAATGCTGGAGTGAAAGGTTGTGATCTCAGTGTGTTACCAGTACCTTCTATACTGCCAAATATTGTGATGTATAGCAAGCACAGTAAGTAGAGTTAGGCTGCCTTGGACTGCAAGGCAGTGTGCATTCAAAACAGTTCATCAGTCTGTGAAAATACTTAGCACTCGTTTGTAGAAAAGCTTTTTAACTATTTTCCTTGTGGGCCTGGTGGAAAAGGACCAGTAGATAATACTTCATCTTCCATTTTGCTGAGCCAAGTACAGAGGAAGTTGGCCAGGATTTCTCAGTTGCTGCACTCCATAAAGGAGAGACCAGGAGGAGACATGTTTCATCACTTCATTTGTCTGCTTTGGAAAGCAAATACCTATACTAAAGATAAGGGGAGACAGGGAGCTTATAATTAGCATCAACATCAGTTTGGTCTGGCTAAGTTATTTGTACATGTACTTCTCACAGATTTTTGTGGTCCATGCCATCATTCTGGTACTCGAGAGTAAGAAGACAGAAACCCCACTATTTATTTTGTTATTAAAGCTGATAGTGTTACATATTTACAGGTTACTTTTAAATTAATGTGGTATTTGTAATATTTTGTACCATTTTAGGTCAAGTAATGAAGCTCTCACAGTCATTATCAAATCGGATCTCCAAGTAGAACACAGATTGTGAGGGGTTGAGTAGAGCATGGATCTGACTCAAAGGTTGGAGACTTGCAAATCCACTTAATTTTCATAACTGCCTGAACCTTAGACAAAGCCTTAATAATCTAAGAGTTCAAAGAAGTTTGAATATGATGTTCCTTTATCCAACAAGTAATATGCACTCTTAGATTATATAATTTTTCTGTATTTTTAAAAGTGACACAGGAAAGAGACTGTTACTCCTTTGTTCTAAAATATTTGTTTCTTGGCAGCAGTTGTCTCGATGTATAGCAGACGTACTAAATATAACCTGCCTATGATTAAATGCAGCACACATGTAGAGAATGAAAATAACATTAATGCGAGTTGTTTTTATAATTAGGAGCTTTGTTCAAGAGGAAGCACTATTCTGGTTATGACTACTTATTCAGTGATATAAATACAACTTTTGAGTTTCCAGGACTCTCAGTCTGGCAAAGTTCATTTGACCTCAATTTGTGATGCAAGACTCCTGAAAAGAATGTCCTCACTAACATCTATTCTGTATTTCTGTTAACAGGAGGAATGCTTTTTGAATTTAGAAGCTCCTATTACAAGAGTATGTGGCTATGACACTCCCTTCCCTCACATCTTTGAGCCTTTCTACATCCCAGACAAATGGAAATGCTATGATGCTCTTAGAAAAATGATTAACTACTGAGCAGCACTACAGGTGAGAAATAACATCTTGTACTAACAGGTTACCTGCAAGGCTTCTGACAGGATAACTGCAAGGTTTGGGCTTTACTACTACTCATTTATTTAGTTTATTTAATTTATTTACCACTGGTTTATTTAGTTATTATTAATAAGAATTGCCTCTTACAGCTTTGGGCCTTCAATCTTAAAGGTGTCTGAATATTTTTGAGTACTACCATTGAAGTCAGTGTTTAAAATTACCTTGCTTAATCAATCTGAAAATTAAGTATCTTGAATCCTGAGAAGTGGAGGAGACATGTAGTGAAAGGAATACTTATGCAGAGAATGTATTTTCATCTCTATTAGAATACTCAAGATTCATTTACTATTATTTCATAGGCAAACCACAGTGTTAAATTTTATAATTTTTCACTCCTCAGGGTGGCCTGTAATCCTACAAGGTACAAATAACACCCAATTTACCCTGAATGTTGGCTCTGTATTGTAAACATACACAAACCATTGGAAATATGTGAAGCATCTGTAGTGTCTTACAGTTCTGTTGAAGTACTAATATCCAATATTTATTATAAAAATAATTTTTCTTTATGGTCTTCAGTATAATTTGATCATACTTTAAAATTTCTGTTTGCAGAGCACACAGACTGTAAAGTAATACACGTCTGTGTCTGTTACTCACAGTCTGTAACATCTTATGTTTCATTATAATATTATACCAAGTAACATTTGACTGTGGGGCTGATCAGGATTTAAAGTGGTGCTGTGGTAGAACTTACCCTGTTTAATGACCAATGTTTTAACAGTTTGAAAAATATGTTAACACAATGTATTCTGTGCTTCCTTTAATTGAACAAAGTAATCTAGTTTTTGAGATACAGTCTTGATGGATCTTGTACATGGGAAATGAAAAGAAGAAGCAACAGAATCTGTAATTGGCAGGCAGGAGATTTTTAGCTGTTGACGTCAAAGACAGGAGGGCCAAGGTGGGCCCTATATTAGGGGCGCCATCTTCTGTCCATTTTACCTCTAAATTAAACTGTGAATTAAATTTTGAGCCATGGATAGAAGGTTACCAATACCATAATGTTAATTTCCTTTATATAAATGATTTCTTTCAGGAGACTTTTTGTCATTCCACTGTGATTCCCTCAATAGCTGATAGTGGAGTGTCTGCATGAGAAATGGGACTGCTACCAGTCGTGCAATGTCTCCAAAATATAATGTAGTTCTACTTTTCTCAAAAATTGCTTGTTACTGACATACCAGAGCATTTCATAAATTCACAGAATATGGTGCATTGGAAGGGAGCCATCAGGATCATTGGGTCCAACTCCTGGCCCTGTGGAAGACACCTCAAGAATCCCATGGCATGCCTGAGAGTGTTGTCCAAATGCTTCTTGAGCTCTGTCAGGCTTGGTGCTGTGATTACTTCTCTAAGGTGCTTGTTCCAATGCCCAACTTCACGCAACTTCTTTGGGTGAAGAATCTTTTCCTGATATTCGACCTAAACCTCCCCTGACTCAGCTTCATGATGCTTCCTTGTGTCCTGCCTTACCATGAGAGTGAAGAGATCAGTGCCTGCCCCTCCTCTTCCCCTCCCAAGGAAGTTGTAACTGCAGTGAGATCTGCCCTCAGTCTCCTCCAGGCTGAGCAGACCCAGTGCCCTCAACTGCTCCTCATGCAGCTTCCCCTCAAGGCCCTTCACCATCTTTGTTGCCCTCCTTTGGACACTCTCTAATAGTTTAGTGTCTTTCTGACGCTGTGGTGCCCAAAAACTGCCCACAGGACTCGCGGTGAGGCTGCCCCAGTGCAGAACAGAGTGGGACAATCCTCTCCCTTGCCCAGCTGGTGATGTGGTTCTTAATGCACCTCATTTCCTTGGAATTAAAACTAAAGCTATTTTCAGACCTGTCATCTTTTTTGTAGAATATGTAATCAGTGCTCTCTTTTTTAATAACAGTTGTCCTTGCCTTTGATCTGGGTTGAAGTAAACTCTAATTAAAGACTTATTTTCTTCTTTTGTTTGGCACCTCTGTAACAAAGTCAGGGAATCTTATCTAAAGAGAATGGCTTGGTTATATCTGTTCCTTGAGGTGAGTTACTGGGTCATGCTAGGTAGCCTTTGATTTTTTACTTTTCAAAGGAAACCAAAGGACCAAATATTGTTACCTCTGTAAGAAAAGGGAGACAAACTGAGGACATTTGGTGGTTCAGAGACTTAGTTAACCCCCTGTTCCTCTATAGGATATTAAAGTGGGGGAGGTATGAGCTGAAAAAATGGGTTCTGAGATTGCATTGAATTTGTTGTGGACAATCCAGTGTTGACACTGGAAGTCCACACTAAAACTGGTCTAAAACATGGAAAAGTCATCTGCATTTATACTTACATTTCTTTCGTGGGCTGGACCACACACAGGTATCAGAGGACATTATTGGTTAGCTGAAAATGTAGATTTAGCATGTCAAGGAGCAGGTTTATTGGGATTGTCTGAAAAACAGTATCAAGACACAGAAAACTCTGCTTTCTGCTTTGTCTAACAAAACATCCAGATATTGGGGCCCTTAGCACCATATCTTTTGGTTGCTGTGACTAGATAGATATTAGTGTCACAGAATGAGCTGCTCAAAGTTTTTCTATATTCTTCTGTGAGAGAACATTAATGTGCCTTGTTGTAAGGCACATTTCTGGGGAGTATTACCTTATTTTTCTGTCTGCTACACGTTGGTCATACATACTTGACACAGCAGTTGCAATAAACCTCCATTCTGCTGTCAACTCCACGGAGTTTGCCTGTAAAGTAATGTTTCTTATGTTTCTGAGAAATGGAAGGGCTGCTTTACATTTGCTTCTTTTTGTACCCATGGTAACATTTGTTACTTGCCATTGGTATGGAGTGATGAGGTTATGTGTTCCAAACCATCTCATGTGTAGTTCTAAGAAACAGTTTTACAGGTAGTGTGGATTTGAGCACAGTCAGTCCTTCTGGATGCTGGAGGAGTTGGGCCCCTTCATGTCCTACTCTTGGAGAGCCAGGGGAGCTAGGAATTCCCTGTGGTGAAGAGAGGTATAGGGTTGGCTTTTGAGCTGCAGAAATGGTCAAGCTGGTGTTCTGGTTTAAACCCAGCTGCCAACTCAGCCCCACACAGCCTCTCTCATTTCCCCCCAGTGGAATAGGGGAGAGAGAACTAGAAGAGTAAAAAAAGCTGGTTGCTGTGGTTAATAATTTCTAAAGTCAGTATTATTATCTTAATGTACATTTAGTTTTATTCAGCCTGTGTTGACAGCATCTCACACACAGGTAGTTGCTTATCTTGAGTTTGTCAGTACAGATGGATTTCCTGCACAAAGACAGTGTTTGTTAATGTGTCCTGTATACTTCACCAATGAGACAAGCAAGAGCAAAGTCTCTATCTTTCAGCAGCTTCTCAGTTATTAAAATTTGTAGCTGTGTTAGCTATGAGAGAAATAGCTTCCAGGTAGGCAGCTGTGTTCCAGATAACTCTCTGTAGTTGGAAAACAGATGAAGATTAAAAAAGCACTGAGATTAGGATAGATATGTATTTTCTGGGTAAATGGAACAGTATCTGGCTGTTTGAGGAGGGAAGAAAAACCCTAAAAGATGAAACAGAAGATAGCCATGAAACTGAAGAAAATAGTGACAAGTTTTATAAAATACACTCTTGTTCTCAAGTATGTTGAAGGCTGACTGTAGCATAGAAATAGGCAGGTATTTAAGTGATGTTCTGTTATATTTTGCAGCTTTTACTAACACATTTGCATATTTTATTTTCTTGTCAAATTCTGAATTTTAAAGCTGTTTCTTGCTAGGTTACAGTTTACCTCTGTGAGAGTATGTGTGTTCATGGAGAGCCATTGTTACTGTGCCAGACTTAGTCTCTAAAAGTGCAAAGTTATCACACTGAGCTTCATTGCAGAACTATTTTATGAGAAGTTTAATCTTGGTGCTTAAAGGTTAGGCGATGTTAGGGGATCTTAGGGGGTTGATTTAAATTTATTTTTCTTTCCAAGCATGCATTTGAAAATGGTTGTGCTGGGAAATAGGCAGGGACCTAGTAGGTACTTCAGTTAGTAATTGTGTCTTCCTTGCACTTCCAGCTGTTCAGCAGGAATTCATACAGGTTAGCTTGAGCACAAGCAAGCTATACTTCCTCTCCCTGTTTGATAAATAAGATATGAGAGGCTGTGCAAGATGTTTTTAAACTAACAACCAGTTTTTTTCAATATATAAATCACAAATGTGGCAGGCTAGACTGCCTACTTAATAAGTGCTAACTGTAACCCACTAGAATAAACAACCTCCAGAAGCTTGAGTAGGACACAACATTCCTGGTTTATAATCTTTTCCTGCTAAATGACAAAAATCATGCACGTGGCCATTGAATCATGTCTTACAACAAGTGAATAGTCCGCATATACTCACCACTCTACTAGAGCTATGAGTCAGACTGTTAGTATGGCTGCTGCAAATCTATACTTGCATTCAGACATTGCTGAGAATTCATGCAAGATCAATAATGAAATTATCTTTTTTAAAATCCCTGTAAACAGGAAAGGTGTTGACTATGGTTTCTTTACCAGACTCCTCTTCTCTGTAATAGTAGAATAGTATATCAAGTAGAAAAAATACAAAACATTTGCTTAACATTTTAGAGAAGGAGGGAAGGTAGTTAATCATAATTTTTTTTGCATAAACAGCAATAATTAGTGGTGTGTTGACTCTAGGTACCATTTGCAGCATTTCTAATTTGTGTCTACCCAGGCAGCTTTAAAGATGTAAAATAGTTTTTAATAAAAAACCAGTAAGTAATTGGTAGTAATTTATTTTAGTTCATACACCTTGAAGTTAAGAAATTATGAATTTAAGAAATAAGATTACCCTGGAGTGTGCTGTCTGTTTAATGTTCAGATATTAGTTTGAGTCTTCAGATTTATAATTTATTTTGTCATCTTTTTCTGCAGAGAGGAGAAGAACAACAGGGAAATACAGAAGCTGCCTTCAAAACTCTTGGCATTTTAAAAAGATCTTTGGATACATAGCAGACTTTTCTTTTAACTCAGCTTATCCTGATTGTTCATCTTGGCCATTCTTCAACAAGTTCAAATTTTCCTTAATTATGAAATCAGTGATGGGCAGGTGATTGTTACAGTAAGTAGTTTCAGATGTATTTAAAGATATTCCAGATGTTGAATGAAAATTGCACATTGCTGTGCTTCACTAAGTTACATCTAGACTTCACTGTGTAAATATTAGAAGCAGAATTTTATTCAATAAAACATACTATGCTCATGTTGACTCTTAGTTTTGCTGTTGTTTTGGGAAAACCCAAAGAAGTTTTTTGAATGTCACTCTTCAACACAATAAACCTTAGACAGCCAGACCAACTTGTGGGATGGAGACCTGCTTTAACTGGTGTCATCAGTGTTTTACTTGAGTGACCTAATGCAAAATAGTCCCTAATACTGATTTCTCTTTCTGCAAGGGAAAGTAATTTTTCTTGAGAAGGGAGGAGAGCTGTTTTTGTTTTGTTGCTGTGAGTGAGAGGCTTAATTGGTACATCTTTGCTGCTAGAATTGGAGTGTGTCTGCCACTAAGCAGTTGTGCAAAAAGCAACTCCTTTTTGCCTGCTTTGCTCTCTGTACAAATCAGTCTCATGCTGCATTGCTTCTTAGCAAACTGGGGAAGGAGTGGGAGAGGTTGAGAAGATGGATACCAGTAGCCAGTTAATCACATTTCTGTAATTATTCAGGGGGGTCTTTCTGAGAGAAAGAAGAAAACCTCTGTACACAAACCTGATCAGAACAATCCTCAAGGTGACAGCTGAAACACACCAGGGAGGAACCTGTGGAGGATAACTTCACAGCCAATATCAGGGGATCTATGGAAAGTGCTAAATTGTTATCTTTTTAGGTCCTACCATTTTGTGTAAGATTGTGTGTTCATAGTTTGTGCATTCCCTAAAGAATCCCACAACTGATAATGAAGCTAGTTCTTAATGTATCCAATCAAAATGAGATTGTTGTCAAATCTTGTACATGTCCTGTAAATGCCATGTATAGAACTTGTTTATT
The DNA here is from genome assembly GCA_013397195.1 of Hylia prasina. Taxonomy (NCBI): domain Eukaryota; kingdom Metazoa; phylum Chordata; class Aves; order Passeriformes; family Sylviidae; genus Hylia; species Hylia prasina. Next base: position 136,024 of record VYXD01009921.1, on the reverse strand, counting down.
TGTCTGAAATAAGATGGATGCATTGCATACTTTATATTTTTTTGCGCTGGATGAAAGCTATTTTGGTCATATGAAGAAAAATGGTTTTAAAAATTATTTGTGTCTTTGTATCAATAGATATTTTAGTAACTGTCTTCTAAAAATGTACTGTTACTGTATTTCAAAGCATATAAAATAGATGCAATTATAATACTGCCTTAGTAAAATGTACTTTGGTAATTAATAGCCTTAATAAAATATGCTTTGTATTTACAGTTTTCACAGAAAAAAGTGATTTCTAATTTAGTGCAAAGCTTGAATTCAAGTTGCCTGTATTGAAATATGGAATAATATATTTCTTAATAAACGTGTGGAAAATATTTTCTCTTAATGTGGACTGCTACAATCCAGTTGAGGGGCAGGTTCTGTGTTTTCGGTGACTGGTGGTGTGTCGGTTTTAATGGTATAAAAAATTGTTCCTTTCTCCTCTGTTTTGGGTAATAGAATATGTTTCCCTGGCAAAGATGGATTGATGTTCTAAAATAGGTGCTGCTCCCAAAAGCCTGCCTAGATGGCAGTATTCACTCACATAACCTGTGCTCAAGGATGGAGGCTGTTTAAGTGTGTGTTACAGAAAAATGACTTACAGTGCTAAACTGGACGGGAAGGTGTATGCTGGTACATACAAATAACTGTTTCTTATTAAGTTTCTTAATAATAAAATCCAAAGACAAGTCGTATTTTCTGGGTTTTAACTGCTTAGGTCTCTTAATTGGATATTCTCAGATTTAACCTGGGCAATGATTGTTTCACTCTAAGTTTAAACTCCTAAAGGAAAAGTTGTCACTACTCCTTGCTGATCATCCAGAAAATTAGTAATCTATCTAGTCATGCTCATTTAACACTAATTGCTGGAAGTACTTACGGTACAGAGTTTATTGTTGGGTCCTGAGATCTTCACCAAAAGGGTTGCCAAGTATTGGAACAGCCCCAGAGAAATAGGGGAGTCACCATCCCTGGAGGTTTGTAAAAGATGTGTAGCTTTGACATTAGGAATATGGTTTAGTGGTGGACTTGATTGTGCCAGGTTTATGGTTGAACTGGGATGATCTTAGAGGTCTTTTCCAGCCTAAATTATTCTATGATTCTATGAAAGACCTACACAGCCTTCATGCACCCCAGATTTATTAACTGCAGATGAAAGACTTGTATCCTCTTCTGTCATCTAGCTCAGTTAAGTCTGTAGTGTTGTAACAGGCTCACCATAATAAAGAGTGCACCGATTATATAAAAATTGGATTTAAATCATTAGAGGTATTTTTCCTCATGGAAGTGCATGTGTTTATAAGAGGATTATCCAGTAGTACATTCTCACTGCAGTAGCCAGGAGCCTTGACACAATGACCTTCTGCTCCTACGGTCTGATAATCAATTCTGAGCCCATTAATCTTTCCAGACAGCTTTCTTGCTCCCATAGCTAAAGCCTGGTGTTCCCGGTGCACTGGTGTACTGCAGAAGCTCTGTTCTAGCCACATAACTTCAGAGGCAGCAACTGAAAGGAATCCATTCAGCAAGCTGGCAGAGATTGTTATCACAGCAGCTCATGGGGTTCAGTGAGCATTATATGTTCATAACAAAATAAGCTGACACAGTCTGTAAGCTCTGCCAGATTTCAGCAGACCCGAAATAAGGATGCAATTCTTTTGTAGCTCTTTTTCAGCTTAGCTGCTCTGCAAGATAAACGTTGATTAGATATGGGAGAACTACAACTGACTTCAGTATAAGCAAGATTTTTAGAACTTGGTTAAGTCCTTATGCTTTGGCATCAAATACTATTTGAGACACCCTAGGGTATCCTGCATGGTCTCCATGGCTCCAGCTGCTGCTTCCATAGGTCCTGTGTGGTATCTGCCAACCCCATGTGTATCTTGGGTGCCTCAGGACATCTCAAATGGCATAGATGCTGGTGTTCAGGCACCTAAATGGAGCCCTTTGTTTTCTGGAACTTTGGAGAGCTGATGCCTGACTATTATTTTTGAGCTTGCCTAAAATGCCAGCCCTGAGATTAGTGCATTCCTTGATTTTCCAAATAAATTGCTCAGATTCTCAGTATGTACATAAGGCAAGATACATGATGTTGTGTGTGGAAGGAAGTATCGTTTCCTAGGTGATGGGCTGATGCTGCAGTGGACTGTTAGTTCCTCAAGGAGAATAATTGAGAGCAAAACCCCAGCCTTGGAACTGTTACCTAGCTGGAGTTGGTTGTCATAAATCACAAGGTTTCTGATGGTTATCTGAAGATAACTTGGGCAGGACCTGGTTCGATTTCAGCAAAGCCATGAGTAACAGGGGTGAGTTAGGAGAGATGAGTCCCCTTGCTTTCTGTAGGCTCTGTGTGGGATTCAGCTCAGGATTAAGCCACCTAAATGTGTCCAGACCTCGGTGTGTATGGCTGAGCAGAGCAGTTGAGCTGGTACTAAGTTCCTTTAAGGTAATCTTGACTCACTCTGCAGGCTGAACTGACTCCACTGACTGACTGTCTCTGCATAGTGCCACATTAGGTGCTATGAGGTGTCCTGCCTGGCCCTCAGCTGCTTGTCAGGAAAGGTTCAGGTCTCCCATCAGTCCGTGGTCACACCTGCTACTCAATGTACATCTTTCACATGCTCAAAGTCATCTGGGGCCTCCTTGCTAAATGTGCAGGCAGCAGGATCTAATTCCCTGGTGGCTCTGGCTGCCATGGGATCACAGCCCAAAGGTAGACATTAGGTTCTTAACTTCAGATGAAATTACTCATTCCATGCTTTTGGCAGAAGGGATTGAGTGGAGAGGAAGCAGATGAAGTGTTATGTTGATGCTGGGGCCATGCACTATGTGGTGGAAGAAGCTGGGAGAGGATGGTCTGTCCCTCAGTCCAGCTGCTACAAGCAGCATTGGCCTAATCCATACTTAAGACATCTCCAACCCCCAACAGAAAGAACTAAACCTCCTGATGAACAATACCAACTAATTTGCTCAGTTGCCTATTTCCATATTTCAAGGGCAACAGTGAAGCAGCCCCAGCCTTGGTTTTATGTCACTTGCTTTGAAATTGCTTTATGGTCTTTGGTGATGTTTTTAAACCCTATTTTTGTCTGCCAAAATAATTCTGCTACTCTAAGAGCAGAAAGTAGTGTCTGGTCTTGCTCATGTAGGTCTGTGGCTAACTGTTCTACAACTGACAGTAATGTGCCACCAGTGTCTCGTAAGGCATCCCTGTTGATTCCTGTGTGTAATTAATTGCTTTTATATGGTAATTAAATAATTCCTGTTTATTTGCACTCTGCTTGCAGCTGAGCACTTGCTGAAAAGAGAAATTGTCTGAATTGCCTGTGGTTGCTCTCTTGCAGTGTTGGTGAGCTCTGCCCTGCTGGAGCCACTGCTAGTTCCAGGCTTGAGCAATCTCTGGCAGTTCTGAGGAAGGTGACCCGGGCTGCAGGCAGGGCTCTGTGGGGAGTAAAGCTGATGCAGCCCCTTCCCCTCTGCTGCCCTGCCAGTTTCAGCTGTGTTGAGGGCCTCGAGGCAGCCCCTGCCAAGGGTGCGGCTGGCAAAGGAGGCTGTGGGTGTGCGGAGCTGTGCTGGGATCCCGGTACCTTTGGTTTGGCTGGGGGGCAGGAGAAGTTGCAGAACCCTGCCCCTGTGAGAGCTGTGACAGCAGCTCTGGGAGCTGCAGGATGGGTTCTGGCACGTCTGGAGCAGCACATCCAGGCAGGTCTCAGTGGCAGCTGCACAGGGGAGGTACTAGAGATTGCTTTTCAGTGATGGCCTGGGATCTGACAGGCACTGTGTGACTCCAAGCCTGCCTGCATTTGCAGTGCACAGTGTTCCACATGCAGTTCAGCTGTCTCACACTCTTAATTTTCTACTCTAGGGGTTTGCAGGGAGGGGCAAACCTAGGTATGTTTAAAATTTTTGGATGGTTTGTGCAGGAGATGCAGGGAAGGTGCCTCCAGCAGCACCCGTAACTGTAATGTAGTGCTGTATGCTTTTCTCTACCATCCAGCCTGCTGCAGGGTAGTGTCACAAGTTGAAGCAGAAGATGATAGAGATGTGTGTGTCACATAATAAGGTGGTTTTGGGTAATTGTTTGTCCCATAAAACACAGAAAGATGATGTCTACTGCATAATGCCTACTGACTTGGCCTCAGGAATTTTCAAAGATGCCTCTCAAGAGGGTGGTGAGGAAGTAGAGGAACAAAGTGCAGCCTTGTTCAAGTGCAGCTCTGATGGTTTCTTGACATCTCTTCTTGTAACCTACTGGTCCCATGGTTTGTTCACAAAACAGAATTTAGCTTGGGAAGGAAAGTATGAACATTCAAATGTTAATACATGGAGAACAAAAAGGAATGACCAGCTTAGTGTAATCGTGACTTAGTCCTCAAATATTTTTTGTCAGTCTCCCCACCCATCTCTTCAGTAAAGTTTTGCCCCTCCTTTTTGCCAACAACCTACAACACCTAAATTTTTGAAGCAATTTTTGTCACACTATATTGTAATAAAACCAAACTGTTGTTCCTCATTTGGTGTGTTACAGTTGAGTTAGAGGCCCCAGAAGCAAGTGGATGTTGAACAGCCTTGCCAAGCAGAGCTGGTCTGAAGCCCTGGCTTCCTCCTTGATCCTTCCCTTCCTGGCTTAGCCCCATGCCACAACCAACCCACAACTTTCCTGGGTGTGGGAGACTTTGCTGCCCCAGGCAGGGAAGCTGGGCTGGGGGAGGTCATGGAGCAAGTACCACAGCAGTGGTGGCTGCTGCTGTTGGGTGATGAAGAGTGAGAGGGAGAAGAAGTGTGAGGTGGGCGTTAGCATTTTATTGCAGGGTCATAGCCCTGCCTGTCCTCAACCAGTGACTCCAACCTCCCCAGGCTTCCCACTCCACTGCCAGTGCCACCCTCAGTCCCTTGGGAGAGGGAGCCAGCCTAGATGTGACAGACTGTGCATCTCTCCCTACCAGTGGTGCGTGCAGGCAACATGTCCCATCCCTCAGCATTCTTGTTCCTTCTTGCCCAGGTGGAGGCAGTTTTGGTGACTTAGAGCAATTCATTGCTCAGCCTGTGAAACACCCACTCAGGCAGTGATCTGGGTGTTGTCATGTGCACAGCTTGAGCCTTTGGGAGATGACACTTTATCTAATTAGCTTTCAACGAAGAACGTGTGATTCATCTTGTGTTAGGAGCAGTGAAATCACTGAGCATTTTGCTGTCAGCATCACTAACTGAGCCTTTGGCTTCCACAGTACTGTGTTTTAAGGGAGGCCCTGTGCAAATTTGTTGGGGTTTCTGTCATTGCTGCACCAGCTCATCCCGTCAGCTTCATCTGCCTCTGCTCTTGGAATGCTCTTTTGTGGCAGCACAGCAACTACCTGCATTCATCCTGATGGTTTGGGAAGGAGGATGTTCAAGTTAATAGTACAGTTAAAATTATCTCAGTGGAGCATAGTGCAAAAGCAAACTGATGCTTGTGGTGTCTATGGACACACTGAAATTAGTGAGGCTGTTCTTGAATGAATCTGGCTCCATGAGATTGAAATGTAAGATATCTTTCCCAATGAATTTGATTAATTTTATTTTTAAGGACAAGCAATCCTTAGGTTACAGTAATTTCTTTCCACTGTCCCGGTAACATGTCTATATCCATAGACGAAATCTTAAGGTTCTTCAACTAAGTATTAAATATGGGGCTATCTTCTAAGCAGATTCTTTGTATTTATTTGCTTGCTTTTCAGCCAGGGGAAATAGTTAAGTTCAAGTGAGGTTTGTTCTTTTGTTATTTATGAAGCTCTTTAATCCTTTTGTTAATTCTGATGCTATGCTGAAAAAATCTCCTAGGTAAGTGTAGCTGCAGTCCCCTGCAATGAGGTGAGTTATGTCTGTGAACACTCCACTGCTAGGGAATATAAAGACCTGGTACTCTATCTGAGTGTCCTGGTTTTGGCTGGGATGGAATTAATTTTCTTCACATAGTAGCTGGTACAATGCTGTGTTTTGAATTGAGTACAAAAATAATGTTGCTTATAAGACCCTGATGCTTTGGGTTTTGCTTAGTAATGCTTACCTTAATTCAAGGATTTTCCTGTTTGTCATGCTTTGCCAGTGAGGAGACAAATGAGAAGCTGGTGGGGAGCATGGCCAGGACAACTGACCCAAACTAGCCAAAGGGATATTCCATACCATAGAATTCCATGCCCGGTATATAAACTAGGGGCAGTTGGCCAGGAGGATTGCTGCTTGGGGGTGGGCTGGTCATCAGTCAGCAGGTGGTGATCAAGTGTGTTGTGCCTCTTGTTTCTCTTGGGTTTTATCTCTTTCTCTCCTTTCCAATACCTTTTTAAAAATTATTTTTTAAATTATTAAGCTCTTCTTACCTCAGCCTACAAGCTTTACTTTTTTCTTCCCTATTCTCCTCTCCACTGGAGAGGGGGAGGGGAGGAGTGAGTGGCTGTGCTGTTCTTAGTTGCTGGCTGGATTTAAACCACAACACTGAGAAATAAAGCCATGACTACATTGTCCTGTGTCCTGTACACCTGGAGAACACAGCTTGCTGCCTCATCACCAGGCCCTGGCCCTGCAGCCAGTGCAGCCACAGGGCTTGTGCAGGACTGACCACCCCTCAGGACAGCCCTGCAGCTCAGGGAGGGTGCTGAGGGCTGTGTAGTGGCAGGAACACCAGATCAGAAATATTCCCATGTGTCTTTGCATGTGAATAAGTGGTTCAGGTCTGGGTCACCATCACCAGCTAAATCTTGTGCTCACTGAGGCTGGACAAAATTTCAGTGTCTCTGTTGTCATGCTGTGCATTCTTACCGGCCTGTGGCTGCAAGCTCACTCTGCACAATCCTGCATGCCAAACCCGTCAGGCAGGAACATTCCAGGCTCTTATTTGCACATAAACCCTTTTTTATTTCCAGGGCCACTGAACTGTGTGGGTGGCAACCCTTTCAGCTTCCCCAGCTGGTCGTTTCCTCTGCCCACACTGCAAACGATTTAGATGTCCATCTACCTTGAGAGGGATGCTCCTTACCTTGTAATTTGTGAGCCCCACCATGATGAGAGTGCAGCACAGAGATCCTGCAGCAGTGTCCAAAGCAGGGCTCAACCACAGACACTAAGAGTGAGCTCAGTTGGGCTAGTCTGGGGTTATTTAAATGCTCCTGATTGGTTTGATCAAAAATTACTTGCAGTGAAAATCAGTGGGGTTGGCGCCATACAAGTGCATGAATTTTAGGCTTGGTGGAGCAATGACTGCTGTCTATGCATGCATGTGTTACACACACTTTGGTGAAGAGCATACTCAAGTATGAGTATCTTAGAGGAAAAAAAATCAACAGAACACTGCTCATGAGTTTTTAAGAGGCTGTATATAGTGCAGCACTTGAGCTGTGTTCCATTATTTGAAATGAGATGTTCAGAAACATCTCAGTTAAGAAATGAAAAAGTGACAAAATGTGGTGAAGACTATAAATTGTAAACTACAAAATAAGCCCACATCTTGCAACAAAAGCTGCTTTATTCAGACAAGGAAGTGCACTTAGGCATAGCTTTAAATAGCATGCATCAGAAAAACTCTCAAATTCTATATAATTTCACATAATTAAATGTAGGTATTTCATCCTACTACAATTTACTGCCTTGCCCCTGTGCCTACAATGTTGATATTCATCATAGAATCGAGCAGTTTATTTCAGTGAGAGCTAACCCACACTTGCAGAGCCCAGATTATAATTATCCTTCTGTGAAGTGCCAGTCATGGTTCCTCTGTTGCCTGTCTGAGCCAGCACCAGGCAGAGAGGCATTCAGAGCGCAGCAGCTGCAGGTGGATCCCTGAGCAAGCTGTGGCTTACCCCTGTCCCCATGTCTTCCTTCTGGACTCCTGTCTGCAGGACTCCTCTGTTTTCCTTCTTGTTTTGCTCCTCTTAGTCCCAGAGTAAATGCAGCACTGCCTTTTGGCTGCTGAGATCTGGGGATGTCTGGAGAAAAACATTGTTTCAGGCAATATGAACAGTAGGAGAAAGTCCTGGAAACCTTTTTGTCCTGTTGTCTTCCAACCACTGAGAGCTCAGTGATGATGGCTGTGAGGTGGACATATGGACTGGGACCAGGTCTGGTTTCTCCTAGACCTGAAAACTGTTGGGGTTTGATGCAGTACCTCACAGGGCTGGGATGTTAAGCATGAATCATAGACTCAGAGAATAGTTTGGGTTGGAAAGGACCTTTAAACGTCATTAGTCCAACTCTCCTGCCATGGGCAGGCACACCTTCAACTAGGTCAGGCTGTTTAGGGTGCCATCCAACCTGGCCTTGAATACTGCCAGGTGGGGCATCTGTCACCTCTCTGGCAACCTGTTCCATTGCCTCACCACACTCAGAGCAGAGAATTTCTTCCTAATATCTAATCTAAATTTGGCTTCTTTCAATTTAAAGCCAATTCCCCTTGCCCTGTCACTACATGCCCTTATAAAAATTTCCTCTCCAGCGTTCTTTAGGTTGTCTGCTTTAGGTTATAGAAGGCTGCCATGAGGTCTTCCCAGAAGCTTATCTGCAGGCTGAGCAACTCCAACTCTCTCAGCCTGTGTTTGTAGATGTGCTCCAGCCCTTTCATCATCTTTCTGGCCCTTCTCTGGACTCACTCCAAAGGTTCCATGTGTTTCCTCTGCTGGGGACCGCAGAGCTGGATGCAGTCTCCAGGTGGGGTCTCACAAGAGCAGAGCAGAGGGGCAGAATCACCTCCCTCAACCTGCTGGTCACACTGCTTTGGATACAGCCCAGGATACAGCTGGCTTTTTGGGTTGCAAGCCCACACAGAAATAAACGGGCCAATGAAAATGACACAGGAGTGCAGGGGCTCCAGCTCTGTCCCACGCCTGGGAAGAGCTTCCAGGCCATGAAAGAATGCACCACAAAGGTGGTGGTGTGCTCAGGGATTTGAAAGGCTGTGACTTGAGTGCTGTCAGCTTGCCCAGAGTGTTGCTGTCACACTAGGAATGTCTTTCATGAGAAGTGACACACATGTGCCTGTGCCTGCAGCATCTCTTGTTTGAGTGGCTAACAGGTAGGGCCTTGCACTGAGCAGACAGGCAACCCCCTGCCACAGTGCCAGGAGCAGGAGAGCAGCTCTGCTCTGCCACAGAGCTGGGAACAAAAGGCTATTGTCCAGTCCAAACTGCAACCCTTGGATTATGTGCTGTTATGGGTGAAATTCCACTGGAATATTGTGACACATGCAGTGAGCAGGATGAGATCCTCATCTACTTCCTCAGACAGCAGTCCTGTCAGGGAAAAGCACAGGAACATGCGAGAACAGCTGAGGAGCTTCTCCTTCAGCACTGTCATCACCATCACCTTAAAAACTACCTCATCACTTGCATTTCTAGTTGAAGTTTTCCCCAGTGTTGTGAGTAAACATTGTATACTGCTATATGCCTATATTATATATACTCAGCCTAGTGTATGCTATTAGACTGACTATATCTTTTGCTGTGATGGAATCTGCATGTATTACCAAAGTTCAGTTTTATTCCTTTTCTTCCCTTATCCTTGCCTATTGTTGTTTTCCTTGCCTTCATTGTTGAAAGGGAAAAAATTACCAAGAGGCCTCTCTGGTGTTTCATGTGGAGAACATCTAAAACTGGCCAGCAATAATACCAAATGAGTTCTCTAAAGTGGATTAGATGAGCAGATCTCTGATTAAAAGGAGGAGAAATGCTTAATTTCTGTTGGATATGCCTGAACACACCCCCCATTCTTTTCCTCATTTTTTTTTCTTTTCTAAATTTTTTTTCTCTTCCTTTTACTTGTGTGAAAAAAAACCCAAAAAACAAAAAAACAAAACAACAATAAAACACCAAAACCAAAAATCAAACCCCACCAACTAAAAACACCTGAGTGAAAAGTGCTGATTTGCTGCCAGCATGCTATATGCCAGAAATTCACACAGGTAAGTATATTGAGAAAGAGGGATTATGCTTTAGTTTGTTTGTTGAGGTCTGGTTTTAGCTCCAGAGACTTAAGGCAGGTCTTGTAGCAATGGTAGCTAAAAATACTTCCAGGAAGATGTTCGATTTCTGAATTGACACAATTTCTTTAACAGGAAAAACCTGTTTAAACAAAGTCCTTGATTTATTCTTTTTTTTCTCAACCCCAACCCTCAGACTTGGCCACCTTCAGTCTGCAGCACAGGTACAGCTAGAGATGAAAAACATGCAAGAAAGTGTGATGGGGGTTAGCTTGCCTGTTTAGCCATTCCCTAAGCAGCACTGGCTGGGCTTTCAGGGAGGGATTACCACATCCATACATTTCTATTTTTACATCCTGCAGCAAACATGTTATTACCACTGAACTGAGTGGAGCCTGCTGAGAAATGAAACAGTGCATTGCCTCTCACACACCAGAGAAAGTCAGTGCCACCAACCCAGCCAGGGGGGGTTTGCAATGTGTCAGCTGCAGAAGCAATGGTTGGGATGGGATGGGATGGGATGGGATGGGATGGGATGAGGATGCTTAGCCCAGGGGATCTTGCTCATTGCTCAGCCCCAAGGCAGCCTCAGCCTCCCCCTGCTCTGGCTGTCATTCCTGGAACAGGAAGGGTTACAGGGTGAAAATCAGAGCTGGTCCCTTGTTTTCCATGTCCTCAAGGGAAAGCTGTAGGCTGGCACCTGGACCCAAACCTACAGGCACTTTCATGGCTTTGCAGAGGGAAATAACCTTTGTCAAACCCTTTCTAAGTTTTCTATTTTGAAAGTAGTACACAGGTCAGTGGTTTTGACAATTCAGCTACCAGGATTAAAGTCTCAAGTGCACTACTGAGCTTCCAAAATAATCATAACTAAACCCCCCCAATTTTTTTTCTATTGTATGGACATGCCAAAAGATACAGGAAATCCATGGATAGATGGCTTTTTCGTTTTGGCATATCCTGTAAGATTAATACATTTGCTGAAAAGCCCTTTTTCAAGCAGTATTTATGCCAAGAATTCCCTTCTGAAGCTCACAAAAATATCTGAAAGTATTAAAAAAATCCATGTTCGGTACCTGTATGGCTTCCAGTTATAATAAAGTCAGTCATGTGGCAGATATGATTGGCCTGATCTTTTGTAGCATTTTGGGTGTGTTTACATATTTGAAGTTTTCTAATTCAGACCCCTGTGCCAGAAACATGTAGCAACTTTTTCATGCTGAAATCTTTTTAAGTGATATTTTTCACTGTGTTCTCCCACAATCCCATGTTGTGTTTTGATACAAACTCAGAAGACCAATCAGTGAAATGTAAAACTGATTTTGCAGGGATGATCTTCGCTGCAAGTGTTTCCTAGGGTGAGCTGTCCTGTACAAAACAGGTCAGTCTTGCTCCTCAGACCTCCTTTGGGCAAAATGGTGAGTGTGGAAGTGTGATGCAAGTTAACAACACCATGGCTGATCCCAGAGGGTCATCTTCTGCAGTGGAGAGGCTGTGCCTTGGCCAGGCCAGAGGCACACGTGCTAACTGCAGTAGTGACAACTGGGAATGCCTTGGTTACCTGCTTAATTTGTGGAGACCGACAATGAATGGTGCTCCTGAGGAATCAGTGTTGGGATCAGCACTGTTTAACATCTTTGTTGGCAGCATGGACACTGGGATTGCCTCCAGCCTCAGCAGTTTTCCTAACAAGACCAAGCTGTGCGGTGATGCTGACTTGCTGGAGGGAAGGGATGTCATCCAGAGGGACCTTGACAGGCCTGAAAGGTGGGCCCATGTCAACCTTGTGTAGTTCAACAAGGCCAGGGGCAAGATCCTGCACATGTGTAAGGCCACAAATACAGGCTGGGAAGAGAATGGATTGAGAACAGCTCTTAGAAAAAGGACTTGGGAGTGTGGCTTGACAAGACTCATAGAACTGCTAATGGTGGAAAAGGCCTCTAAGATCATTGAGTCCAACCACTAGCACAACACCAATATGTTAGCAAAAAACCATTTCTCCAGGTGCCATATTCACACATTTTTTGAACACTTTTCATGATGGTGATTCCACCACTTCCCTGGGAAACTTTTTCCAATGTCTGGCCACCATTTTGGTAAATACATTTTCCTTAATATCCAACTTATCTCCCCTGGCACAACTTGAGGCTATTTCTTCTTGTCGTATTGCTTGTTATTTAGTAGAGGAGACTGACTCCCACCTGGCTGCAACCTCCTTTCAGGGAGTTGTAGAGAGTGCAAAGGTCTCCCCTGAGCCTTTTTTTGTTTCCAGACTAAACACCCCCAGCTCCCTCAGCCATCCCTTACAAGGCTTGGTACCAGACCCTTCCCCAACTCCACTACCCTCCTCTGGAAATGCTCCAGCACCTCAATGTCTTTCTTGTAGTGAGGGGCCCAAAACTAAACACAGGATTTGAAGTGTGGCCTCACCCCTGCTGAGTACAATCCCTGCCCTGGTCCTGCTGGCTCTTGCTGATACAGGCCAGGATTCCATTGGCCTTCTTGGGCACCTGGGCACACTGAAGCTCAACATGAGCCCACAACGTGCACTTGCAGCTCTAAATGCCAGCTGTATCCTGGGCTGCATCAAAAGCAACGTGGCCATCAGGATGAGGGAGGTGACTCTGCCCCTCTGCTCCCCTCTGGTGGGGCCCCACCTGGGGTGCTGCATCCAGCTCTGGGGTCTCAACATAAGGATATGGACTTGTTGGAAAGAGTCCAGAGGGCCACAGGACTGGAGCATTTCTCCTATGAAAACAGTCTGAGGGATCTTTGATTAGTTTGCCTGGAGAAGAGAAGACTCTGGGGAGGCCCTATAGGAGCCTTCCCATACCTAAAGGGGCCCTACAAGAAAGGGACTTTTTTCAAGGGCATGTAGTGATAAGACAAGGGGGACTGGCTTTAAACTTAAAATGGGTGAGTTTAGATTAGATATTGGGAAGAGATTCTTTACTGTTGGGGTGGTGAAGCACTAGAGCAGGTTGCCAGGGAGGTGATAGATGCCTCACCCCTGGAAGTATCCAAGGCCAGGTTGGCTTGGGGCCTGAGCAACCTCATCTAGGTGAAGAGCGTGGCAGGGAAATTAGAACCAAGTGATCTTCAAGGTTCCTTCCAAACCAAACCATTCTATGATTAATTGGAGTTTGGTCTTCAACCAGCAAGAAAAGCTTGCTTCTGTGGGAAGGGACAGTGGATGGGGTGCATGGGAAGGCTTCAGAGACAGGAGGTTGTGTATGACCCAAACATGATGACAGAGACTCAAGAAATTCCATTGGAGAGCCTGGGGCAACCATGACCCATAAAGTCTTGGCAATGATCTCCTCACAGTTTGCAGAGAGCCCAGGGAAGATCATAGCACCTGGGAGATATTAGAAGAAACAGAAAAAACAAAACTACATCTCTTTGTCAACAGTGAACATGGTGTAAAACACCATTCCCAAACGAGCCAGCTGTTATAAGGTAACATCAGGAATTAGACAAAGATTACTATAATCACCCCTTCCTCTCTGGGTGAAAGGGATGCCTTGAACAGCAGCATTGGGGTAGTGCCAGCCTTTTGGCAGGAGCCCTGGATGTGTGGGTGAGTAGACACCTTGCAGCACCTACTCCTGGCATGCAGACAGAAGTGCAGCACCTGACATGGCAGGAAGGCCTGGATAATCCTTGTTTGCTTTTCTTTGGAGAAAAAGAGTGGACACAGCTCAACAAGAGAGAGTAAAGGCCAGTAGTGCTGAGAAACACAAGGAGAGAAGCTGGCAAAAACGTTTCAATAGGTAAAACAGTAAAGCAGTAACATATTGTTCTTCCTGGTGAATAACAAATATAGGTGGTAAGAGTTAAAGTCATTCACATGTTCTCATGATATTGACAGGGAATAAGAGTTGAGAGAACATCCTGGGTTATGGGTCGGGAAATGTCTGAGAGAGCTGGACCACAGCCAGTAAGCTATGGTAGGAAAGCTCATTATATCAGGAAGATACTGAATTGGAAAGCTGGCAGGGGCCTGTGGCCAACAGGGATCCAGAAGATGTTTGGAAAAACAAGTCAGGGATGACCAAGAGCATTGTGTCAACAAAACATTAAGAGAGACCTAAATGAGCTGAAGATCAGCTGGGAAGAAGTAGATGAAAGGACCAATGTCTGCGGTTTTGGCGATATCATCTGCTGAGTTTATGAGTCACGGAGACCAAAACCAGATAGAAACAAGAACTGGGCAGGCAGAGTTATGGCCTGCTGGGTCGGGGAATGAACCACTAATTTATTTTGCATGTACTGTATTGCTGATTCCCTCCACATCTGAGTTAAAAAATAGTGGGTTTTACACCCAGAAAAATGAGTAACACTTGTGAGTTTAATTCATACCACTTGCATCACTGCTTCTGTGAATCTGGTGGCCATCAATTTTAGTGTATGTGGAAACCTTGGGCTGTTCCCTTGCTTTCATTTCATCTATTTACAACACTTATGGTGGGATGCTGGAAGTGGTGATGAGCATTGCAAAACCAGGTTGTTTTTGCTGGATCCCACTGCTTTCAGCTCCAGCTACTTTCCTTTCCCATGAAGCCACTGACTACTGCATGCAGAACTTAATGTCCCAGAGCAATAGCTGGAGAGGTGACAGCTGTCACACACCCACGGCCACATGTGTGCACATGGCTGCATCTGCATCTGAAACCAAATGGGATACAGCAAGTCATGGACTGTGGTTTTTTATGATGTGCTCTGTTTCCTTGGAGCCTGGCTGTGGGCAAACATTTTCTGTCACATTCCTGAGAGTTTGGGGAAAAGTTTCTGAAGACCTTTTACAGGGTGTTACTGAAGGCCACCATGACACAGTAATTGAAATATGTGACACTGAGTATTTCTCTGTCACTAACAGCCTCGTGGTGTGTGGTGGATTGGGGCGCCAGCATGACTGATGGATCTGGTGTTTTCTACTGCTCTTAATGCTCATTGACTTTCAGGGGAAGGTCCCTGAGGGGCTAGTTTTTTCCTCCTGTTTGTGTAGGTAGTGGCATATCACATCTTGTGATTGAAATTTCTAGTAAGAGCAACAGCCATGATAAGCCTGCAGTCCATTTGGGAAGACCAATGGAAAAACCAGCACTGGTGACCCATCTGGGTTCAGTTTTTACAGCTCTAGTTGACAAATACAGAATTTCACCCAGTAGACAGAACAGAAAGCCTTGCCAAAACTTCTTTTATCTACAAAAAGAGATTGGATCTGTTTTTTTTCCTAAATGAAACTTCGATGCAGTCAGTCATGGGATGTTCTAATTTACTGCAGTCCCAGAAATATAAGGCACATGGTTCCTTCACACAGCATTTCAAACAGTTCATCTGAAAGGTGGCTGTTCACTAGACGAGGTAGTTCCCTTTTCAATTGTCATTCCAGAGCAATGCTAAGAACGTGGGCAAAAAAATGCTGTGACATAAAACTTGAACTGACTTCAAAATATGTTCTAAATTTGTTTTCTGCATAATCACCTCTGTTTAGAGGTAGACATCTTTTTTCCAAAATGCTGATGGCAGTTTGGAGACCACAATACCTCTCCTCACAAGTGCAGTGAGCTTCTGGCCCACACCTTCCCAGAGTCTCTCCTGTCACTTCCTTGTGCAAATCTCATTAAAGATGCCTGTAGCTCACCAACGAACTCCATTTTGGTTACGTTTCTATAATTATACAAGAGGCACAGGATATGTGCCTCTCTAAGCACCCTTGTTTTTTTCCATATCAAAGACACTTGTTCCCTTGTTCAGATCAAAGACACTTCTCAGTGTTAGAAGTTTCTTACATGAAGAACTAAGCTGAACAATTACAGCACTCTTGCTTGATACCTCTATGAAAGGATACCTCGGTATGCTCATTAGTTTTTACTTTATGCTCTGCTAGATTTATGTTTGTTTTCTTTTAACTCCAGAAGAACAGGAAGGCTGCCACTGGACACCCCAGAAGCTTCGGTATTCCCATTGCTATGCAGATCTTTTCTTAGTTTTGTTTTTAAAACTTCATAAAGTATTTGTGTACATATTCCAGAGCATTATGACAGGTATTTGAAATTGGACTATGGGCTGCCGTAGAAAATTACATTAATGAAGAAAAAGACTAATTGCCCAGCCAGGTGGATGCAGCAGGACTGGGGAGCTCCAGGGAACTGTTTCTTATTGCATTTGTATTCTTTGGAGTAATTGCCTCTATACTCTAGAAATTGCTCTGGTGTCAGGCCATATGCACTTCAGAAGCACAAGACTGTCCTTTGCTATTTGCTGATTAGTTAGAAGGCTCTGATAACACTGGCTAAGAAAAAAACCCAAAAGCTAGCAGGGATGACCGTCTTGGCTCTCTTGTCCTCTTCAGTGAAACCTGTCTAAAATAAACAGAGACACCAGCGCCTGCAAGTGAAAGCCTTGGCCTTGTGGGAGTCAAGTTTGAGCCTTTTCACTACTTTGGGCTCCTGGTGATAGGCAAGATAGCCAAAAGAGCTTTCCCTTTCCTTCCCATGGTCACAATGGGCACTTTTCACATAAGATCCCAGAGGGTAAAGCCCAGAGTTAAGTATGAAGTAGGGATGAAGTTAAGTGTGCTGATCCCAGAGCTGCTAAACATGCAACAAGCAGGGAGGCGTGAGGCAGGCTGGACTCTTGTGCCTCTCGAGCAGTCACAGCAACTGAGCCCAGCTGCAGGAGTGCTACAGCTGCAGGCAAAATGTGAGCTAAAAAGATCTACTCGGGTTTTAGGATGAGAGACAACATCTTCCCCATAGAGATGGGAAGCATTAGCGCTGCTGTGCAAGGCTTTGTGCACGATTTTGTTTAGAAAACTGGTTCCAGCTCTGATCAGCTGTGTTTTAATAAAAGATAAACTGAAACAGATGTGGTGAAAGGCTCTAAGGGTGATCAAGGCAAGGATTTCTATCTTCCACGTGGAGATTGAGGGTGACCTCTTTGGCTGAATGATATGAAGAAAACAGGACTTTCATGAAAAAAAATCATGTGTTGAAATCACAGCAAAAGAAAATAACTGTTTAGGTTAAATGATAGTGTTGATTGTAGAAAAAAAGAAATGGTGATGAAGAAAATTAGGTCAGAAATAAGAAGTTGTCTGGTTACCTAAGAAATGGTATCTGGCAGAATGCCAGCTCTTTCTAACAAAAGAAAGTGTCAAGTAGTTGGGATGGCTGCAGAAGGACCTTACTATGTGCATGGAAATGTTTATGTGACCCTGGGGATGAGCCTTCACACCCCTCAGGCACCCTTGAGCCCTTCTGGTACAGTGACATACCTCCTGCTGCCCACATATTGCCCCATGTGGGGCACTGGAAGGGAAGTTGTACATCCCTGAGCCTCCCTGTGTACTGTAAAAGCACCAGACTGTACATGCTGCTGGATCCATGTTGCATTTCACAGAATCACAGAATCACAGTTAGGTTGGAACAGACCTCTGAAGTCATCCAGTCCAACCTATGACCAAACACCATCATGTCAATTAGACCATGGCACTTTGATCTTTGTCCAGTCTCTCCTCAAACGCGTCCAGGGATGGTCACTCCACCACCTCCCCAGGCAGCCTATTTCAGTATCTTATCACCCTTTATGTAAAGAAATTGCTCCTAATGTCCAAACTAAACGTCCCCCAGCAGGAATGGCTGAGTCTTTTTGCGTCTCTAGCCCTTGATTTCTGTACTGCCATTTATCACTAGCTGTAAAGCAGAGCTGGTACAGCCAGGCTGCTTGGCACGATGCTGGGAAGATTAATGTCTGGAAGGTGGTGAGGTGCTTGGATGCTGCACCCATGAAGGTCATGTGAGTACGTGAGCGAAGCAGGCTGGGACTTCAAAAGCATGGAGGAAACTTTGCTGAAAGCCAGTGACACCTTTATTCCTGCATCCCTGTGGAACTTTTGAAAATACTTCACTCTGATGGCAAAGAAAACACTTTTTTTTTGCAACTGCTCCTCTGAAATTTTAGTGGGAAGAAGGGAGTAGGGGATGTACAAGCTGGCCGAGACTGGCATGCACCAAGGAGCTCTCCCCCACTTCTGTAGTCTCCTGTTGCATACTGCAGAGTCTCACTCTGCCCTTTGGCATCCAACCACTTCTGCTCAGATCTTCATTCACCCATGGTCTTGCAGAGTTACTTGTGGTGCACGCTGCTTAGAAATTTGATGCCTGTTAAAAAAAAAAACCCAAACACTAGTTTCTGTCCTCTGCCTTTTGGGAGAGTGAGTTAAAACCTCTTACCATTCCCAAAAAAGCAGCTGAAGATAAAATTATTGTCCTCCAGATGTTCCCTCCCTCTGGCTGGTGGTCAGTTCCACAGTAATCAGCTGGTCTAAGTTTATCTGTACAAATGTATTTTTTTGTGTCAACAGGAAGGAAAAGTGACAAGATGTTTGTGTAGTTTGGATATTGTTTGCAGGACTCCTGAGGACTACTAAAGAATCACAGATGGGCAGGAGTGAGATGACAATTACTTCAATCTGGTGATAGTCTTCAGGGTGTCACAAGTTCTGTCAAACATCTATGAGGAGATTGCACTGATCACAATTCGGTTTTGGTGGTGGTTAGGATATATTAGGAAAGGAAAGCAAAGAATCAAAGCTAAATATTTTCTGAATTAAAACCACAACAAACTAGCTGAAATGTGTTTTCAGTTAGCTGAGATAGGTAGCACTACACTGCAGCACCTCTTCTCCTACCCACTCCCTTGGGCTTTCTGCTGAAGGTTCCCTCTGAGAACTAGTTAATGATTTTTGCCTCACTTCTGATAGAAGACAGATAGCCAACTTGTGTGGCTTTGATTCCTGCCTCATTTATCTCTGCGTGTTGCATCTGTGGCTTTACTGACATTATTTCTCAAAGAATAGGTTCTGCAGTGCTCTAAGTGTTACCCAAGCACACGTCTAAGGAATTAATAGACTTAGAGGATCTGGTCAATATAATGACAACAACAACAAAAACACTAATTTCCTCCCAGTCAGAGGCCTAATCAGTTTTATTGCAGCTCATGCATTATCAGCACTTGCTTTTTGATCAAAACATATTTGGGCTTAGGGTTTGCCACTGCAGTTCATCTGCTTAATTCAATTACTTCTTTGATCACTTCTGAGAGAAGTGTCTGTAGATTAAATTCCCATTTAGTTTTTATTGGACATGAGCAAAAACCTCATTTTTTCCCCCTTATTTCCTGGGGTTGCAGCAGCAACATGAAGTGTGTCTTTATTCACACAGACATCAACTAGATATCATTAATCCCTCCTGAGGGCTTTCAAATGCAAGAGCAAGTGGCTTTCTTTCCCCATGAACCTCATTTATCTGCTGGGAAATGTACTCCCCCTGACACATACCCCTTCTAAAGCCTTAACTTGGACCCCAAAATACTGCTGCACTATTTTATTGCTACTGTGTGAGATATAACACAGACATGCAGTCTGGAGTGACGGAGACCAGTGGACAGACCTTATTCCTGAGAGAGCTTCATAAACAGCAAAAAAATGGGTTCCATAATGGAGCTAGAGGCTCATATTTCAATGAAACGCCTAAAACCAGTACTTTATGAGTACCCAGAGAGCAGGTCACATGGAGCTGCAACAAATGGGATAGAGAAGATACAGGCTGCTCTCAGGCAGCTTGGGCTTCTTTCCCTCCCGGGGCATTTGACAGCACAAGACCTTTTTGCTTTCCTCATTTGAGGACATTTTGGACTTATGTCTGGAGGAGAGAGCTAATCAGTTGTACTTTATTCCCTTCATCAGCATCTGGAACCTCCTGAACTGGATGGCAAAAATAACAAAGAAATTTTTTTCAAGTCAGAATGTTTGTAGTGCCTCACTAATTATTTTTAATTAGTTGTGACTCACGTCTAACTGCATTATGTATCTTGTTGTCTTGGTTATTGTGTCATTGTCATATTGGTGGGAATAATTTTTTATAACCAATAAGGACATTACTGTAACACATTGATCAGTGTTGTAAGACATGCTAAATGAATTTATAAAAATGCAACAAGATGTAAAACAAGTTTAAAGAGCTAGTTCTTCACAGTCTGTCCTCAATCTCATTTCTGGATACCATCTTGCTTTTCCTAAAATGTGTGAAAACAAACAAGGAAAACTAACAGGAAAGACAGAGCACTGATTTTAGCTATTGGAAGAATTAATCCCGCCTTTTAATGCACAGTTGAATGAAACTATGGCTTTGTAGGACAGCTGTGTTCTGTTAATTAAGTTAATTAACTGTTAATTATGTCTCATTTAATCTCAGCCTGACATGACAGTCCAGAGTTCCCTCACCATGCATCCAACCCAGCTGAAGAGTTCTGAGTGAACCTTCTCCAGCTCTTGGTAGCCCAGAACATTCCTGTACCCATTGACATCTCCTTCTTACCTAAGGTTCATATCTCTCCCCAGAGGTTCTGGTGCTTAGCTAAACCCTTCCCACAGTCCCACTTGTAAGAATCTATTGCTCTGGCCTCTTCCTGGGCCATGAAATAACGCCTGAGAAGCTGGTCCATGTGGACATGTCAAAAAGCCAATATGGAAGGCTTTTTTTTCTGCAGGACTTTTTATTTCTTAGTGGAGGTTTGTAAGCCTCATTTTAGCTTGACCTCAGGTAAACTCCAGAGCTGTAGGCAGGATTTGGCATGGTTGAACATAACACTTTTCTTCTACTTTCAGCTCGCAGCCCTCAACATTTCTATGGTAAGTTGCTTCTGTCTGTTTTAGTTTGTGTTTAATATAGAACATACTTAAGAAATGTGGAAGAGCATCAAGCGGTAAAATGGTCCTGAAGTGAGTCATGAGGCCCAAATAGCTCTGCTGGAAAACCAGGAGCATTTCCCAGTCCTTACCCTCTCCGTGGCCACCCACATTTCTTATGCACTTCCAATTCCTACCTACCTCCCACTGGAAATGGAGCTGCTGAAAAATCCTGTTCTGTGAGGTGTGCTGAGGTTATAAGCATGACCTCTCCATGTTCCTTATGACCCTTATGATTTAAGGGATATTTCACATTACTAAATTCTTTTGTATGTGGAAGGACTTTTTGATCCACTCCTGTTCCAAAATAACTGGGGTCACAAGTGCTCACTGTTGAGTCACATCCAGCTGCAACCCACCTGCACCCCAAAGTCATTCTCAGCAGAGGTGCTCTCAATCCTTTCATTCCCCAGCCTGTGTTGATACTGGGGATTACTCTGGCCCAGGTGCAGCATGTTGCACTTGGCCTTGTTGAACCTCATGAGATTCATGTGGGCCCACTGCTCAAGCTTGTCTAGGTCCCTTTGGATGGCATCCAATCATTCCAGTGTTTCAACCATGCCACTCATCTACAAATGTGCTGAGGGTGCACTCCATACCTTCATCTACATCATTAATGAAGATATTAAATAACACTGGTCTCAGTGTTGCGGGTTTAGTGTTTGCAATTTTATATATATGACTAGGAGAGTTCCAAAAAACAAAACAGGCTTACCTTAATGTTGCAAAAAGGTAATTTATTTA
>VYXD01009921.1:0-113776 GCA_013397195.1 Hylia prasina | reverse complement strand
CGGCTCCCTGGGGCCCGGCCCCCCTCGATGTTACCTGGTGGTCGGCCAGGAGCAAAAGAGACCGGATGCCCCACCTTCTCAGCTTTTTATATGGTATTTCAAAAGTCACAATCCTGTTTCTTACTGGTTAAAAAATAGCCAATAGCTGTGTTCAACCCATAACAGTACAGACCCCTGAGGGACACCACCTGCCACAGATGTCCATCTGGACATTGAGCCACTTATCACAGCCCTCTGGATGTGACTGTCCAATCAATTTCTTATTTATCAAACCATCCACCCATCCAATCCATCTTTCTTGAATTTAGTTGAGGATGTTTGTGGGGAACTGTGTCAAAGACCTTACAGAAGTCCAGAATGATGACATCCATAGCCCTTCCCTTGTCCGCTGAGGCAGTCACTCCATCATAGAAGGCTACTGAGTTGGCCAGGCAGGACATGCCCTGGGTGAAGTTTTTCTGGTTGTTGCAGATCATAACCTTGTCTTAGCATAGCTTCTTGGAGGATCTGTCTATTCCATGATCTTCCCAGGCACAGGCGTGAGGCTGACAGGTTGGTAGTTTCCATGGTCCTCCTTTCCACCCTTTTGAAACATGGGTGTAACATTTCCCTTTCTCCAGTCATCATCCGGGGATTTATCTGACTGCCATGAGTTTTTGAATATCATGAAGAATGGCATGGCAACTACATCAGCCTATTCCCTTGGGACTCTGGGATGCATCTCATTAGGTTCCATAGACTTATGTGTGTTTGTGTTCCTCATGTGGTCATGAGCCCGACGTTCTCCTACAGTGGGAAGGACTTTGCTCCCTCAGAACCCACCTTGCATTCCACCCACTTGAGAGGAGGGCAAAGAGAGGCTGACAGTGAACACTGAGGCAAAAAAGCCATTGAGTACCTCAGCCTTCTCCTCACTCATGGCTGCCAGTTTGCCAGCCATGTTTACCAGGGCAGGATGCTTTCTCTGACCTTCCTTTTCTGGTTAACAGCTAGAACTAGTTAACTGTAGAAGCCCTTCCTGTTGTGTCTCTTGCCAGGATCAGCTCTAGCTTTGCCTTGACCTTCCTCACCCACTCTATCACCTGGCTCAAGGAGTTATCCTCCATGCATTCCAGGATTCTTCTGGTTTGCCTACAGCTCACCGTGCTACACATCCAGCAGGTGTTGGGGTGGATGAAGTCCCCCAGCAGGACAAGAACCTGGTTTCTTGCAGGTCTATCTAAAAGAAAGACATGCATTTTTTCAAATCACTAAAATCTATGTTTTATAATTAACTCCGTAGAAATGCAGTGTATAACTGGTATGGTCTAAAAATATAGTTTAAAATTTATTTTTATTTTAAAAAATTGGAAAACATTGTATAGCTAAGTGTAGAGTTTCAAAACATTATTTATTCTGGAAACAGCTTTTCCTGACATTTATACATGTTCATGTAATTCATTATTGAGTTGTGGCAATTTAGAGGGTTGTACTTACATGGTAATAAAAGACACTTTATCTTCCATTTAAAGATATCACCAGAAAATCATACTGACACATTTATGTTTTTTAGCTCCAGGTTCAAGTTGTTGAAGAAATATCAAGTACATGTTTTGAACATGATTTGTACCCTGTTTTCCTTTTCATAAGCTATCCACTATCTCTGTCAGACTTCTTGATGATGCTACATAAATTATGTTAAAGGCTGTAGTGGCATTGTTAGAAATATGATGAACATAGATGATTTCACAAAAAGAGTTTTGGCTCTTTTCTGTGTGTTTAAAAGATAAAGTTACGGTCACTACAGCAGCAAGAGAGATCTATAACTTCTGCATCAGCAGGAAACTCAACAGCAGCAGAGCCTGTGTGCTTGATGGGGTTACAGTATGTGCTGCACAGATTCAGAGCAGCTCCTGTGAAACCTTAGTGCTGTCATCGCCATCAGGGAGCTCTGACATCTCAGTAATTTTCTCACTGATTTTTCTAATCCTACCTCTAATGTCAATACAAGGTGGGTTTGCTGTGGGAGATTTCTCTGTGGTTGTATGCTGCCAGTAGGATGGAAATGGAGCATGTTTTGCCCCTGTCCCCATTCCTTCATCCCCTGTCTCCTGTTCTGGGTCTCAAAGGAGGAGCCAGGATTTGGGGCCTGCCTTCAGTGGAAGGGGTATTGCAAGTGTCCCCTCCAGAGCTGCCTTTTGGGGCGGTGTTTATCCCACTCAAACTCATTGCAAATTTACAAACCTGGTCTTCATGAGTTAGGACAAAAACTTACTACCCTACTGAACATTCTGAAAGTGGTGGACTATTTATTGCATTTAACTTTGCTCACGTGTTGTGTGGGTAATTAACTCATTGATTTTTGTTTAATTTCTGTTTCTAAATAAAAGAAGCTTGTAGGCATCAGTGGATGTTTTGTGAAGCTGCCACTGTTTTGGGCACCGAGGGATAAATCAAAACATCTGTCTGGGCTGGTGTTTTGTGGAGCTGCTGCACGACTGAGCATTTTTCAGGATGAAAAGAAGTGATAGAGGACACAGCAAAGTTTTGTGTGTTCGTATCACTGTGATTACCGTGGGCAGTGTCACCCAGGGCTGAAGGCCTGGCCCCAGGGGAGACAGTCAGTGCTTTAGTGATGACCGTGAGGATGCCAGGTCAGGATTGAGATATGTGTTTGTGTAGTGTCACAAATGGAATCAGACTGGTAATCTCTGCAGAGTCTCTCAAAGCCATCTTTCTAAATCAAGGAGCCAATGCAGATTTCAAGCCAAATTCAGTCCAATTTTTCCCTTTCTCTAAACAGGACAAGAATACCTGAAGAAAATATGTTATAAAATCAGCACTGTCAGCACTGTGTTGAAAGGAGAAATATCCCATTAATTCCTATTTAACAATAATGACTAAATTGTTGCAAAATGGAAATGTCATAACCATGTTAGTGTGTTTACTAGAATACGTAAATTTATATGTGCAATTATCCGTGGCATGAACAAAATAAAAAAACCCCTTATAGGCAGATACCATCAGCACACAGCTTGTTTGCTGCTTTTAGTTAAAGCAGAGCTTTTGGCTATTTAGGAAGGTCTTTATGGAGCCAAATGCCAGGGGTCATGGCTATTTACTCAGTTGTCACTCCTTTGGCTGCACACATACTCATCTGCTGTGACACTTGTTGTATGCTCCTCTTGCTTGTAAATATGTTCCTATTGGTGGTATTTTCATGTGCAATCTGGGAAACAGCAGGCATCTAAACTTTGATTACATTTATGAGCATATTACTGTTGTCAGAGTGATACTCTAGAAATGTCCTTTCTTTGCCCTGATAACTTTATTGTGCTTATGCTTCTTATTGGCACCTTTAATTTCAATTTTTTCATTACTTATAGATGTGTTTGTTTGAAAATATACTCAAAGATACCACTACTGCTTAGTCAAATGCATAATAACCAAACATTCGTATAAAACTAAGCTTTAATTCTAAGCTTAATCTGATGAACCTTAAAAGTGCATTTTATGAACACAGTCCAGAGAGTCAACTGATATTAAAAATCTTCATCTGAGGAAATGTTGGCTGCATCTGTGTCCATGGGGCTGCCATGGGCTGCACTTTGTGGTGGTGAAGAGGGGTGAGTTTGAACCCAAGCTGAGACAAAGGGCTCTTGCAGCATTTGCCCAGTGCCAAAGGGTGCAGGGACATCTGTCCAACATCCCTGTCTGTGGCTTCAAAGTGGAGCCAGTCTCACAGGGCTCAGCCCAGAGCTGCTACTGCTCCTCAGAGCAGAGCTGTGCTGTGGTGTAATGGGAAAGAGGGAGTTCAGCAAAACGTGAGGGAATGGCTCTCAGCACAGCTCTCTCTCAAGGCATTTATTTTCAAAGTGTCTACAGAACACGTCATCTCTCTTTTGAATCCCTGTTATACTTTCAATTGCAGCCTGGAGCATTGTGAGCATGTAGTTAGGGAAAAAAGGGTTTTAATCAGGAAATCCTGAGAATGTGCTCATTAGTACAAATGTTTGGATGTAGGTAGTTTAATCCTTCACAGGAAAATTAGACATTCGCATTCTTACAGTTTTGTTGGAAGAAAAACACCAGGCACAGAAAGGTCTAAGCAGCTCCTCATTAGAATGTCTCTGTCCAGAAGAAATCTGCCTTTACCTGGTGAAGCCTTCATGCCTTGAGCAAAAGCTGCCTTTCCTAACACCGTGGGGGATTTCAACACTGTTCCTGTGTGTGCATCGTGTGGTGTACCTGAGGGGCAGTGGCTGTCAGCACAGGCAGTGGGAGAGAACAGAGAGGCATTTAGGTATCTGTGAAATATGTGCAAAGGGCTGTAGTGCTCTGATTAAATTTAACTTCCCTTGCACTGCCATCAACAACCCCACTCTGTACAGCGTCTGTTAATCTAGGAAATGAACTCCTCTTTGGAAGTGGCAAGCAAATCAAAAAGTGCTGTGCCACAACATAGTCCCATCACAGCTCCAGTGAGATGTTAATGGACGGCAGAACAAAGGGCTGGCTGTGCCACTGCTCAAAAAAGGAAAGAGAGAGAAATATGTGTCAGAGGGTAACACAGTTAAAGGCTCATATCTAAAAATAATAAATCATGGCTATCTGTGTATAAATAATAAAGTTAATAAATCAGCACTGTCTGCAAAGTGCTCGTACAATGTCAGAGGATAAACTCTGAACTTTCCCAAAGCTGGTGCCAAATATGTAACACCTCTAAACAGTGAAAGAGGTTTTACGCCAGCAGGGCCCAGGAGCCAGGATACCTGGGTGGAGATGTGGGTGCCTAGGGGCAGGTGCCCCCTCCTTGTCTGTGCTCCGTGTGCAGCACAGGTTATCATCTCCAGGCACAGCAAAAGCAGCAAGTGGGCAAAGGGGAAACCCCAAAGAACACAAAATATCTGCTCTGCCCTGTCCTAGGTTTCTGTGCAGGCTACAGGGTGATTTGCTGCACAGCTGCAGGGTGTTTACAGTAAGCTGAGTCACCTTTCAAGCTCCATCTCTCATGGGATTTCAGTCACCTACTTCACAAGAAGGCACTTTAAATTTAGGTACCTTAACCTTGAATTGCTTCCTGGCCTAAGTATTCCTTGTAGGAGGAGCGTTGGCTTCTTGCAAGTGAGATTTTATTCCCAGTCTCTTTAAAATGCCTTTGAGTTCATGTAGGGGTGAATCAAGTAGTAATTAAATAAAGCCCAACAGGGAGAAAAATTGTCATGAACAATGACTTCTAATGACTGTCTGTAACCAAGTAATTTAGCCTGTCTGAGCAGAGCAGTTCCTTTAAAACTTTCCAGTGTGGCTGTCCAAGGCTCATTTTGCAAAAGAGAGAACAGAAGTAAAAGAGCCCTTAAACGTTTTGAAAGAAGCCAGTGAGGGTTTCTAAGCTGCTGAAAATGTGAGGTTAGAAGAAGGGAATGGTAGTTTTCAAGCTACAAGGAGAAAACACAGTACTGGATTTCGACAAGCAGTGGGCACCTGCACTGATTTTGACTGGAACGGCACCACAGAATTTGCATCTCTCCAGGGCTGTTGTTTCTACGCCATGTGAATTCTGGTGGAGAGTCATGCTTTTGTGTAGGCTGCTGGCAGATTGCAACAAGTGAGAATTACCAATGCTATGGTTCAGAGAAGGTTAAGTAACTCCACAGCATCCCTCCTGTTGGAGAACCATGTCCATCCGTCGTATGGAGTTGGGACAATTTCTGGCTTCTGTTCACTGCACATTAGGTGTCCATTTCCTTTATCACTGCATGTTTAGGGTCCTTAAATATACAAATCACAGCAATAGCCACACATTACAATGATGAGTGTGTTTGAAGAGCTTATACTGGATTTACACATAGGACACAGCAAGAGAAGAAACATGGGAGAAAGGGTGAGGATTGAGATAATGGCAATAAGTTCCTGCAGTTACCTTGTTTAGGCAGGTGTGGGGAGGGCCCTTCTCCCTTCCTGACAGCAGTGACTGCTGCTGTGATTAATCGATGGAGTCTTCCTCCTCTTCTTTGGTCAACAGCCCACCTCCCCACAGCACTTTTTACCACCATCAGAAGCTCTCACACCTCTCTGTATCTGTAGTTCTGTACCCTGCAGGTACCTATTTCACCTGAATCACCTGAGTAGTGGAGGTGATGTACTTAGCAGCATGTCTTGCACCTGCCTTTAACTCAGTTTTTATGAGATGTCTTCACTACAACTTTCTGATTTAGGTACACCCTAAATTACCTTTTCTTAGCTAAACCTTGCCTTATAACAATTTATTATTATTATTATTTTTTCTTTTTTTTTTTCCCCCAGCAGGAAGAATCTGCATCCCTAAGAATAGTGAAACTCCAGGGCTGCATGTTAGCTCTGCTTACAGCCAGTCCAACACAGCTCTCCCAGGACAGCTGGGTGCGACTGTGCACGTCCCTGGCTGCTGGGGAGCTCAGCATGCTGGCTGAGCACCACTGCTCAGCACAGCATGGCTGGGAGCAACAGTGGCATTTATTGTGGCATCATTTCAAATGCTTGCCCAGCAAATCCCAGCCTCAGGCACCCCTCTTTGACAGAGACCCCTGGGGTGGTCCTTCCCCTCACCATCGCTTCTTTGGTGTGCTGGGCGCAATGGCTCCTCTTCTCTGCCTGACCTCACATCCCTCACTGCAGGACAAAACCCAGACAAAAATATCACCTTGTTCATACATAATAAAAAAGTCATTTTCACCCCAAACCAGGACTAGCCTTGCTCTGAAACTGGCTTGCTCTCAATGGAAAATGGGCCTGATACTGCTTTAACAAAATGTGCAGAAGTGAACCCGTTTGTTTATACTGAGCTAGGAAAATCCCTTCACTTTGCTGTAGTTACAAATGTTTTTCACACTACTGTTCAGGACTTCTGCTTTTTATGTCTGGCCTAAAAGACTGCTCTCTCCAGCCATCGAGGACTTATTAACCCCATTTATGGGAAATGGTTGTGCACTGACTCAGAGGGAAGAATGACACTTATTGAATCACTAGCACCAGCATCCCATGGGTTTTCCTTGGAGGCCTCTCAACTAAATATTAGCTAGGAAAACACAGGGCCATAGGGAGTGCCTCCCTGGCTGCAGCCAGCAGCTCACCTATCGTCGTTCTGTCCACACAGACATGCCTGTAACCCCTGGAGCCCAGGCTGTGCCTTGGCACAGGGTCAGGCACCGCAGCTTTGCATCCAGAGCTCACATCTCACTGCATATTCATTCTTTCCAAGCAGAGGGTGATGTTCTGTCCTCAGCAGCAGCCGGCCTCTTGCTCTCTGACAGCAAATTAGGATGCTTTCAGGCAGTGCCCTCTGCCTCTCCCCCACTCCAGCTCTGGGTCTGGCAGGGGCAGGGGGGTGCAACAGCAGCAAACAGAACTTCCCTGCACCTCACATCCCAGGCTTTTCCCTTTGGGAGTGGTGCTCCCCAAACCTGTCCTTGCAGCAGAGGTCTTGGTGCGGCACCTCACCATTCCTCTCCCTCTCCATCCTTTCTCCCCTCTTTTGAGGAGGTGAGTTTTGGCATTGCAGGGTCAGGGAAGAGGAGGCAGAGAGCTCAGGAGAGCAAAGTGCTGCAAGCAAAGCGAGGCCTCTGGGCATCTGAGGCCGCAGGAGGCATGACTGGTTCCACTGGAGGAGTCATTCGTGCTCTGGATTGGCTTCACGCCTGACTGATCTGTGCAAGTCATGACCAAGAGCGGATCATGTGTGTCTCTAAGTCCTTGACATCCTCACTTCTTTCTGAATTGCCAGGAGTTGGTGTGGTCAATCTGGCTCAGCGTTCAACTTCTGGCTCAAGTCTGGAGTAAGTAAGACTTTTTCATGTGGAAACAAGCCCTTTACACCAACAGAATGGGAAAAGCTGCCTAGGCAGCCTGACTAGATGCAGAAGTGGGTGCCAAAATATTTATCAGTAATTGTGATGAGATGTTTTACTTAATCTGAGACCACAAAATGGTATTATGTTGATCTAAAGAATGTCATTTTGTTGAATTTTTAAAGTGAAATGGTTCTTCTTTTAAAAAAAGCTATCTTTGTTATGGACTTAAGTGTGTGTAGAAGTTTGTCATTTTCTGATGTCTAATAAAATGGCCTGTATTTGTTCTTGTACAGATGCCTTTTTAAAAGTTCCAAGAAATGTGAAAAGGTTTGACACAGAAGGTATTTCAAGTAGTGTGGATACATCCATTACAGTCTGTTATGTAGACTTTGCATTTGTTGTTACACCTGAATGTGTTTTAAAGTACAGATAGAAGTATAAAAGGTATTCAGAAAAAACAAAGACAGCACTCTTTCTCTGCCTGTGTGTGAAGGCAAAAGAAAAATAGAGAAAAAACATCAATCACCACACTAAACAGGTGTGAAAACTGCTCAGATCTTTGCCTAGATCCCAGTTACATCCCAAATCAGGTCAAAATATCACCAAGAACACAAGTCAGGAGTGCAGAAGGAGACTGTGGGCCTGAAGTGTGTCAGCCAGCAATGAATCAATTCAGTAGCCTCTGCCAGCCTCAGCAGGAGATTTCAATGTGTGGTCAATAAAAACTTGATCCAAGCAAAGGTTCCTGATGCAGCTGGCATTCCACTTGTGTCCTGTGAGAGTCTTTGAACCTGGCTCCTGTTATGTCACCAAATTTCTGGCCAGGTCAGACACCTCATGGCTGCCCCCTCCCAAATGGAGTTTATCCTGACTGAGCAGTTTCATGTGCAGAAATGATGGTCATTCTTCCTTTGCTTTACAAACCACTGCATGGTTCTGGCAATACAAAATGACTTTCCAGTGCTGCTCAAACCTGGACACACTTCAGTGGTGTGTGAGGCTCCTTAGTACTCTCTCTTACCAGGTCCCTTTCTTAGACATAAACAAACTTGTTAAATTTTAACCATTTTTTTTTCTTGACATTTTCCATGCTGGGCATTGGCCTCAAGATTTTTGATCACACGTTTTTGGGTTTTATAGGAAGGTGACAGAAAAACTTGACATTTCAACATTTTTATATGATTCTTGGGCAATCATTTCTAGACAGGAGGATAGAGAAAAATATGCTGATTTATTGGGGTGAAATCTTGCTCCCTTTTCCCTGAGTGAATGGCATACTTTTGGGATGGTGGCAGTGGTACAGGCTGAGGCAGAAGAGGAAGGCCAAGAGAGAGATCAAGGTTGGAAAGAGGAAGAGGGCTGGGTTCCAGCTCTGGGCTGCCATATGAATCAAGGTCTAAGCACCTTGGCAAACCCTGGTCTCATGGACCCTATGAGGCTGGGGAACAAACACTTATGTTTTTCTAGAAGGACCAGGTCCAGTTGTACTGCAGAACTTGCTGGCTGCATTTTACAGCCTTTTCTCCCTATCCCATCTTTGAATAGCATATTCATAGATGCTAAGCTCTCTCAAGCCAGCAGCAGTGTTTTCATTGATTTAACATAGCCAAGGTTTCAAGCCAGTCTCAAAAATTAAACAAGTGATGATTTTGTCTCAGTTCAACAGGGGCTAAACCATGGCATTGGGAATATTCCTCTCCCCCTCTCCCTCAGGACTGGAAGATTCAGCATATGTTGTGTAAAGTTTAAATCAGAAAAATATTATTAAAATCCTGTTGTGTTGGCTGTTGCTGTAGGATAAGTTTTGGATATATAAGTTACAGTAAGAGAGGCTTTGTCCTTGGCTTCAGAAAGTTTATGTGCTTGTGGTCGTGTTTGCAAATGTGTCACAGGTGATGAAGCAATGGCTGTTTCACAAACTTTCATTGAGCTGAGGAGCAAAATAGCAGTTTCAGGTCTTGAACACGTTAAGGAAAAGCTGTTCACCAAGAAGCCCTGGTTATGTTGATATGTTCTCTCTTTGCTGACTTTTTTGCTTTGTTTTTTCTGTTTTATGTTTCTCTAGAGTACCAAGGTCCAGCTGCTGGGCCAGATTTATGAATCCCCTGAGACTGTGTGGCAAATCCTGTTGGCTTTGCTGCCTGACTGAGGCATTTCTTGTCTTTTCACTGCACAAAGCTGACAGGCCATCTTATCTCCTGGCCACCTCAACTCCTGGCCATCTCTTCAGCATGTTGTCAGGGATCTTGATGTGATTTTCCATCTGTTTAGTATAACATAGCACACTACCATAGGTATAACATAGTTTCTGTTGTGAACTGATCTTTTTTGTGGCTCTTTTTTTTCCCTTTGTAAAGGTCATCTATCATAGACTTCAAGCCCTTCCTCACTTTCCACATTTATTTTACTTGTAATTTCTTGAAGAAGGAAATAAATGAAGTTTCCAGGTTTAATAAAGATGTTTGGGTAATTTGTGATGACTTGGGCGTACAGGAGATCACACTGAAGTCTCATTTGGATATACTTTCAATGAAAGCGTGCAAATAAAAAAGAGGCCAGGCCAGCAGGGAAGGGTTACCTAAGCAGGTAAGAACAGTCATACTGTGTCTTGCTCCTTTTTCAGGCTGGAGCCCCTGCTGGAGGCAGGATGCTGCCCCTACAGCCCCTTGGCTTGGCCCAGCAGGACCAAGCTCGTGTGTGCTTTAGCTGAACATATCACAGAGCAGCTGAACGACCTAATGTGCAAAGAAACATTTTTGTTTATTTAGCTTCAGCCCTCCCCTTTCTCCTCTCAGCTGATGCCCTTCAGTTCATGTACTGGAAGAGATTGTGAAAAATTTGTCAAGTATGGGAAAAAATAATCAGCAAATACTGTGAATGTTTAAACATAAAAGAGTTAACATTCTGTTTTACTAAATTTTTGATAACAATATCAGTTTCAGCAACATTCCCAGAAGCGTGAACACATCTTAAGAATGCTCTGATTTCAAGAAGTCAGTGAGATGACTTCTACCACAGACACAGATCTTGGTTATTATGCTTACAGTCAGTTGACCCTCAGTGTGCCTGTGGAGTGAGGGCCTGCAGGCAGGAAATCCCCTTGGCTGTTGTTTGATGCTTTCCCTTTGCTGCATCACATCTCCTGCTGAAATGCACTGTGTCCAAGGGGATACTAGACACAGCAATTTGGTATTTATTATATGAAGTGACTGTGAGCTCATACTGACTGCATTATTTTGTTCAGTTTAAACTGGTATTTTACATTATATTCCTTACATGTAGTGGAACATTACATTGTTCTACAGGTCTGCCTATTTTTCTTTCTCTGTACAGGCCGCTCACTCCGGGAAAGTGATTTGGGAAATGTAACTGAAGGTTAAACATTTCTGCATTATGTAACTACCATAGATTAGTCCTTCTCTAATTTATTCAAAAGTAGGTCTACATTACTTTCCTGTCATTCATAAATATTGATGGGAACTATTTGGTTAAATAATTATGTCAACCAATTTCACTTTGAAAAGAATCTAAAACTGCCCTGGCTAATCTCTCATCAGCTAATAAATACTAAGCAGCTGTGTTTGTTAGTGTCTTAAGTGATACAAGGATAGGGGCACTTCAGATCTAATGCAGTGCATTTCTATTATTCTGGCTTAATTATTTAATTATTATGTAGATGTTTTCATCAGTTGGTAAAGGGAATGTTTATTCTTCCACGTTGCCATTTCCAGTAAGGTCTGTCATCCAGGGGAGCTGGTTTCAGGGAATTTAGGTGCATGGGGCAAGGTTCCTGCATGCTGTAACAGTGAAGAAAGAGGGAGAGAAAGAAATTTGTCTCTGGTCAGTTACTGATCTTACAGGGGCTTTCTGTGAACTGCATCAATCCACACAGCTCAAAGGATACATTTGTACATGAATGGGAACATGGGTGCATTACATTGGGGTATGTCAATATTGACCTCAGTGCATGTCAGCTGCTCTCTGACAAGTGCATATTTCGCTCTGCTTTTAACATAAAATAGCTTTACTGGGGAAAAAAAAAAAAAAAGGGGACCAGGCTATGTGAAGGATCTTGGCATACATTCCCTTTCATGCCTTATACTGATAATATTCCAACTGTCCTGGATAAGTTGAAATAGCCAAAGAATCTTGAAAAATTAAGGAATATATCTAATAAAAAAGCTAGGAAATTAATGATCTTGCCAGGTAGCTGTTCTCGCTAAGAAAGTCTGGAAAAAACCCTATTTTAAATACAATATTTTTCAATTTGTTCTGATTCCAATAGGAGACTTCCGTGGGCTGGAACAGAGTGGAGTTCTGGTGTTCAGTGTGCAGCAGCTCAGCTCTTGGGAGATGCCATTTCTCAGCTTGGCTGCTGTCTTCAAGAAAGAAAAAAATCACCTGCTATTTCAAGAAATAAAGTAAATATGTATCTTTGCTGTTTGCACAGTGCAAACTTTCATTTAGTAGCATCAAAAAAGAAAAATAAAAGAAAAAATAAAACCCAGACAACACCACCTTCCCATTGGAAAAACTGTATTTAAATTAAAACCAGCATCATTTGTGCAAGTTATCTTCCCAGTCATTCTGTGCTTAGGTCAAATATTGAAGATTTCAAAAAATATAACATTTTTTCAACAGATTCCACCGTGAACAAAGCCTCCCTAGGGAACATGTTTTGTGCTTCAATGAGTGCAGAATGATATTCTACTTCAGGAATGTATTTTGTAAATAGGGAGGGCTTTACTGTGAGTCATTAGTGAAATTTAATTTCTGTTAGAAGAATGAGTTGTAGAGGTAATATCTAGGATATTGTAATTTAGGATCAGGATACTTGAAACCTTGTTCTCACCAAAATATACTTAAATAAGAGGTTTTTGACTTGCTGGAAAGATGATGTTTTCATCAAATGAAACATATTTGGTTGGTTTAATTTTTTTTGACAAATCTGAATGGCATGATACGGGTTAAAATAAGTGTCCAGAGAGAAAACAGGAAGGAACCATTCCCTCTGGTTATTTCCTGTGTCTGTCCCCATGGTGGGCACCAGAAAGAGGTACTAAGAGCAATTACATGTAAAGTCCTGACCAAGTTCTATCAATCCACAATGAATCATGCTCAGTGAAATACATTTTTGGATAGTTTTGCTGCCAAACAATAACAAGTTTGCATTTGCCTTTTTTTCCTTCGGAACTTTAGCCAGATTTGGGCAGCTTTTTTTGGACATACCATTCCTACGTGGTGTTAATGCAGTCTCTCTGCCAAATTTCAAGCCTTTGATACAAGGTTGGGAGGAAAAGCTACAGCTTTTTAATGAAGTAGCAAATTTTCACAGATTAATTCAGATTTAAGAACTGTTTTCAAGACTTATTATGAGCAACCTTTAGTATTTTTAAATTTTTTAATTGGATTCAACCACAAGTTTTTTATTAACCTTTTAGTGCTTAATTGTATACATCTGCATCTGAATGCACATATTTATATCTGTTCCAATGTCATTTTTCAGTTTGGGAGGAAACTAAACTTGATTACAAGTGTTTTATTCTGTTCCCTGGATGTTTTAAAAGGCAACGCACGTAGCTCTGCATGCAGTGAGGTGGCAGACGTATATTGTTACAGACATGAGCCATCTTCAGATGAGTATGAAGGAAAGCATTGTCTTCACTGTCAATACAGTGTTGAGACTGATTGCATTTTAATTTGATGTTTGTCACATTCATGTCTCTTAAAAAACACTAAATAACAAACCAGGAGAGAAAGAAAAACAAATCCCTGCCTTCTTGCCTTGCCATAATAGAGCTGGAGTTATTTCAGTAACAAGCTGGACTGGTTTTTCCTGAGACTTAAAAATATGCAAGTGACCATGGTTTCCAGAAAAGAATGAAATGGAATGAGATGCCAGCATTGGAAATGAGACCCTTTCCAGATGCTGGGTTGTTTTTTGCTGGGTTATGCTGGTCCTGACCTCAGGAACATGGTGTTCCACCGACTGTCAGAGCTCCTGTGGATAATCACAAATCCACACTTCCCAGGTTAAAAAAAGCTATGGAGGCTGAGGAAGATTAATTCCTGAGAGAAGTATGTTTGTTAGGAAAGCATAATTTATTAAAGCAGAGCACTCACATCAGCAGCAGCCATTGCTGACATTGTTTTCCTCTGGGAAGAGCTGATAAAGATGTATCAGCAGCACCAAGACCCAGAGCACTGTCTTCTATCTCCAGTAGTGACTGTGAAGGACAAACTCAGGATGACTAACAGCAGCATAGGGTAGGGTTTTCATCCTGTAATAAGTTTTCTGATAAGCTCTTAACAAAAATAATGGAAGCTCATCCCTTGAGCTTCATTAGCATTGCCTGAGTGCTAAATTCTTTGCTTCAGCAAGTTCTCCTCATTTTTTTCCTAATTATGTGGGAAAAACCTGAGCTCAGGTTCTCCTTCCTTCTCCCAGTGTGGGTAAAATGCTGCTGACAGGAAAAATGGTGGTGCTCTGCCTGGAGGTTTTGGGGGTTACTTGTGTTGCAGACCTGAGGACAGAGGTCTTGTTGCACAGACCTTGCCATTATCTTGTCCCAGCTGACAGCCACATGATGAGTGCTGGCTCCTTCCTCTCATCATGGGTGCTGTGGTCTTAGCAAAAAGGGGAACCTATGTACAGCAGAGTCTGCTAACACAGAGAGCCATGACATGGGTGATGGCATTGCATTTTGCATTTGAGATAATGCATTTGTTGGCTGAATGCATCAAAAACCGTACAGTACGTCGTGCACTCTTGTTCCGTGGAAATGTAAACCCACTCATTTTATGAGGTTAGTTGTGCTGTCTCTCAAGGTAAACTTAAAGGATACATTCAGATTATCAGCCTATTGAACACAGAAAGTCTGAGGCTGGCATGCCTTCATCTTGTGATGCTCAGGGCAGCCAGTTGTGGGTCTGGATCCCATGTTAATAGGGGCTTTACAAATGTGGAATAAAGAGCTTCTTAGTATGAGGCAATAAATGGAGGCAGACTGTGCATGAGTGAGAAGGTATGGTTTAGCTTTGTAAACAATCATAACATTGCCACTTTTTTCTTTTTTGTTGGCAAAAGACATCCTTAAATCCTGAAGGAAGGATTTGAAGGATGATATTGAAGAAACTATCAATCTGCACTCTAATTACAAGCATGCAACATGAAGCCACAGTACTGCTTCATTCTTGTGGTTTGAGTTGTCCAGTCCCTGGGAAAGACATGAGTTTGTTTTGTCCAGGGCTTTCCTAAAATCAGAGACTGTGTTCCAGCGTTCCAGACATCGTGGTTAGCAATTGGTGTTTCAACAGAGGGATTACTGATGTGAGAGGGCTGCTTTGTGATAAAAACTGGTCCATCTTTTGCTTATGCAGTGGTTGATGACTGATTCTATAGTAATCTGGGGTTTCAACCTGGCTTGAAGCCCACTGACTGCAGCAAATTGGGGTTAGACCCTGAGTCTGTTCTCAGGAATAGCACATGAAAAGTGTGAAAGATAAGAAGGAAGTAGAGATAAAGCAGTCCATTTCTCAGGGTAGTTTTCCAATGGATAAACACTGAGTTCAGAAGAATTCAAAGGGAAAAAAAGTCCAAATCTTTCTTTGATAGGGAAGGCAAAAGTCTTGGGGAAAAAAATATGTTTGCATGGGAAAGACAGGACCTAAAAACAGAAAAATTGTCAGCATTTTTTTCCTCTTTTAAGCCTGTCTCTTTAGTTTTGCTAGAAGCTTGGGTTTTCTTAATTTTTTTTTTTTTTTTTAATCAGATGGCGTGCACATGGGTTGGTTTCACTGGAAATAAAATTCCAGAAAAATTTAAATTATTTAGACTTATTGGTTTACAGAAGGCAGTAAAAAGTGTCTAAACACCAAACATGCCAATAATAGCAGTAACAGAATGAAATGTCCAAGAGAAAACTCCTAATCTTGCTTAAATATCCCACATCACCAAGTTTACCAAGCTGTCACAAAATTAATTGTGTCTTGGTAATTTAGTGGAAGCAATAACATTGTCCTGCAGGAAACCTTGTGTTGTGCCAGGCACAGTGCTGCAGATCTGAGACTGCCTGGTCCATGTCTGGTGCATTTGTAGACTTCTTGAACATAGCTATTCCATGAGCTCATTTTTTAAGAAGAGAAACATTTTTTTTTTAATTGTTGCAAATATTTAGAGCATAATTATTTACAAAATTATGTATTGTGTGACTGGGGATTGTCTTGGTCTAGATGCAACATGAGCTTTTATTCTGAACTGAAGCCACTCCAGAACAGTTAGTACAGCATTGACCTGCATAACGTAAGTATATGGGAGGCTGATCTTCAATGTATCTTCTGTCTTTGATTGCAAGAAATTTTATAATCTGTGTTAACAGTCCTGCCTCTTTATGCTGAGGGTTGGTTTTACATCCT
Source organism: Hylia prasina (assembly GCA_013397195.1). Taxonomy (NCBI): domain Eukaryota; kingdom Metazoa; phylum Chordata; class Aves; order Passeriformes; family Sylviidae; genus Hylia; species Hylia prasina. The sequence goes on along the minus strand of VYXD01009921.1, from coordinate 97,553 downwards.
GACTGATGGAATTTGGAGGTCTCATTGCTGTTCTGCGAGTCTGCCTGAGCCTGCCTGGCAGAGACTCCATCTGGGTGGAGTGAGACAGAATTTTATCTTCATGTTCCTTGTTGCTTCCAGACAGGAAAGAGTTCTGGTGTGGCTGAACTGTTGCTGGTTGTTGGTAGGGACCATTGAATACATTTTCTATGATGTGCCATCCAAGTGTATTAGGGTTGAACACTTCATGTCACTGGCCTCAGAATAGAAATGAGAAGATGTTTTCTGGCAGCAAAGCAGTGAGACCCTTGAAGAACAGGGAGACTTCTGAAGAAGAGATAAATAAACTGAACATTGTTTTAGTTTGGCATATGTTTTAAATTAGGATACAAACCCCAATTGTTTTATTTAAAACTTATTGAAGTTTCAAATTTTTGATTTGCAGCTTCCACAAATAGAAAATTGTCTATTTTGCAAGGATGGAAATACATTGATAGCTTATTGATATTACTTTATAGAACTGAATGACTGCCCTCAGTATACTTGTTTTTCAGAATCACTTCTGTGAGAAGCTGCACATCATAAAATAATACTTTGCAATACTTTGCAAAGCTGAAGACGTAAGTTTGGCTTTCTGCTCTTCTTTTATCTGAAGTGTTTGATTTTGTTTTGTTATTCTCTTTAGCTTCATTTATGTAATTTTCCTTTTCCCTTTCCACGCTTCACAGATTTGATTGTTCATGTCTTTTAAAGTGTGTAATCAGAGATGGAAGGGCTGTGTTCCAGTTGCTAGTTTAATTTTTCAAAATGTGCAATGGTAGCTGAGAATCCCAGAGGATATAACTGAAATCAAACCTCTCAAATAATTGCAAGTATTTTCTGTCTTACTGTTTGAAATTTGTGTGGCTATATTGGTAGATGTGTGTTTTATTGTGTCAGGTCACTGACATGGTGAAGAAAATGAAATAGAAAATAAAGAAAATAAAGAAAAGAAGAAAATAAAATAGATTAATAAATGGATCTCTGTAAAAATAATAACAAAAATTACCACCACCCCTCCATTAAATTAAAGATCTAGAGATCTTTATAAAAATGAAATAGTATTCTAATGTATGACAGTTCTCCCCTTTCTCTCAAACCTGGAATGTAAATTGCCTTGGTCACGGAAGTTTACTGTCTCAGAAATCTAAATAATTATGAGATAGTGATTCCTAAAAAGATTTTATGATGTAATTCAAGGGCAAATAAAGTGCAATTATTTATTTATGTGTATTTGCTGTTTCCAGAAAAAAATGAATATAGAAACACACAAAAGAAAAATATAACCCTTCTAGTCCCTTAGTTCAGAGTAGACCTTGTGGGTGAAATTCAGACCCTACGTGGAAGCCCTTCAGTTTCCTCAGAAGAATGAGATATATTTTTAGGAGTCTTCTAGGTCTGGAAGGAAAAATACCACCTTTCATTTTCAGGAGACTATTCATACGCATCTAGACAATTGCCTCCTGCTCCAGCTCCTCCTTTAGTTTAATTTTACAGCTTCATATGTAAGCACATTCCCTGCCTTTTCTTCCTGACTGATGCTGCAAGGCCAGAATATTCTCCAGTCTGACTTGTGCTATTGCAAATGTAGTAGCATGAAAATTGCTGTTGATAGAAATGATGAATAACCATCCTTCTGTACTATATTTGTCCTCAACTACAATAGGAAAAGAAGTTATAGATTTTACTGTGTACCCTAAGAATTATTTTTTTCACATCACATTTCTTTACCAGTTTTTTTTTTCTTGGCTTAATTTGTTTTATGTTCTATGCTCAGCCAGCCGGCTTCATCTTCTGGTGCAAGTCCATAAAAACTTGAGCCTCCAGAAGGGCTGAAGTTGGATGGTGATCAGTCAGGGTGTGTGTGATTAATATGCTGCTCAAATGCTGGAAAAAATAGAAGACAAGGAAAGAGCCAGAAGCGCAACCAAGAAGTTGATTTCATGCTATTGACAGATAGTTCAGACAGCATCATCTCAGGTTCTTCGTCTACTTGAAGTATTCAAAATTCATTTAAAATGCAACAAAGATATTCAATGGTCTTAGAAGAATGAAGCCAGTAAAATGAGAACACATACAAATAGTTGGAGTACTGCAGAAGTGGTGAAAAGCACAGAGAGATCACTGTGGACTTTTTTATCCAAAACATATGGTTCTCTCCAGAGTGAAGTGACTGAGTTGAACCAGCACTGGAAGTAGTAGGAGAAGTGTTCTGGGATATAACAAGAAACAGTTCTTCCAAACAAGCAATGTCATCAGGCATTTTTGTGCATCCTGAAACAATCTGGTTTATGTGAAAGACTAGGATCTTCCCCTTCCCCTTCCCCTTCCCCTTCCCCTTCCCCTTGCCCTTCCCCTTGCCCTTCCTTTTTTCTCTACTTCAAAACATTGTTTCCCTTTCCTTTGCTCCTCCACGCTTTTCTTCAATCTTCTTATCATTGGCAGACCAGGAAGTTTTCTGATCATTCAGGACAATCAGTACCTCTTGCACTAACCTGCCATTAAAGTGGCATATTGTACACATTTGTAACGTTTTTTGGGGGTGTGTGTGTGCATGTGTGTATGTGCATGGAAATAAATGCAAGTTTCTATCAGATTTGCCTAACTCATGGGGAGCTGATCCTTGGAGTCAAATTCAGGACCATCTGAGGAATCCAGACTTAAAGTAAAATATACAGTTGACATTAGAAGTGCTATATGTCTGCTTTTTCTTGTACCATTTTTTCCACTCAGTTGTTTTATCTAAGTGAAGTTTGGGCATAATTTACTTTTACCAATGATCCTGTNTTCAGACAGCATCATCTCAGGTTCTTCGTCTACTTGAAGTATTCAAAATTCATTTAAAATGCAACAAAGATATTCAATGGTCTTAGAAGAATGAAGCCAGTAAAATGAGAACACATACAAATAGTTGGAGTACTGCAGAAGTGGTGAAAAGCACAGAGAGATCACTGTGGACTTTTTTATCCAAAACATATGGTTCTCTCCAGAGTGAAGTGACTGAGTTGAACCAGCACTGGAAGTAGTAGGAGAAGTGTTCTGGGATATAACAAGAAACAGTTCTTCCAAACAAGCAATGTCATCAGGCATTTTTGTGCATCCTGAAACAATCTGGTTTATGTGAAAGACTAGGANAAACATTGTTTCCCTTTCCTTTGCTCCTCCACGCTTTTCTTCAATCTTCTTATCATTGGCAGACCAGGAAGTTTTCTGATCATTCAGGACAATCAGTACCTCTTGCACTAACCTGCCATTAAAGTGGCATATTGTACACATTTGTAACGTTTTTTGGGGGTGTGTGTGTGCATGTGTGTATGTGCATGGAAATAAATGCAAGTTTCTATCAGATTTGCCTAACTCATGGGGAGCTGATCCTTGGAGTCAAATTCAGGACCATCTGAGGAATCCAGACTTAAAGTAAAATATACAGTTGACATTAGAAGTGCTATATGTCTGCTTTTTCTTGTACCATTTTTTCCACTCAGTTGTTTTATCTAAGTGAAGTTTGGGCATAATTTACTTTTACCAATGATCCTGTGTATGTTTGGTAACTTCCAGCAGTTTGGATGCTACTATGGAGGTAAAGTAGCTCCAGTCTGGCTGCTGTACCTGTGGAAGCCATAATTAACTTCATAATGAATGTATGGATCTGCATGGATTGTTTTCTCATGGTAGATCCAGTTCTGGTGAGATATATCGGGATGTGCATAGTTCTTACACAAATGCACCACTTGGTGATACAACAGAAATCTCATAAAGTGGCATGATATTTTCCATAATTTTGAAAAACACATGCCAGAAGGTTGTGAAAATCTTTGCTTTATTCTTTAGAGGCCATGCATGAAAAACATGGTCTGAGATTTGTCAACAACAGTGGATAATTCCTGAAGCACTCCTCAGCTACAGTAGCTAATGCAACCCTTCTAAATATGTGACTACAGCATAGCAACAAGAAGGCAAAACACTACTGAAGAGCAGGAGTCACTTCTACTGTTTCTATTCAGAAATGTTGCTCATTATAAAATGACCTTTTTGTTATGAAACACTGGAATGATGGAATAAAAAGGCTGAGTTTTGGATGAATGAATATAGTTAGAAACCAACTGCCTGTGGAAGGGATGCTCAAATTTCAGATTCTGTTGTTGTTTGGTGCCCAGATTTGATCTCTATTTTGCAGCTTCATAGAATTTTACATGGAGAAGGGATAACCGTGACAGTCAGATCAGCTCGTCCACGTCCCAATGCCCCAAGACCCTTCCTATCTCTCTCACAGGAGATGCTCTTATTCATGATTGTGAATTGTGTTGCTCTTCCTACACAGAGCACCTTATATTGGCATGGATTAAAGAGTATTTTAGTCCAAACTGATTGAACTGTTGTGTCCCTCGAATTTCTTGTTATTTTGCAGATAGGAAAATTATAAATTTAAACAGTAGCTATATTTTTATGTTTTCTCTCAATTAAGTTTAAAGATATTGAGAATAAAGGTGCTGAGACTAGAGCAAATTCTTGCTCATTATGTGAAATAAATTTCTGTGATCTCTGAGAAGTCAGATTTGAATTTTTTTAAAAGGAAAACCTTTTTTTTTTTAGCTTTGAGCATTTAGATATCAAGATGATGACTGATGTAACAGGTATGAATAGAATAGACTAGTATTATGAAATATGCCATGTGGACTATGTTTTTAGTAGTCTTAAAATTTGGACGTTTGAGACACATTGGTTTTATGTAGGAATCATTTACAGATATTGAAGAAAAGTGTTAGTTTTCTCAGAAATGTTCAAGTAAAGTTGCCTTTTATATAACTGTGAAAAAATGTGCTGCTATGTGCAGAAATCTTTAAGAAAAGTGCCAATTTATATGGCTTTTCCCCTAATATTCCTAAAATGGTATTTGTTTTCTTAAAGGAATGAGCCAATATGTCTGCTTTGCCCAGAAATATTTATTTGAAAGCATGTTTTGAAAAGTAAATATGCTGATTGAATCAATGCTGATTGAATTAATTGAAGAAATAACAAGTTCAAACGCTAACAATAATAATAATGATGATGATGATGATAGCAACCAAAGTCCAAAGAATGTAGCTGTCATTAAAATGCAGAGCCTATGGAAAAGCTGGACTTTGTCAAATGAGAAAAGAATGGCCTGTGCAAACTTTGAGAAAAAGTAATGCCCTAGGATTAATTTATGGGTTATGTTATTCATCATTGCTTGGATGTCCACATGGAATGGGTGAAAATATTCCCAATTCATGTAAATGAAAACGTTTTTGGGACATGATTTTTTCATTTGAAGATTCATAATTGAAATGAACTTTTTTCATTGCTATCCAGATTTAAGCATTTGTCACTGGTTCAGGGACTAGAAACAATGCCACATGGTTCGAGTGGCTAATCACACAGCATAAATAACAACAAAAAGTGGTCAGAGAGAACATCTGGTGAACATTCTGAATCTGAAGATCATCCTGATTATTCTGTGAATATTTACAAGTAAAAAATGTTAGTAACAAACTAGTCCATTAGTCCATAAGCTGTTCACAGTGAAAAGAAATAATTAGTTATGCAATTGATTTTATTTCAAGTGAATAATTGAATCTGTTCAAATTTAACATACTTCTGATTATAACAAGGCTTTTGCTCTGCTGGAATATCCAGCCCTCTGAATCTGGAATCTGAAGCCAACTTCCACCAAGAGATTCTACACCTGTGTTTAGATTCTGTTGTATATTTTATTCACAAAGAGTGCATCACTAAAAAAGAACTGAAAAATTTGTGTCAGTGTGTTTAGAATATATCTCACATACTTCAGAACACAGCAGTTTAGGATAATGAAATATATTTGTACATATGTTAACTTGTGCCATATATTAAGTTGCTGAATTCACAGGAACTCAGTATTTAAGAAAGCCTGACTAAGCATATTTAGAAGATTTCCTCCTGTGCATTGGAAATTTTTCCATAGCTCCAAATGTAGAAAACTCGAGAAACTAGAGGTCAGCTCACTGAATATTGATAGAAGTTCTTCAGTAACTCTCTAGAAGAAAACTGCAAAGAGTTAAGATCTGGTAGCAGGCACATGCTTCGTGGAATTGAAATACGAGACCTTGGTCTCTCAGTAGGAACTTTGAGAATTACTTTGGTAGATAAAGTGTCATAGCCTTCAAACCTCTTTTAAAAACAGAATAGTTTGGATTGGAAAAAATTTGGAAGATCATCTAGTTCCAACCCCCTGCCGTGGGCAGGGACACCTTCAACTACACCAGGTTACTCAAAGCACCATCCAACCTGGCCTTGAGCATTTCCAGAGATGGGACATCCGCATATTCTCTGAGCCACGTTCCAGGGCTTCACCACCCACATAGTAAAAATTTTCTTCCTAATATCTCATCTAAACTAACTTTCAGTTTAAAACTGTTACATGTTTTCCTATCACTATATTCTCTGATAAAGAATCCTGTCCCACCTTCCTTGTAGGCCCCCTTTAGGTACTGGAAGGCTGCTAGAAGGTCTTCTCAGAGCCTCCTCTTCTCTATGCTGAGCAACCCTAGCTTTCTCAGCCTGTCTCCACAGGAGAGGTGTTCCAGATCCCTGATCATTTTTATGTCCCTTCTCTGGACCCACTTAAGCAGGTCCATGTCTGTTATGCTGCTGCCTGAACACATTACTCCCAGCGGGGTCTTCAAAATTATTTTAATTCTTAGTCTGAAACTGTGGAGAAAATCTGCCATTGATTTTGCTGGGCTAGAATTTCAGTCTTGCCATTGTGCCATCACTGTATCGACAATTCATCTGCTTGGACAAGACATCTCAGCGAGGGGTTAAGATTCTAATTTCATCTTGTTTCATTTGCGTGTCTTGTGTAGATCACTCCTTGCTCTGTGTCTTTTCTTTTTATCCATCACCTATCCTTTGTGCTGCTTGTTCATCTCAAACAGCAATGCTTTGGAGCAGCATCTGTCTCCCTTGAACATTATTCAAAATCTCTGAGGCTTGAAAATCACAGATGTATTTAGATGCGATTGCTATGTGAATAATAAGAATTGGAATTCTATTATTTGAAGAAATCCAAGCTGCCTTCCTGCATAGATTCATCAAATCCTTTACAGGAAGAAGGCATATATTTTTAAAGGATGTTTGATTTTTAGCACTGTCCTCAGCTGATACTACAAGTCTATGCAAAAATGTATGTATTCTGAATTTCTACAAAAATAAATTTGTTTTCTTTAAAAATAATGAGTTTGTGCTAGTTATTTTTGGTGGTGTTTCAGACTGAAATAACACCATAACTAGCTGCAGAAAGTCTTGTGGCTCACACCACAGCAAGTTTTAAATCTTATGAAGTCAATGGTGAAGTTTTCACTTAGAAAAATAGATGAAAATAAAGAGCTTCCTAGATATGTTTTCCCAAGCCAGACTAGGGATGTGACAAGCCTAAAGTAGTTTCTGCAGTCAAACACTTCTTTTGTTAGAATAGTATTAAAATCTATTGAAATCACAACATTTTTCTTCAAAAAGGTCTTATATTGTTCTGTCTACATTTTGCTAAACAGCAAAAATAGGTCCATTTGAAAACTATTTTAGAAAAATTGAGGGGGAAAACTTCAGTAATTACCTCAGTAATTACAGTTCAAAAATGGCAAAATATTTGAGAAATAAAACATTTCTAATGCCAGTATTTCTACACTAGTCATTGGTTCAGATTTTATTCAATACTTATTATCATTCTGGAAAAAAATAAGAGTTCATGTGACTATGGTGCTATTGAAGTCAATATACTTTTCTGAGCTGATGACAACTCTGATTTTTTTTTTTTTAGACTGCTTTAAAAATCAGGATTTTATAAAAGAATCTACTTCCAAGAAAATGGAATTCTGTGTTTCTTAGTTTAGAAATCCTTGATTTTCTGCCCCTTCATGCTGCACAGCAAGTCTCAGTGAGCAGCAACTTGGTCTCACTGTTCATACTTGATTTTTCCTTCCCACAGTGCTCCCCTATTCTATTGTCATCCCTGTCACCATACCATGCTTCCAAACTGCTGCAGGCAGTAATTTGGCTTTTCTCATCTGTATTGTGAAACATTTTATTCCCTCTTGGGCTCTGTCAAATAAGGAAAAAAAAAAAAAGAAAAGAAAAAATTACAGTCATTTTGGTGGGAAGAGAATCTGGTAACTGGAGCACAATGGTGAAGTTTTTTCTCCACTTCAAGGACCATTTACAGAGGTGTTTTTCATAGCAATGTTCAGGTGGCTCTCAGGTGAAAGGAGAGAATTCTAGAAAATTTGAATTGGATTTGCGTGTTTTCCAGAGGACAAATTCTAACCCTTGATTTCAGCATCCCAGGAAACACCAAATATTTCCTAGTTTTAGTAAAACACTACAATAAGATAGTGGCAATTGCAAAACCCTGTATTTTTAGTTATGTGGTGCTTAACCAGCAAGGCAAGAGAAGAAGGCTGATCCATCTTGTAGAGGGCTGATAATCTGAACCAGGAAAGCCAGAAAAGGAGAGCATCAACATAAAGAGGATTAGACTTCATATCCACCAAGAGGACTGCCTGAATCACACAGATGTTCAAGCTTATTCCTAGTGCTTAGTATCATGTTGCAGTCTAAGCAGCAACAGGAGCAGAGGAAAGGAAAGTATTAGGACTCTTGGCATCTGCTGCTGTTTTTAGCCCACTCCTCTAGTTGGTTTAACAAAATGTGATGGTAACTTCAAAAAATTCCTGTGATCTTTCTGAAGGTAGCCAGATAGAGAGCAAGACCTCTTGACATTCCTGTCAACGTGTATTTATAAGAAACCAGAAACTCACACAAGGAAGCGACATTACAGCTCTCCTAATCTGCAAAGTAATTCTATGAGACATTTAGAACTTGGGGGACACCAGGGCATTTGGTCTTGACACAAGAAAACCTGGGCAACAAACCTTTTGGATTTTAATTTCTGCCTCTGTTTTTTATTTTTTTCCCTCAAAAACTTAATTTTCAAGCATGTCCTACTGTTCTGCTGGTCAGAGTAACACCAGCAACTAGACCAAGCTGCCATGTTGCTGTCTGTAGAGACTGAAGGATTTCTGGGGATGGGCTAGTCACTTGAGGAGCTGAGAAGCTTTTAAACCTCCTTTTTCACAGAATCTGGTGCTTGAGAACTGCCCCTTGTGTCCCCACTCACAAAATCTACCATTTCAAGTTAAGTAGATGTGGTTTTCCGACCAAGGAAGGTGACGGCAGTGAAAGTAGTGTCAGGCCAGAGCTTATATGAAGCCAGTGCTGCTCAGTGCTCCCATATAGGTTTAAAAATGAGAGAAGGAAAAAGAAAAAAAGCAAGTAGGGCCATTCTAGCCCATGCTTGGATGTCTTCAAGACAGCCAGTGGTCTTGTCTGGTAAGAGAGACACTGGGCAAGTGCCCCTGTAGGACACAGTCTGAGCTAGGAAGGACTTTTCCCATTATGTCCACCAGAAAGGAGCCTTCCCATGGACAGGAAACACTTAAGATGCTGGGCTGAATATGGTGATTCAATGGCTAATAAGATGGCTAAGGGCAGAGATATTACCATCCTTAAAATAAAAAGAAAATCTTTTTTTTCTAATAGCCTAGTCATTTTTTAAAATTTATTTTTGTAATGTCAGTTTCTGTTTTGACTTGGCTTGAATGAAATTTCTTTTTTAACCTTTTTGGTTCAGTCCCAGACTACAAACTCTATTATTTGCTGAGCTCTACAGAATGTAGTTTATTAGGAGAATTTATAAGTGAGTTATAGGCCTGTTGTTCCAAAAAATGCTATGTTTAAAGCCATTATGTTATTTCACTTGGATAAAGTCAGCATTTTAATATAAAAAATGGAATATATATATAAATATAATGCTAAAATTATAATCTAAAATTTAAAATGAAATTATGGAAAAACTGTTGAAAAGCAAAATTTTGCCAGAATAAAATAAATTTTGTTGATACCTCAGAAGAAAATCAGGACAATTAATTTTATTGTCTTCCACTGTGAGCTGTCAAACTCAACACAACTCCCTGATGATTAATATTTGATAAAAATAGAGGTTTTGCTGGAAGAGTGAACATTTTTTTGTATACCAGTGAAAGATTGTACCTACAAGAGCATGATGCTGACCTGTGACAATCCTATTGCATTAAAAAAATATTAAGGCAGGATTCCCTTTTCTTTTGGACTTCTTAGAAAGGAAGGGGAAATGAATCCATATTAACATTTAACAGTAACAGAGACCATAGATGAAGATAAGGGGAAGCTGGTTAACAGGAATAGACTACAGAGCAGGTGGTCTGGAGCTAAGGGAGAAACTGTGATGCCCTTGGGATACACATCTCATGGGAAACTGGACAAATCCTGTATCCATTACCAGCCTCCTGTCTAGCACAAAGAAGGTAGGAGAAATCAAGATGGAAAAGGGCAGAAGTGCCCTCAAAGACCATGCTCTGTAGTGAAAGCAGATATCACTTATCCTGTACAACATGGTCAAGGACCAGGCTGTATGTTGTAGAAACACTTGAGAGAGAGCACCAGTCTTGTGTCACATTTAACTGAGATTATCCAATGGCTTCAAAATTACTAGCCTGGGGGATAATTGGCTGGTGAGTCCCTGAGCAGACAGACAGACAGACAGACTTGTACACAGCACAAGCAAGTTGAATGTTAAACAGATGAAATCCCAGCCATCTTCCTTCTATCTTTACTGGGAATGCAGATGGAAAGGACAAAAAGGCACTGATCCCTGCTTCCCATAAGAAACCTTATCAGCAGCCCTAGCCCTGAGGTATTCAGTGAACTAGAGAAATGTAAAACACATCTACCTTTGGGATCCCAAGTTGCCAAGCAGTCTTTTCCTCAGGGAGTATGAGGCACGTGGATGTTATCAATGGCAGGGGAAACAAATTTGAGCTGTTTCTCACAGGGCATCTGGAGGCCTCAACTTCTCTTAAGAGAACATTGAAAAGCCCACCTAACATAAGTGAGGAGAAATTGAATCTCTCTTTGTTAAGTTTGTGGGTATGACTTCACCGACCAAGGCTGGGAAAGGATGAACTGCATTGCCAAGAATCACAGTTGATGCAGAAACATCAATAAAGTTGTGTGGTAAGGGCAGTCTCTCTTGCCTTCCTATGTCAACTTTAGATGTGTTGTTACTAAGATGATGGGGATAAAATTCACTAATGGGTTAGGAAATGAATAATGACGAAAAAAGGGAAACATTTTGTAAATTATATTTGTCACCGATGTGTAAAGAAACAGCCCTGTGACCCTGCAGAAACAAATGCACAGACAAAGGGATTTTGTGGTACTGCCCATGTACAGGAAAGCAGTCACTGTGTACAACTGAAATATTGGCAGCGGGAGATGGAAATCTGGAAATAAGAAAATGTCAAAAAATGTGGCTCAGTTTTAATTGCACTGACTTGTTTACAAGATACTAACAATTCAAAATTTCTCCTTTGTATTAGTTGAGATGTAGATATCAGTCTGCCTGCAGAACCAGGTCTCCCCATTCTTTTGATTTTGGGAAAGATTATATTGATAATTTATCTGTGTCCCATTAAAATTGTTTTTGGTCTAGTCTTGCACATGCTCCTAAATCAGCATAAAGTTCAGTATGCAGCTATATGAAGTCAGCCTCAGCACTGAAAAGCATGTATTTCCAAAAGAGAAGGATTTTTTTTTCCTGTTTTTCTTGATCCTGAGCGCTAACAATGCTTATTGTTATGACTCTGAGACCTATAAAATGGCAAATCCTATGCAGTGACACAACTGTGCTGACAGATCCTACATCATCAGCTGTTTATGTACACTTACATACATGCACACTTACTTGTGACTATTTTTCAGGTAAGGTTTATTCTTAATTTCTAACTAAATACTTTTGATTTTTTTTGGGAAATGCAACTGGAGTTCACAGAGCAATGAACCAATGTGAGCCCATGCTCTGGAGCCTGAAGTGCTGGGGCAACATCTCCCCCCAAATTAAAAAACCATGTAGCTGTTTAGTTGTATGGGACACCAGATGTCTCTGTGGAAGAGAGTTTTCCAGTGAGTAAGCACAGTACTGAAACTCCGAAGTTCCCATGGGAGTCAATGATGCGTAGCCGACTGGAATGAGAACCAACCTTGGAATAGGATGTCTTAGATGGAACATATGACTAAATATGAATACACAACTACCTTTCCCTAAAAATAATAACCATCATCTGGTCTCAGGCCCAATCTTCTTGCTTTTAGTCATTGCCAAGAAGTGAGATGTTTTGCGACCACATACTGGCCTTGAAAGAATGCCTTTGACATTTGCTGGATTTGGTTTGATCAGTGATCCTCTTAGTTATGAAGAAAGGAAGAAAGTTAAGAACTGGAATGTCAAATCTCTGGGCAGCAAATGGAACAGAGGGGTTTTCTTAAATGTAGGCTGAAACCCAAAGATAAAGTTAGAGTCAATGTTCAACCCTCAGGGATTAAGTTATACCATTCCTGTGCCATTTTGCTTCCAACAAGTGTGATTGACACCATCTTTCTGTTTATGTTCTTTAGCTGGGCTTCTGGGATGCTGATCTTAGAGAAACCACTTAAACCACATTTCTCATCCGCTCGGGTTCTAACCAGCTCCTAAGATTAAATGACAGACTTATTTTATACTAATTGCTCCTTTGCCTGTTGTGTAATTTGTCCTATATACAGTACAAGTCCTCCAGTATTTGACTAGAATCCTGTTTTCCTTCCCTCTATTAACCTATCTGATATATTTTCTCACCATTCATGGCTTCTGACTTGCCTATTTGTCTGTCTCTGTCTGGCCTCTGTTTTGATGGATTTTCTTGCTCATTCAGGGTTTGGTCTTGTTAATGCATGTTTTCTTAAAACTCTCTTTATTATGTGATGTTTTAAATGATAATATTTTGAATATACTCTGTAATATTTTTTGTGTTGGCTTTCTTCACTTTTACCTTTTTCATTTGTAGATAACTTTCTTTTCCTTGGTTCAGTATCTACAGTTTAGTACATTTTATGTTCCCTAGGCTTTTCTGTGTTCCTCTTGTCCATGCTCTTGATTTTGATCTTTTTCTGCAGTCATTCTATTTTTTCCCTTACTGATAATTTTTTTAACAAAGATTCTTGGTCCTTCTTTCACTAACCTTTTCTGACTCCATTGTACATAAGAGACCACTATTCTTCTGGTGCATTGTAATAAACATGATGACCTAGTCTGTTATTTTGCAGACTCAAGAGAGATACTTCTCATCACGAAACAACAAAACCGGCAAAAAATTATCTGATAGTATCTATTGCAATACAAAGGTGGAATATCAGAAAGATCCTCATTTTGGTCATGGTTTCCTAGCAGCATTTAGCCTTTCATGGTCTTCTACCTATGTACCAACTGATAGGTTTAGTTTGATATTTCTTCATTTTCTTAATGGTAAAGGTAGGGAAACCTTATAAGAAAAGGCCTTCCCAGATTTTGTGGTACAAAGTCAATAAAGAGTGTTTTTATTGAGCGTCATCTGTCATCTTTCTTCCTGTGCCTTTGCCATGGACGGTGGTGGTGTTTGGCAAACCCAGACAGACAACAGTATTCCTCTGGCTGAAGTGTGAAAACCTTGTGCTGTTGGCAGTGAAAGCCCCTGGTGAAGGTGAAAGCATACCTTTTCTGGCCTCAGAAAAACAGACAGTCAAAACCTGCAACCTTGCAGGTCAATCGACAGGTAATTGCTATTCTTTCACAAGAAGGTTGAATTATGATCACTCTGCCTTTGCAGGAGTTGTAGGCAAAAGATTAGGGACTAATTTCAGAGCAAACCTGGAGAAAACAAAGGAATGGTTCAAGAGCCACATCAGAGCAGGTAAGGAGTAGAAATTTCCTGTTTTCCCAGATCTCAGAAGCAACTTTGCCCTGCTTGAGATTGGTATTATCCCACTTCTTAGTCTTAAAATTGAATTATATTAAGTTCCTTCCCTAGTTTTGGTTTGAGCTTTCCATTTTTCACATCCTTAGTTTGAAATATTTTTCAAATATATTCATATTTATTTCCAGGCATCCAGCCTACTTTTATTCTGGCCTTTGCATCTTTTTTTCCTTCTCTGTTTTAGTCCAACATAAACGATTCCCTTTCAGCACACATAGTACCCTGCTATTTATTTGAGATTGAAAGAAGGCAAGAAAGTAGTTTTCTCATTCAACTTCTAAGACATCTCCAATTTTGTGGCATGTTTTGGCCAGTGCCTATGTAAAGCCCAGTCATGGTCATCGGTAAAATAAATTAGTGTGTGTGGCTAATATAACTTGTCTACAGATTCAAACACCTCAGTTTTAATCATAATCATATTTTAAGAGTTACGTGCTAGCAGATTTAATTGTACTTGCAAACAAGAGATGCAAAGTTTCATTCAAGTAGTTTTATAATCAACTTTTACATCGACTACATTTGCTGTTCTAGGTATGGGGCCAGCCTGAGTCTTTGGAAATCACCAACACAAAAGAATGCCAAAACAAGGGAGAAAGAGGGCCGATATGGTGTTCTTTGTTTAAAAGAAGGAAAGACACATTGTTTGTTAAAAACACATCTCTCAATTTTCATGGCAAATCTAAATTTTACAGCTAGATATTCCATAATTTTCTGATTGTGTTTGGTTTTGGGTTTCAGATTTTTATTTGTGTTTCAAGTGTACAAATTGTATATTAGTGCAAATCAGCTACTCTTTGCAGTGGGAGTAACCATGTTAAAGCCAGCGGATTTCTTAGGCTTAAGTCAAGAAAGGTATTAGTTCTGTTTTGATATATCATCCATGACAGTGGGGTCCTGGCCATGACTATGGTTCTGAGGCTCTGTAATAAAACACAAATATAATAGTTAGTAATGCTTTGGCTCCTTGGGTGGAACATCTGTCTGACCTGCCCTGTAACCGAATTCAGCTTTCTTCTTTAAATAATACTGAGATTGGAATTTTGTCCCCATTTGCATGAAAATATGTTTCACCCACATATTTTCTTCAGCAATCTAGAGTCTTTAGTATCAGGAAATGATTCTGTCTATTTTCAGGGCTCACTTTATTTTGGTACATGAAAATAAGAGTATTATAAAAAGTTTCCAAGGTCCAATGACTCTTTAGGCAGGATTTGCAAGGTGGGTGTATAGGCATCAATTCATCTGCAGGGATTCATACCATGTAAGATGGGTACGCCAGCTCTGTCTCGATTGCTTCAGGGGGCTTTTGGCATCCAAGCTGTGATCTGAGCCCACACAGAGTTATGGCTGAGTGGTAGTACAATGGGAAACATGGAAGAAAAGAAATTATGCTTGTACTCTGTCCCTGCTTGTGCCACCTTAACCAAGATATTGGAAAATTGCTCTCCTACTGCTGCAGGATACTTCATAAGTGAGTGAGTTACTTTTGGGATTTGGCTGACAGAAGTGTCTGTCTAGACTTGCAGATGAAAAACTCTCTTGGCAGCTAGGCGACCCAGAGGATTCAAAGTGTGGTGACACTCAAGGCAGCACCCCAGTCCCAAAGCCAGTTCCCAGCCCTACTGTGGCTTACCTGAAGCTGAGACGATGCTCTCACATCTCCCCTTCTAGAGCTCTCCTCTTTATGGAGCTGGGCCTGTGTCCATGAGGCAGAACAGGTAGCTGGCAGGTCCGCATCCCACAGATTGTGTCACTAGCTGAAGGAAGCAGGAAATTAAATTAATTTAAAGAAAGGTTGAACAGCTTCAACTTAAAGAGATAGTAGCACCTTCTTCCAGCTCCCTGAGCTCCTCTGCCTTGGTAGCATGTCCTCTGGCCCTGTAATCAATGTGTTTGTGAAGGACTGAGGTGTGGGTTTAGCTGCTACACCCATATATCTTACAGTTCCAATAAAAGAGTAACAACATAGCCCCCCTTCTCCCCCATTTTTGTTAGTGAGCTCTGGGCCCTCTGACAGCCCTGGCTCAGCATGAGGCTGTCATGAGGAGTACTGGTGTGCAACACTCTTGCATTGCCTCATCACAAAGCTATGCCAGGACTGAGGCATTGTGGAGAAACTAGAGGAGAAAATTTGAAATGCCCAATATATCGTGGTATCAAAGAAAGAGATAAATAACTATCTAGCACAAGCAAGAAGAGCTGTGCT
This sequence comes from Hylia prasina, assembly GCA_013397195.1. Lineage (NCBI taxonomy): Eukaryota > Metazoa > Chordata > Aves > Passeriformes > Sylviidae > Hylia > Hylia prasina. The sequence goes on along the minus strand of VYXD01009921.1, from coordinate 81,407 downwards.
GAATGGATGACAATTTTAGCATGAATACATAAGCCAGGTCATAGGTCTGCTCGTGAAGTTCTTCTGGTTCTATGTTGATTTTGTCCTGTAGGATCTCAAGTCTGGCTCACAGATTTCTTACTAGCCTTGGAAATCTGTCCATGGGGTACTTCCTATTAGTTTCTAACTGTAAGATTCCTACTACAGGAATATTTAAATTTTGGAGATGTTTTATGAATCCTGTCATAATCCTCCATGCTTCTCTTCCATCCTGCCTCTTATTTTGGTAGGTAAAGTAACTTTTATGTCTGAGGAACTCAAAATACATTTTGCATGTTTCTTATGTTAAAATTCCTTCCCTAGACTCCAGTAGAACTATTCAAATGTACTGAGAGTGCCTGTTCCTACAGGATAGCTTTTCTCCATTTTAATATGTTTAACAGACCAAAGGTTTTAGCTGTTATGTCAGTTTGCTGCGCCAATGACTTTAACATTTTTAGCTCCCAATATGAAGAATGTGAATGACTGAGGATGCTTAAGAAAGCTCCTAGACTCTATTTGGCTTGAGCACTAAAGACTGGATTTACTATTGCAATAGCTTGCCTGAGGAGCAAGATGAATTTAATTTATCTGTGTGTGACACCCCCATTCCTGCTCTTCCCCATGAGGTCGACAAAAACTGAAACAGGTCATGGCTGGGAATCCAAAAGGGTGTGTACATATACATCAGTTTATACTGGCACAAGACTGTAACAATTGTCATGTGCTCCTGCTTCCATTCCCCCCTTCTTCCACTTTCTCCCACAACAACAGTATGCTGAATGTGAATCTTTTAGAAAAATAATCCTTTTTTTTCTGCTGCTGAGTATAGTACAACTGATTATCCCTCTGGGCATGGGTCTTGGAACAAAGCCACAGTCTAGTCCTCACTAGTACAGCCAAATTCTTTGTCTGTCTGTTTGTTTGAAAAGCATTTGCTAAGTTATGTCATGAAGGATTGCATAAACAATTCATCAACTGAAAGTGTCATAAAAATGCTTAATGAACTATTAGAAGAGTGGGGGAAAAGATAAATGTGGGAGAAAGGTAGACCACCTAGTGCTGCAGGTGCATTTAGTTTCTTTCTTAAAACGGCCTGAAAACAAAACTCCTCAACTCTTAAGCAAGCAGGGAAGCACAGTTCACAGCTTCATAGGATGATGCAGTTGTGAGGGGACTTCCTGATCATCTGTAGAGTTAGCTACAAAGTTCTGAAGGGTGATGAAAATAGGGCTTAAGACAAAAGAATTGAGCTGAACTTATACATTCTGATAAAGGGACAAAATCTCAGGGGGAAAAAGAAAATGCAAGGGTGTAAATATGGCAATGAGAAAGTAATTAATGTACTGACACAAAGGAGAGTCATGGCTTGCAAAGATCTTGATTCAAGGTCTGTTACAGTCTGCTGAAAGATTTGCAGCAACATCACTGAGTTAGGGATCAGCCTCTTAGACTGATAGTTTGTGGAAAGATCAAGGAGTGACTTGAAATGCAGTAAGGCAGTGAGAATGCATTGGCAGGTTTTCAGCAGCATTACTATATGGTGGGGAAAGTTTGATCTTGGTTCACATTTACATGCATGTGGAAGGGCACCAAGCAGAGCTCTTTCCCCTGTGAAACAGGGAAAGAGTCAGCCCTGAGCCTCTGTGTCTCTTCTGCCCCACTTGGATTGCAGTCACTGTTTTCTGGGGAGTCCAGAAATTTGAATTTCAAAAGGTTGGCCCGTCCCTCTGGCCCATCTAGCTCCCCTGGCTGGTAGCCCTGCCCTCGAGCATATTGACTGCTCTCCCAGTTTGCTGTTGTGATGACCCACCCTTGAAGGTGAGGGTAACTGAGGTTCTTGTTAATGCATCCCTTGGGGTGGATTATAGTGAAATGACACTGAACGGCCTGTGTTTGCGTATACTGGTCACAGTGATGGTCACAGTTTCAATCTGTTAGTGTTGGGGGAAGCCCTCAAAATATAAAGTTCAACGGGTTAATATACACACAGGCTTGGCTGGGAACGCCCAAATTGTGGTGGCTGACAGTAGGCCAGTATAGGCCTTACAGTCTGAATCCCAATTTAGACTGACATAGCTGTGAGAAAGCTAACAGCTCTTCATGAAAACAGGAGCCTGCAACAGCAAAAAACAACTCATTTCCCAGCAAAAGAATTCTGCAGATTAAGACTGTTTTCTGGCACCTGTTTCAACTGTCTCTGCACAGAATGAAAACAATATCTCACAAACAAGCCTTTCTTGCTTATAGACACCTTGTCCAAGACTGACCAATTACTACAGGGTGACAGCTTGTCACTGACCAATAGGGGATAGATATGGGAGGGTTTATAGAATTCTATATAAAGAGACACATAAAATAAACAAAAAACTTTTTCACTCCTTGAAGGAGTGTGTGTCATCCCTCTGAAACAAGGTCAACAGTAACACCAAATACCTTCCCTGGTAGAGCCTTCAGAGATGCAGTGATGCCACTTTCTTATTCCTTGAATACTCTGCTCTCTCATGCTCTACTATCTCTTTCCTTGCTCCTCTCTGGATCTCAAAGTCCATTGTTTCACAGTCACTGCAGCCACCATTGAAACTGATTATCACATTTCCAATCCACTCTTCTTTATTAGTGAATAGTAGATCCAGCCATGCATCAGCCTTAGTTGCCTATCATATATCTGAGCCAAGAAGTTGTCCTTTTCCACAAATCCTCTTGACTGTCTGTGTCCCACCGCATCTTCCTTCCAGCAGCTGTCAAGAAGGTGAAAGGCTGCAGTGAGGTCCAGGGTTTGTAAATCAGAGCTTTCTGTACAATTTAGTTACTGCTGCGGTGTAAATGCAATGCAGAACAATGAGACTCTAGTGCAGATTATTTCAGCTATACAATTGTAAATAAATATTAGGGTTGTGTGATCATAGCATAATTCAGGTGCAAAGGGACTTTAGGTAGACCACTTCTGTCTCAAATCTAAGGCATCTATGAAATCAGACCAGGTTGTTCTGGCCTTAATCCATACAGGTTCTGAAAACTTCCAGGGCTGGAGACCGCACAGTCTCTCTGATCCTGTGGCTGGCTGTCCTGGCCTTCTGATGCTTAACACTGCATAAGCAAAGAAAAAAGAGTTAATGGAGTGGATAGGTTCATCATCATTTTGTGGATGACAATTTATGCGTCCACTAGCAAATGTTCATAAATTTTCTCTTTATAACATAGATATAATGAAAACAACATAAGCTATTCCATGAGATAGCTGTTGAAAGAGAAATACAACTGTCTTCAATAAATCAGTCTTCATTTTAAGAAGTCATCAGAAGAATCTTAGTGTGTCAGCAGCTTCTCTGCAGAGGCTCCCTCAATCTGATATGTAGTGAATATTACCATTGCAATGCTACACAGTATAATAAGTATTAAAAAAGTTATGGGTTCAGCCTTATTTTGCTTTTATGGTTTGAGGTTACATTGCCACAGACTGATGGAGGCATGGCATGGTATGTAAAATAGAGGATTACCACATCTGCAGTGGTATCAAAGGCATATGTCTTACAGTATCACCACAGAAATTTTGTAAACTAACAGGATGATATTGTGTTGCCATCATATTAGTACCAGTTGTACTCTGACATAATTTCATACTCTCCTTCTCCCACCAGTGTTTTGAGTCTGGTATTCATACACCAATTTGGGACATACTTTGGTAATGATGTAAATATAGGAAGACCATAACGTAGATGATTCATGCAAAGCCATTTTTCTTTTATTTCCGGACAGCTTTTGGCCAAACTTCCAAACCCAAAAACTAATATAACATAAATATAGAGGATACTTTTCTATTTCTAGAGGAAAATGTACTTGCAAAGGGGCTTTATTTTAGCACCTTAAGGACTGCCAGAACACAGTCGTGTTCTATGACCATTTGGGGTCATAGTCACTTGGAAAGCAAAGCATTGTCCGTTTGCAGTTGTGACTATTTGTGTTAATTCCTTTCCCACACACATAGATGTTTTTGTTCCTAACAATGACCATTTCAGCTGCAAGAAAGGTACGCATTCCAAAAAACAAATGAGATCCAAAGAGAGACCTCACACTGAAATGACTGAAAGTGCTCGTTGAGAGAAGGGAAAACCCTCACTGTAAAGAGCCTCTTCCTTGAGATGGGAGAGACTTTGCAAACTTGAGGGACAAACTGAACAGCTTCTTCCTCTGACTGAGGAACTCAGCTGCTTTTGTGGGGAATATATAAGTGCCCTCCCTGGACAAACACATGGCTTAACACTGCACCACCAATCAGACATGAAGTTCTGACCTGTTCATAAAGATGTGCTGCAGCAGAGGAGCTTTCAAAGCGTCTTTAACTCTCTTTGTTTCCTGTGTGTTTCAGGCTGGCACTACCTCTGTTCCTCAGCTCAGATTTCAGGAAGGTGTCACATGTTAAACGCTAGAGGTTCCATGCCAGATGCTTTTCCTTGGACAATGTGAACCTGACTGAAGCTATTCCATTTCCTTTGTGTTCCAAGGAGTTCACTGACTACAACCTGTACCAACATAACCAAAGGTAAGAGACCTTCAGTCAAGAACTTCAAACTGTCTTGGTGTGGCCTCATAACTGCTTTTTTCCAAAGGATATAAATCAGATATGCAATGGCCAAAGCAGCCAGGACATTTAGGTTCCTTCTATCAAAAATTAATCAACACACTGACTATCAAATGTAATCTTTTCCATAAAGATTTTTGTGAATATTGGCTCATATATGATACACTCTTATTTAGGATATCACAAATAGGTTGTGACTCTGAACTTGTAGCTGAGCACAAATCCAGGCCCTGCTCATCAAGCCACCATCTGCTCTTTATTTAAGTTACTTCAAAAACAAATGCTTCTTCCATGGTGCCTGCAGTACATGAAATGATTAACGTAAGTAAAATAAATCAGTTAATAAATTTGCAAATACCATCAGGACATTCTTATATAAAAAATTCATGAGTACACAGTCCATTTCCATAAATGGATTTATTCAGTTTCCCTCTGTTCCTCCCCCTGTTTATTGGTGGCACCTGGCACATCCCATACAACAGAGATCCATCTTGTCACCTGTGCAGAAGCACTGAACTACTGAACCACTAATGACCCCCTGCACTTCCATAGGTGATTGCGTTTTGCCTTCATCAGCTTTCAGTAGGAACATTGCCTCCTGCAAGGACACCAAAAGCAAGAGGCAGCCTCCTCCAGAAGGCTATTTGGCTTTTAGGGAACCTTACTCTTTGCCTGACATCCCTCATTTTTCTTTGACCATTTTTAGAGGGAGTCTGTATTGACTGATTCCTAATTTGGATCCTTTAGTTAGATTAAGTAAACCTGGGGCCTTGACAGGACTTGAGTATGTAACTCTTTGAGGATTTGAGCCTAATCTCTTTGTACAAGGATCAAAGTCAAATCTTGCCTGTTTGGTTTTCAATGCCTGACAAAATTTAAATGCTATTTTAAAATAGTAATCTTTGATTATGGTTTGTTTATAGAAATTATAACTTGCTTCTAAGTTTTCTTTTAACAGAGCTAGAGATAAGAGCATAACTGCATTATATCTTTATATTACAATCTTGTCTTTTACTGGATTTTTAAAAGCCAACAAAACTGGAAAATCTGATGTTACATTTTAATTTGAACTGCATGTATTAATGGAATTAGGTACAAATCAAAGTTTAGCATCTTGAATGAATTACCATTTTTGCATTCCTTTTTACTTACCTAAGAGCCTTTTTGGCTAGCCATGTAGGACTGAAATGTTGAATTAGGAATTACACAAAGACCTGGAGTATGGCACATGATTTCCCATTATCAGATAAGAAAACCAAATCCTCAGGAAGAGTACAATTTTTGTAGAGATGTTTGTCTTTACAGAAGCGCCTGTTTTGACCTGCTGGTTTGGCAGATAACCATTACTTTAAAATAATAGATAGATGAAATAGGTTCTCTTTAATCTTTCCTCAACGTCTAAGCCAGCTGTTGCTATGGGAAATGTATTTCCCATGCAACTCTCCTGAATATTACATGATGATCCTAATCCTCACCATATGCACACATGGTGAAAAGAAAAAGGTGACGGTTTTATGGTGTGGCCTTCCAGCCTCTGCTGTATTTGATCTGCAAAACCTGTAAACATCTCATTTCCACTCTACAGAACATGATGCGTCTTTTGACGAGTCACTGTCTTGCTGTCTCATGCCTATTTCAAATTAAATTTTATATTACTGGATGAAAAGAAAAGCAAGCTAAATACCAGCACCAGCACTTGCTTAAGCTGTCACACTATTGTACTCTTTCTACTGAAATGCCAGCCAAATTTCCCAGGTGCAGTTTTCACATCTCTCACATAACATCAAACTAAAATCTCTGCATTAAAATAATGCATATAAATATACTAGTGGTTATTAGGGAAAAAAACCCAAACACACATGGTGTAAGTTCATCCAAAAGAAACTATATTAAAGATCCGGTGTGAGACAGAATTTTGGATGAGCTCTAAGCAACTTTCATCAGCATGGTTCTCTGAAGAGAAACACTTTCCAGTATTGCTCCTCTTTATAAATGAGCTAACCTCAGACGTTACCAAGCACCCAAACAACTGGGCTGTTTCAGACTTGCAGTAAATTAATAAATGACGATGTTTATGAAAGATATTGCAGATATTTTTCCAGGTCTATGCAAAGCCCAGTAAAGAAGAAAAAAAGAAAGAAGTCTCTAAGGTTTTTTTTGTGGGGCCAAGGACATAAAAACCTAATGCAGGAAGACTATGTTGAAAGAATACTGCAGGCAATCTGTGCTCTTGGTGCTTGGGAAAAGGCAGATGTGCTCAGAATGAGCCCACTGGCTCCCTGAACTGGCAGCACTGAGTTTGTTTATTTATTTGTTGTGAATTTTTTTAAACAGTAGCTCAGCAGAAGGTTACTAAATGCAAGTATAATTAGAAAGGTCTGAAAATGTTCCACTGAGCAAGCATATGCAGAGGAAGAGATGGTGCACCCCTTTGATGGTCTCCTGTCAGTGAGGGTGCTAAAAATCCTCACCATGCTTTGCTCAAGGTCTCATCATGTGGTTTTGAGGAAGATTTCAGATGACTCATTGTGTTTACTGAATGGGATCGTTTGTCTATGAGGACATCAAAATGTTGTCACACCTCAGGTAATTACTGCAATAGGGCCTTTGTGGCAGAGATTAAATATGAATTAAGTATGAATACACAGAGAAAACAAACAGCAAAACACAGGTAGATGTGCATGCACGCCTATCCCTCAGCACTGCCTGTTTCTTCTTGTGTGTGCTCTAATTTCTTGTGTGTGCTGTAGCATACTGCCCTCAGCGCCCACACACCCAAGTGCTTGGGGACAGACAAATCCCAGGAGCAGGCATGGCTCCAGGTTGAATTCACACATTTCTGATGACCTCTGCGTGCCTCAGAGCTTGTTTGTTGCTCTCACATTCTCACATGTGTCTGTGTGCTTTGCTGTATGGTTCCAGAAACCTTATTTCTCTGGAGATGCCTTGGTATGTAGTCATGTTCTAAGAGGTTCTGGTATTGCTCTGGTAAGCTTGAAGGGAGAGTTCCAGAGCATCTTTGAAGTGCTTTCTGGGGCCTTCTCTTGTTTGTCTTTATCAGCCCAGCTACACAGCGCACCAACATTTTTGGTAGTTTTGGGTACTTCTTCTGTATGACTCTATGCCCACCTGACAAAAATGAGAGCTTCCCAGGGCTACTTCTAGCAGTGCCATTGCTGTGAAATAGAATATCAGTGTTTGTCAAACGCTTGTGTCAGTGGATACCTAGAACAAGAATTAAGAAGATGTGATAAAACACATCAAGACATTGGATTTGGAACAATGGGGGTTTCAAGAATCTGGCTAACAGAGAGAACAGATATTTGTGTCCTTGCACGTGGCTGCCATTTTGAGTACTGCTCTTCACTCTAATGATGAATTTTGCAGATGACCAAAGAATGAAATTTTTTAAAAGAAGAGAGATTTTACCATCAGTGATAATTGCATGTATGAACAACAGGTATTTTGAAATCTACTTTTTACATTAAGATCTTTGCCCTGCACTTGTTCAGGACATTACCTGTGAAGTCATTAAAAGAAGAAAGGCTTTAGACTGAGGAATGCTTAAGAATGCTTAATATAAATTCTTTGGGGGTGTTCACTGGCCAGAAAACAACCCACTTGGTATGCAAGAGATGTAAGGAGAAGTCATGCAAGACAGCAATTATCTGTAATCTTGGAAGACAGCAAACACATCACAGGTGACAATTTATCAATAAACCCAAAGGCAAATTGTAGGTAAAGGAAAAAAACACCCTGAGGCAATTGAAATAACAGAAAACAGAGGTCTGGAGCATACTCAGCTTAAAGAAATGCAGTTTGAGTAAAACAGAAAAACAAATGCCTAAACTAAGGCATGTGCTCTTTTAATTCTGTTCCTCCCTTTGATAGAAATATCAGGCTAAATCAAGACCTGATGTAACTGCAGCAAAATCATTGGAACTACACTGAGGATAAATTGCTGTCATAAATCATCAAAATCAGTGACAATATTGTGTGTTCATGCCAGAAATTAATCTGGCCCATTACAACAATTTTTTTTTTTTGACACTCAACACTAAATTTAATTTCTGTTTTCTATACAACAAAATAAACTTGAGCTTTGGTGTGTAACAAGATGCTCGTGTCCTGGGAAACATTTCTCCAGCCTACTACATCAGCTCCATATTTGGGAGGGTACAGCATCCCTGGTCTGCCACCCACTTTCCCTTCAGGTGTGCCTGGCTCCACAGTACCCTCCTGTGTGCACTGGAGGGAAGGGCTTGTGCAGTGCATGGAGGCAGAGAGGTGTGAGACAAGGGAACAATCCATCCTGTGCTTGGCCTCATACCCTGCTTTTGCTGAGTGCAAATGCATGCACACCCAGCACTTGGTGCAGCTCTAGGGTGGTCAAAGAACATTTCTACTCCTCAGCATAATAGCACTGTAGATTGTGACTCGACTTCCAGGTGCAACACCCACTTTTCTCACTGTGCCACCCCAAATAATCATATCAATAATTGAGTTTTCAGCCTTGCAAGCTTCACTCTGACTGCTGTGCCTCCAAGGGGAGTCATCTGCCTCAAAGAAGGGAGGGAATGAGTTTTCCTTTACAACAGTAAAGGTGCAAGGAGCTGTTGATGACTCAGCCAGTGATGGCTGGGCATCTGATTTCCATTTACAGATCTGAAAACTGCCTTTACCTGGCTGCCTATCCCTTGGATTGCACAGCACTGACACAGTGCTAGAACTGTCTACTTTATAAGTAACTTTTAGAAATGAGCATTATCGTGTCATTACAATAAAACGATTTAACCTTTGTGTTTTATCAAAAACTGTAGAAGAGACTAACTGAGATTATTTAGGTATCTGATTTTTTGTCTGCATATATAAGATTCCAGGTTGAACGAATTAATTCTGTTTCTATTAAAAACTGTGCTAGTTTGAAAGGCTGCATTTACATTCCAGCTAGAGTGAAGATTTTATTTTCTAGCATGAATCTCACCATTAATCAGAGCTGGATGTCATTTACACCACCTTCAAAGAGCCTGTAAAAAGATAACGAAAAAATGGTAATCAAATTACAAAATCCACAGAGAAAAATTCAACTCAGAAATAAATTATTCCAGCATGTCTGTCTTCTGTGGCATTGCCAGTGTAAATCTATGCAGTAGGCCACCACAGTGGAGTCCATAGGGGCTAAGTTTGAGGTTTTGCTTTATATGTGTTTTTTTTTTTAAAGTCTGGCTCTCTAATTGAACATGTTTTGAGGTAACTGAAAAATGTGTTTTTAACACAGTATTGCAAAATAATCCAGATTTCTTTGCTGTGCAAAGTGAAATAATCCACAGAACTTCACTAATTTACTCTACTTTTCAGATCTTCAGGATTTCATTATGATCTTTGCTCATGCCCAGTCTTCACTTGTTTGCCAGCCAGTCTTCATAGTGACAAAGATAATGAAAGTATAACTTTATAGGTCAAGATCTGTAGGGACAGATATGTTTTACAAGATATTAATTATTTTAGGATTAGATAGACATATCTTTTTAAAACTCTGCATAAATTTTAAATTATATGGACAAAAAAGATAGAATAAAATAAAATAAAATCAAAAAACCTAGAACCCACCTTATGAGTTTCTTTAGTTTTATGAGTTTCTTTCATTTTATGAGTTTCTTTAGTTATGTGAGTTTCAACCCACATTTCTGTAACCTTCAACAGTGAGCAATCTGGCCTGCTTCAGGTTCTCATTTTTATGGCAGATTTCCTGTAGGAATCTGTGATATCTAAACACTGAAATGCAAACCAACTGAGAGACTCATCATCAAAAAAAAAATCACTCTGTTTAATAAACAGCCAAAGCTTTTTTTTTGTGCATGCAGTTTTTGCAGGAAACCTATGGGCCTAAAGCAGCTGTCAACCCTCCTTGTCCTGGCAGACCTGGAGCTGGCTGTGATGCAACACCTGTGGAGGCAGGGACGGCATGCTCAGTCCTCCTCAAACCTTCTCCTCCCCCTGTGTATCCTTGCTGACCCATATTTTTCGTAGGCATGTGTGGACAAACTTTAGGTGAATTGTTTGAGATGCTGAACACATTCAGTATATCACAAAAGAGCACTCTGCTTATTTAATTGCAACATTTGGAATATTACATTGTATGTATTCTGATATCTTTACCCCACTGACTTTTGGAAATCAAAATTATGACAAGGAGGTGACTGTATTTGCACATGGGCACATTTTACTTCCCTGGGAGTGGGAAGATTTGGATGCATACAGGCTGTAACCTCAGCGTTTTCTTTCTAGTTAGAAAGCATGCAGTGTTGCCATTACAGTTCATGTATTTAATAACTGGAAGCATCAAACCATCCACAACAAGCTGCAAAATCAGCACTGGATTATTTTTTTTAAATTCCACCAGAAGAAAACAGTGCATGCTATGAAGATGAAACAAAAAATTCCCTGGTATGTGTATCATATATGGCAATGGTATTAGACCAAAAAACGCCAAAAAAATTAGACCAAAAAAAAAATTATGATCTTGTATTGAAAATTATTCTAATAGCTGTTTAAAATGACTGAAATAAGTTTTAAAAAAGCTATGTGAAACTTTAAATACAATTTTAAGTATTTTTGTCTCGACAAAAATAAGATACATCAGATGCTGGAAAATGTCAGGGGTTAATGTGGTAAATTACATGGTTTGTACCTGTTTTGATGTTAATTTTGCAAATCCCTTTTTGGGTAAAGATGGCCCCGCAGAGTGCAGGCTTTGCAACTCACACTTCCTAGTAAAGAATCTAAAATGTAAGCGATTATGTCTGAAAGTAAGCGTTTTGATGAGTCTCAAGATCACTTGTGTGCTGTGGAGTTCTTACTTTCTTTTCTGTACCATACAGCACCACCAGCCTTGATTTTCTGCAGCTCCCATGAATGCCCAGGAAATGACTGCCATGGTCTGTATGGTGGAGCCAGAGCAGCAGCTGAGCACAAGGGCAGCTGCTGCTGCCACTTGAAGCTCTGTGGAGCACCAATCCCACTAATTGGTTTCAACCTTCCTGCAGGGTGGTGATCGCCAGAGAGGCAGATGATCTGTAACAAAACATGGGTTTGCCATTTGGAGCCAAAAATCCCATCTGGAGGAGGGCAGAAGAGGAACACCAGACTTTCCTATGCTGCAGTAGGAGGTTGTTTTGGTTTTTTTCTGCTCTTTCATGCACATTTTATCTGAATTAAAGCCTGATGTCATCTGCCTTCCATTTCTCAGTGCATATGTGGGCTTTCACACGTGCTCATCACTTCAAGGACAAATTCTTAAACAGGAGGGAATGGGTCCAAATGGCTCATCCATTTTGGCAAAGCTGATTTATCATCAGGATCAAAGCAAGACTCAGCTTCAAGATATTTTTGTTGGTGGTTCCCCAGCTTCCCAAGAACTTGGTTTCTCCTCTCCTTGTTTCTAGGGAGGCAGATCCTTTCCTGTTTTTGTGGTATCTTGGTTTCCTTGTTGCAGTTGGGCTGGGTATGGTCTGAAGTCCAGGATCTTGAAGGAGCTGCTCTACCACTGCAGTTTCCTTTGTCCTGTCTGGTATCTTCCTTTGCTTCTCCCTGGGTTTCTAAACTTTTTTTTTTTTGTCTTTTCTTCTGATATTATCATTAGCATCCTGCCTGTACCATGCTAGAGTTCTGAGAGAAAGCATTGTGTTCTGCAGAGACGTCCTGCCATCTCCTCATGCTTACACTGGCATAGGATCTATGATATTCTGCCATTTATTTGCTGGGTGTTGGTACTTTTGGGGAAGCAAGCACAGCAGTTATCATGGCCAACCTCTTTAAATGTCTCCCAGTATGGTAAGTGGCTGGACCTTTTCCATGAACAGCTTCTTCAAAACTTACCCCTTTTTGATCTGTAGAAATAATTTTCCGTGATTTTTGGAAACCTGTGTTGTGATGATGAGAAAAGTTTCTTAGCCAGGACACAGCACCTCTGTGACAGGCAATGAGTTCAGACTGGTTTGCAATTTATGTGGAGGTCTATCTTAGCTGGGGTTAGAAATTCACTGTACAGGAGAATAGACACCAGCAACTCTTAGTGCAACCATCTCCCAGCAATCTACAGTCCCCACAGAGCTTACTGTGTGCCCTTTGAACAGTTTCTTTCAAGAAAGACTAACTCAGAAAGATCCTGAGATATATTTACATCCCTCCTAAGAGACAGGACTGTTTCTCCCCCCAGCATTCAGACCACCTGCTAAAATTGCTGTGCACATTTTCATTTTACTCACCCAATGAAATGCCAAGGCAGAGTTTTTGGGCCTGAATGTGGGGGAATATGTGTGCTGCAGACAGCAGCCTTGCTTGAAACTGCTTGGCTCTGGTAATGTTCTCTGCACAGAATGTTGAGATGGTTTTGAAAATGTTCTTGTTTAGTTCAAAATGCAATTAAATGAACTCTATGAGTCCAGGTTAAAACACTTCTGTGATACTGTTTTCTCCCCCTCATGGTGTGTATCAAGGTTGGAGGGAGAGAACTGTTGGCCAGTACAGCTTGCATAAATACAGCAGATGGTGTTGAAAATAAAAGGATGGAAGAGCTACCACTAGAGTCAGTGAGAAAAGCCTATGACTTTATAATTATTTTGAAACATGTTAAAGAACATTATCAAATTATTCTATCTTCCTGCACCACCATGTTATATTTGACACTAAAGGAAGACACGTCACTACTTGAAGTAGAACACAGTGCTTTACTTACCTCTGAGTGGCAAGCATACAAATCTGAATTTTGACACAGTACCCCTGATTAGCTGGGTGGTACTGTCTATTGACAAATGTCCATATAATAGTCTATCTACTTATATAGGTTACTGTAAGAGGAATTAGTACAGTAAAGTTGCTTAACTCTTCCAACAACTGTGTCACTGTTGAAAAAGAGTGCTATTTATCATCCTATTCATGTGTCTTAGAGCTTGGTCAACTTTTCTCTGAGTATGCAGAGATCTTGTAATATAAACTTCCTAGTCAAGTCCAGCAGAAGAATAGGGCATAATAACCTGCAATTTGGGGGAAGGAACTCAGTCATGGATAACACTTTCTGTGCTGCTATTCAGAGAGCAAAAATAAAATTCCTCCACTAAAGAGAGTGGAGAAAGAAATATAGTTCCTCCAGACTTCAGGCCTCGTAGCAGCCAAAATTGGACTGCCTCTGAAAAAAAACTGTCTGGTGGGACACAAGTGAACATGTCTCTACTAAATCCAGTGCACAAATATTAAAAAATTTCATTCATTCACAGAGGCAGAGATGGAGAAACATTGCTTTATTCACTCTATGCGGCACAGTTACAGTGAAAACAGGTTACTCATCAGTCAGTTCCTCTTTCTAGTGCATCTCATGCATCCTGTGGCTTGCTTATAACCAGCTGAAAAACATGTAACTTCCTTTACAGTATTTGATCACCAAACATTCAAAACTCCCTTTTGAATCAAGAAAGAGGAATTTTAATTACTGTATATAGGTCTTTTGATGTAGGAATAAACACCAGAATTCTGTGGTCATAATGTTGTTTTCTTTCAATAATTTACTGTCTCCTTTTTGTAGCTCAGTATCTAACTGACAAAGGAATACAAGTGCTAGGTCCTTGTCTTTTGACTTTATCCTGATCATTCCAAAAGCATGAACACATTTTGTATCCCTGAAGAGAAAAAAACATTAAGCATCAGCAGTGTGCCAAAAGCAAGTGCAGTGTTTTTTAAAAGAGGATAGAAATTTAAAAAACTGTTGCTTTGATGAAAGTGTTGGAAGAATATAAAGAAAGGCATCCAATTTACTGGTATACTGAATAGAAAGAATTAAGTGCGCAGCTAAAATGGATATTCCCTTCCACTCATATATCTGTCTGGAAGGACTTTGATTAAATGCAAAAGCATTCACCCTATAATGACACTAAGTAGTATTTTCTTCTGCTGCTAAATTTATTTTGTCATATTCCATGGTACGAACAAATTAAATACCATACATGTCTTAAATGTCTCAAACAATTAAATTTTTCTATGTTTATTCTTGCTGTCTGCTCATCTGTCAGGTACTATCAGGTCAATGCTCCTGAGAAGTGGCATGGAGTGGGGGTACTATGAACCAGCCAAACATTACAGAAATAGAGTTTAACTATCCCTTGAAGCTGTTATGGATTTTCAAGAGAGAAAACCAGCTTCTGAAACTAAGACAGTTTATGAAGTTTTGCTGAGACTGCAAGGACACAAGCAGTCAGAAAAGGCATTTGATGCCTGGGATAAAATCTCATGCAAGTTTTTTCAGGCCTGGAAGGATACAACTATGCTAACCCTAGGAGTAAACTGCCAGAGGCAGACTTCCAAACGTGGTGTCAGTACGCGTAGCAAACACTGAGATTTCTTTACCTTCACACACAGGGATAATCGATCCTGGAACTATCTTCCTGTTAATCCCCTGTTAGCCTGGCTTTTCAGCACAAACTAGAAAATGTGGCCCAGGCACTGAAACTCATTCTCTGAGATAGACTGCCATCATAAACTACCAAGGTAATAATTGTGTTCTTACATAGAAGCACAGAGCATGCTTTGTTTTGTTTTAGTTAAATCTAGCTCTGTGTGTGTCCTGGCCAGTGCCTCAGTAGTGTCCCTGTGGCTCTGCAGAGGCTATTTGGCAACCATTGTGATATTCAGGCCTGCCATGTCCAGGTAGAAATTTTGCTGAAACTCGAAAAATGCTTTCTTTGAAAGCTGCAGTATATAAACATCACACCACAATAAGATTAAAAGAAAAATAACAATGGTGCAAATATATTGACTGAGTTGAGATCCCTCAACTTTTCATCTGAGCCAACTTGAGCAAGACAGCCAGTGAAGCTACAGCCTTCTCCTCTGTCAGCACAACAAAACCTTCCTAACCTGAGGGATGAAAACCCCCAAACTTCAGGGTTTGGAAGATCACATTATCCCTTCCTAAGGAATTTTGGCTACTTGGCTTCTAAATTATTCTGCCCAACAAACACTGTAATGGTCTGGTGGCTCAGCAAATGCTTTAGCTTGCCTTTATTGCAGCCACCAGTGTGTCTTCAAAGGCCTCAGGGAGATACTCAGAGGCTGCGTGTGCACAGAGACACTTTCTGTATCTACTCAGGCAACCCGAGCTTAGTCTAGCTCTGTAAGCACCATGAGCAGCTTCCTCTGGTGTGCCCCACTGCATCTCCTGAGATGGGAGATGGGGGGGCACCGTGTGGCCCTATGGACACCCCCAGCAAGAGTTTTTGGGACAGGAATGCAGAGAATACTGTATGGTTGTGTCTTGGTTTTGAAGACAGGTATCTGCTTGGGAAAGCTGGAGTTTCCTTGGAACGGAGAATGTAAACCCCCCTCCCTCCAAATTATTATAATTTTGCAATTAAGGGCTTTCAGGCAAAGATTTGGGAATAGGAATAACAGTTCTTTTACTAGGAAAATTAAAAATACAAATGTAATAGTACAAAAAGACAAGTAAACAACAAACAAACAAAAAGTCCAGAAAACCCTGACAGAGTCAGGGACATGACCTGACACCTTGTTGGTCAGGGTGTTTGGAAGCAGGCCTCCTGGAGAAACAGATGTGGCTCTGTTGGAGTAGAGATGATCCCATTGGGTTCTGTTGGAGTAGAGATGATCCCGTTGAAGAAGGGTCCATTGATGGTGAGATGAATCTGATCTTCCTCTGGAATCCAGTGGAAAACAGGAATGCCTGGTGTGCTGAGTCTCAGTTTTTAGTTAGGTAGGAACCCTGGAGCTCCCCACCACTGGGTGGAGCATCTCACAATGGGATGATGTAAATGTGTCATGTCATTGGTGAGCCTTAATGGCCCATTAGCAGAAAATATCCCCTGGAGGGTGGATGGGTGGTGAAAGATAAGAAACAATACCCCACCAGGTTTTAACAGCTGAACCATTATCAGAAAGGCATCCGCCCCCCTTCCCCCAGAGTAACAGATAAAGAAAAGAAAGAACAAAAAAACATTTCCCCAACTACTTTAAGCAGATGAAAATAGAATACACATTTTTGGTTCCATAAGCCAAGACAGGTTGTCTCTGCCTTGTAGCACAGGCTCAGTTTGGAAGCACTATCCCTTGAAAGCCGACAAGGTATTGCACATTGTCGTGTCGTCCAGAAGGTGTATTATCAGCACCTAGATGTTTGGGGTGGGCTGATCACTCACAAAAAGGCAGGAAATGTGCAGATGGTCTTTCTGGTCCTGGCCCAAGGCCTACAGCTGGGCCTGAGGCTGCTGTGCATGGGGCCAAGCACACACCCTGCAACTTCAGTGTCTGCACAACCTCCAAGAAACTATTTTTATTCCTACAGCCAAGAATGCCTCTCTAAAAGGTCGGTAAACACCAGGCATGGATCAGTGCCAGCAAAGCCACGAGGGATCCAGATAAAATGAGACAAGTTTTGAACAAGATATTGTAGTTTATTGCTGTGTAACGACCCATGGTCGCACACATCAGACAGCACGGGTGTCAGCCAGCTTCACTCATGAGTCACTGCCAGCTCTGGAAATACAGACTGCTGCCTGGTGAGCTGCTCTGCTTACTCAGGCATCAGCCATGTCCCTGGGCAAAGGTAAAAATGAGCACAGGACAACAAGGAGACAGCTGGAGAGTCACAGAATCATGGAATTATAAAATGGACCTTAAAGATCATCTGGTTCCAACACCCCTGCCATGGGTGTTTTACTAGATAACTAGCAACTTTTACTACACCAAGTTGCTCAATGCCCCATCCAGTCCGGCCTTGGACATTGCCAAGGCTGGGGCATCCACAGCTTCTCTGGGCAACCTGTTCCAGTGCCTCACCACCCTCACAACAAAGAATTTCTGCCTAATATTTAATCTAAATATCTCCTTTGTCAGGAAATGAAAAATTGTGTGTGCACCTGTTAACAATAGAGGCAGGCAAGAAAAAGAGTGCTGGAAGCAACCAGAAAACCTGGTATCTGTGTGAGACAGAAAGAAAACAATCAGAGCAACATGCAAGTTTGAGGGAGACCAGTAATTGTAAACAGTAATTACCTTCTCCTTTTTGATTCCTGTTATGTTCAAGAAAACTGGAGTCTGTACAATTTTGAATGGCACAGTATCCTAGAAGAAGTTGCTAGCATCAATTCATTAATGAAAATAAGATTTTCAGAACATCCTCACTGAGAGTTTTCCAAGTCCCTTGACAACCACAGAGACTTACGTCTGCCTGTCAATATTTTTTTTATATTTGGGGAGAAAATAAAAGTGCCAAGGAGGAGAATATCAGTGGGTGGGTACTGGGAAAAATATAATTCTAATATTAGCTTGAAAAATCAGCTAATTTGCAGAGTAAGTTGTTAGACTATGAAGATGAGGTTGTTGGATACTAGTTCAACAATAACCTGATGAAACAATATATTAAAGTAAAATTTTTCCTTTTTTAAGGCTTATCTCAACTTTCTTCATTTTCAGTAGTGTACTTGGATAATTTAAACCAGAAAAAAGTAGAGTAGCAGCATATTGAAGACTCAAAGTACCCCTTGGTTTACAAAAACAGAAAAAAAGGTAAGACTTTCCATTTGATCTATTTTTCTACATAATTTATTTGTCCTGCTGTGTATACCTACATGTTGCCTATAAATTACACAGATAAGCAAATCTACTGTCAGAAAGCTTATACTGCATACTTACTTCAGATTATCACCAGTGAGGAGCTGGAAGCAAGCAACATTCCTGGGCTTAAAGAGATATTCGAAGGCAAAGAAAGCATTTGAATAAAAGTAAGGGTGTTTTAAATGAGCTGCAAGGCAGGCAAAGAGGATGAGCACCGGTGGGAGAAAGCAGTTTCTAAAGAAAGGACTGAAAAAAACACTGGACTCAAGACAAAAAAGCAGAGGGATGCCAGGGTTAGATCCTTGGTGGCAGAACAGAGGGGAAGACAGAACACCATGGATTCAAGAAAAAAGGAAATTTGAAGGGCTGTGTAATACTGAAGGTCCAGTGCGCTGTATTTTGGCTGCAGTGAGTGCTGGTAGGTAAGAAGGGGGTAGAAGAATGTATTCAGGGAATAAAAGGAAAGGATGACTAAGTAGTGGATATGAATCCCAGAAAGGATGTTTCAAGCTCAAGTCTTGATGTTATCAGCCCCAGTGTTTAGTTGGCTGTTCCTTTCTGTCTATCTATCTAGCTATTTATCTATCTAATGAAGTTTTCATTTGCCACAGATTGTTCCACAGGTGTTGGCTTTTGGGTGTTAGTGTTAGCTTTTAAGGAACATAAGAAGTTTAACTTAGGCAGAACTCTTGCTCAAGGCCTGCATGCATTCAAATTCTGCTTAAATCACATTTTGAAAATTTCAGTGCTTCACAAGACTTAAATTCCTCAGGTTCAAGGGCCTGCTATTTGCCATTTGGTTTTGATTTCTGACTGGGTGACACTTGAAGCCATAAAGTGTGTTTAAACCAGTTCCCCAACCCATATCATATTTATAGGTATATTTGTGGGATTGCCTGCTTCTGCTTCCAAATTTGAATTCCTCCTGGTGTTCAGTAATAGAGCACAGACAGGGTGGTGCTCTCTTTAACCCATATCAGTGGGAATTTATGATAATTGCCTGCCCTATTTTTGCATACTTTATTTTCTCACAGTCCAGTGCAGTTCTGGTGGCTGAGCACAGTGCAGTGGGTCCAGCTTGTGAGGAGAGGGTTGGGCTGAGCATTTGCTGAGGCACTGATCACAGTCACTTTTGTTTTAATCCTCCCACTGCCCTTACATCTTGATGCTGTGTCTATTCTTGAAAATGAAGCCTCTGTTCAACTAGTGACTCTCCAAAGTGTGTGTTGTTAAAATTTCCCACGCAGACAGCAATTTGCATGTTAGGTATTTTCTGGTGACAGTCAATTTAGCATCAAAATGTTGTGAAAGGTGCTGCATACCTTTAGC
Source organism: Hylia prasina (assembly GCA_013397195.1). Taxonomy (NCBI): domain Eukaryota; kingdom Metazoa; phylum Chordata; class Aves; order Passeriformes; family Sylviidae; genus Hylia; species Hylia prasina. The sequence goes on along the minus strand of VYXD01009921.1, from coordinate 61,858 downwards.
CATTAGCTGATGGATGAACATACCCAGGTTATGAGAACTGGATAAATGCAAAGTTTATAAATTGCTCTTATGATCTGTTTAATCTTGCCTCAAAACCCATAACTGCACCCTGTGTACAGTCATTCAACTTTTAGCTATGGTTTTCTGCTCCACGTTAATGGTCTCTTGTTTTGAAACTAATTTTCTCTCTGCCTCTCCTGATTCTTTAATTATCTTGCAGCTTGTGAGGTCTCACAGTTTGGAGATTAATGAATTAGGTTACATTGCAGCCTTACCTCTTGCACTGGAACTACATTACAAATCAGCAGGATATATCTGCTACTCCTCTGCAAGCACCTTATGAATAATCACAGTCCTGCTGGGAGTGCATGTAGGGTGACTGGAGAGAGACGTCTCCTCTTCAATGAATTTGGGAAAAACCACGTTCTTTAATGTAAGGTTTGTGCTCCATCTTAGGGTACAGCCACTGAAGAGGAGAGACTTTTAAAGTAATTTATTAAATATGTTTGTATCAAAGTCTCATAAAGGGGTTTATTTCACTAGGAAATCCTTCTCTTTAGTGAAGTGGGCTACAACACACTTGCCAAACCACTCATCCATTGCTAACAGGAATGAGCATGGAGTTAAATCAAAGAAACAGATGTGGCTGGGTAGGGCAGCTTTCCTTTTATATGTAAAAAAATAGGAGCATGTTCATCAGTTTTGTAATTTTTTGATAGTGTTTTTTTTGGCTCAGTGGCAAACAGCAGTCAGACCAGCACTCCTCATACGTATTTGTACTCCAATTCAGTGAGAGGTTCAGTTCCTTAGAACACATTTGCATATCTGAACACCCAAGCTCCAGATTTTGTCCACTACTGGCACATTTGAGAGTCAACAGAATCCCTTCTGTCTTGCTTGGATGATACAAAGGAGCTTCCAGCAGTTCCAGAAAATATAAATCCGTGTAGCAGTACAGCAAGGAGGTGCTGACACAACATGGACAAGATTTAAAAAGGCGAAGGATTCAGACTTACCTGTTTCTGCTGTGTCTGTTCCCCCTTTTCCTGAAATCACTGTGCAGCTGGGATTTTTGAAATAACAATAATAAAAAAATTGGATTGCTGAAATTGGAGGCACATCAAAGAAAACCCATTTCACACATTTTTATACAATGGCTGTCTGACTAAGATGTACAGCCCCCATTTTTGTTGGGTTTAATTCAGAATTGGTCAGAATGGCTTCTCCTTATGGAATCAGAGAGCTTGCCCATTGAATTCCTCTAAACCCTCCAAAACAAAGATACAGTAAATCACTTTTTCTTTTTTTCCTGTGAGTATAAATCCAGCTGTTTTCTGCAGTACATCTAAAAGGCTCAGTTTCGACATAAAAATTTTTTAAAAAATACAAATTTTTTGATAGGAGTGTTGAATCAGGACATTCTGGCATTTTTTTCTTCCCCATTGATTTTTTCTTTCCCATTCATTTTTTCTTCCCAATTTTTATTTTTTCTAAAAAAAAAAAAATGTCAACATGACTCCCTCAAAAATCCTTAAGGTACTTTCCTCCCCTAATTTTTGGACTATGAGGTTTAAGGAAAAGTTTTGCAGTTTGTTTTGGTTTTGCATCAAATGAAACTAACACTACCTAAAATATATTGTTCCAGACAGGATGTCAACTTTGTATTAGCTTGCCTTTTCACATATCCTGTCAGAAAGTCTAAATGCAAATGAATGAATATTTCCTGGACATCGCATGGAATGCATGATAGTTAGGATACAGCTTTGCTACACTGTATTTTTTGTATTATGAAATTTTGAGGAATGATCATCCTAAATGGAGATCTCTTCATCCTCACGGGAGTTGATAGGACTTCTGAAATGAATAAGGATTCTTTTGGATGAGTCACTAGTTCAGATCAACATTTTGTGGGTTATATCAAAGAGAGTGAAAGATAGGATTAAAGAAAACCCCCTTGCTTACCTCCAGCTGTCATTGGCCAGCAGCTAAGATCCAATTTTATTTCACACTACAGAATCTACAAAACATAAGATACCCTCCAGATTTTCATTTTACTACCTCAGTAAATTAATTGTAGCCTTTTAGTCAAACCATGGACCTGAAGCATTCTTGTCTTTACAGATTTTCAATATAATCCAAACCTTTTTACTTCACCACATAAAATTTCTTTCCAGGACAGTAGTCCTATTCAGAACAAAGTGTTTGTTTTCAAGGTTTTCATGCATACCTGAAATTGTTAAATATACTTACAATTTTCCAATCCAGCAGGCATGGGAGTGCTACTCCTTGTCCTGCCTGTTAAATTTAGTTAGATGTTCTGAAAAGAGGAGCAGGTTGTTCACCACTGGCAGGTAAAATCAGGAAATAAAAATATTGACTCAAGACCTTTGCAGGACAATTAAACAGCTAACGAAAGGGCTGAAGTTCCTGTAACCACAGTGAGCAGGAAAGAAGGAAGATGTGCCTCAGTTTGGCATGCCTCTGCTTCCTAATTCTGACTCTGAAATGCTTTGGCTGAGGAGATTATGAAGGAATTCTGGTGAAGCATAACGAGTAATGGACAAATGCTTTCTGAAGCATCTCTCAACAAAACCAGGCACTTTGTTCGCTATTTTTATTCTTCTAGACAGGATGTTAACACTGCTTTACCTTTCCTTTGGACAAACAGTGGCAGCAAAACTGTGGCAAAGGTGAATGCCAAACAATGCAGGCAAAACACAGCTGCTTTCCTGTCTGACAACCAAACTTTCCAAGGCAGACACAGAAAAAAGTCTAGATAATTAGAGCAGGAGTAGTCTCTCCCAATGTATCCTCACTATTTTGCCAAATCAGAAGAATAAGCCAGTTTGGTGGTGAAATCATGGTAGGCCCCATGTCCTGGGATTGGGATTGGGAGAAGCAGATTTGCAGAGTCCCTTCTGGGCTGCTTTGGGGACAGCACATGCAGAGACTTCCTACTTGTGTCTCCATCAGAAGGGAATTACAAGGGAAAAGGGGCCTTTGTCCCACCTGTGGAAACTTTAAGCAGCTTGGCTTGTTCTGACCCCAGGTGTGGGGTTACCCTCTCTCCAAGCCATGTGCCAGTCCTAGCAACTCTGGATTTTTTGGTTTCACTGATCTTCAAAGTCCAGAGACAATAATGATTTACAACCATGGCATGACATGGCTTTTCATTCAGCTGAAAATTAGTCCGTTTGTTGAATTCTGCTGGCTCAGTTCAGAAAGAATACAGAATCCCAACAAATAGAGGTTTGAAAGTAGGAGGCTGAATTTGAAGCCTTGGTGTATATGGAGTGAAGACAAAGGGAAATATGCATGAAGAAGGATGCAAATGTATTCAAAATGTCACTATATTTCTTCACCAGATAAAAAGACCAATGATTATTTATTCATTTTGTCATGTTGGTGACATACTCAGATAGTGTAGGCTACACATAAAGGTGAAGAGTATTAGGAGGAACAAGAAAACTTCAAGGCAACTAAATTAATATCCAAAGATTCTGGGTTTCTGCTTTTCCTGCGGTGCCACACATATGGACATGAGTTTCTGGGCCCTAGGGTTTGTACCATGCACTGATTTCCCAAACAAATTCATCCCCATAGAAGAATACCTGTATTTTGGGAGAACTAAAACAACATCAAATCAGATGAAGGTCATCTAATATCCAGATTACAATAACTCCATCAAGACAGGGATGGCACTACCTGCCTGAAGAACAGGAGACACAGAACAGCAAATAGACATGTCTTTGGGAAAGCTGAGTGCTGGGTGAGAGAAGTGATTTGGTTAATCCCATGAGTGGAACTGCCAAAGCTTGCCTTGTTCAGCAAAGGCTAACAGGAGATAAGTCTGTCCTGTGTAAATACATTAGGAGGATAAACATCAGGAAGGGAAAAGAGCTGGTTAAGCTAAAGAACAATATTGGCTCAGGAGGAAAGGGTTATAAACCAATCATGAATAAATTGAAAGTGGAAGGCAGAGGCAATTTTCTCACCATCACGGTGAGGTTCTGGAGCAGCCTGCTGGTAGGAGAAGTAAACATTAACTATTTCTTACAAAATAGAGCCCAGGGAAGGGAATATATGACATGACAGCCTGTGGTAGCAAACTCTGGGGTTGATGTGTTCCTAAGTGACAAGGTGCAATCATTGGAAAAGGCCTATTATCTCAGATGAGGACTGCCTTGCCCACTGCCATTTGATGTGAATGTTAATGTCAGGCTCACCAGGGCTGTGTCCCAGACTAAAGCCCTTGCTCCCTCCCGCTGTCATCACTGCATGGTGCCGGCTCTGTCTCACAGCACAGTGCAGGGCTGCCCCAGCAGAAGCTGACCTAGACAGAGACTGAACCCTCGAGGCGATAGAGACTTATTTCTGCCAGAAACTAAATGCTTAATTATTTTTTGTTCAGGGTACCAAGACAAAGGATATTTCTGACCTGATGTCACCCACTGCACTCTGGGTAGTTACCTGCTTGCCCCAATTCTGCTAGCACCCCTTGTCACAAAAGGCACAGAATTTTTGAGATCAGAAGGTTGAACCTAATGTGATATAACTCATGGGGTTTTACAGCTCTCCATGCTGCAGGAAGTCTTAGTGGGCCAGTGGGACTTGTTCAGTCAAGCAGCAATATCTTACGTGCCGCACTGCAGGATCACAGCAGGGCTTCCCTCACTTTTCTTGCTTGAGCCTTCTTTTCAGATTTGGAAGGAATTAGCCAGATGTTTGCTACCAATACAGGATGAACAACTTATTCAGAAATACCTGTGTAAGGGAGGAAGTATGTGATAGGAGAATCCTACTGATCATGTCATACTGGGCATATTTGGAGCAGGGGTTTGTTGCTACTGTTAGCCCTAAAAAAGGCAATTTCCAGAGGGCTTCTTCTGGATCATGAACTCAAATAGTAAATGGTTAAACATGAGTATTTTGAGATCTGGCAATTAAAAATGAGGGCCAGTAGAATGGGTATAGAAAGGGGACCAGCTCTTTTTGCATGGAAAAGAGCTTGCTAAATGTGCCTAAGATCAGGGACAACCTCTCTTAATGGCCAGAACATCTCAAGTGGTTGTTCTAATCCCCACTTTCAGTTCTTGCAGGGAGCTGGAAAACTACTTGTTCTGGCCTATATATTTGGTCCTAATATTAATCTTCATGCTGTCTGTGTAAAGAAACATGCTGGTGACTTCTCTGTGTCTGGAAACACAAAGTTTGATCACATTTTTAAATTGTCCTTGTTACTCTGGAACTCCTAGCTGCAGATATTTTTGTTGGATTTTTTTAATTAATCAGCATGGCAAAGACAGGGAGTGGAAAAGGCGAAAAGTAACAGACCAATGTTTATTTATACTGACATCTGAGATTGTCTTAAAATGTTTTTGGATTTCAAGAAATACAGGAACTGAGAGTCTTTGGATCTTGCATTAGCTTTTTGCTGGGTGTGAGTTTTATATTATCTGGCAGGAAAAAATTTGTTGAAAATTACTTCACTGATGGCCCACATATAAGTGTGATTTTGTGTTGCTATCCATTTTCTGCTGGAAAGTAAAGAACTGATTTTCTTTAGGTTTGGATTATACTTTGTCTGAGAACACTGGAGAGAAAGAAAAACATTATGCTTTATCCATAATGATATGTAATAACTTTTATGAGGAGAAGCATGAATAGCTTGACTTCTACTAATAAAAGAAAGTATGAAAGATGCCTTTAAAAATGTTTAAACTTAGTCTAGTATTAAGTAGAGGCTTTAAAGTAGCTTCATATTTTTATTCTAGAAGAGAATCTTCATGAATCATTCATAGCAAGGATGAATTTCTATTCAGTATGCTGCTCCTTCACATATTACCTTCATACTTCATCAGAGTCAGAAATGACTCAATTCATTCATATAGTTCAGGAAAGCCACAGAACTGCTCTTCTGTACTGCAAATAAAAGAGAAAAAAACTTTTAGTGTTAAAGAAATAGTTTGCAATGAAAAGCAGGTCTACTGAGCTGGATGAGAGTGTTAAAATAAAGTAGCTTTATCACATCCATGTCCTGAACAAAGCATTTCTGCAAAATTCTCTTTGAGGTAGAAATTTCCTTTCAGCATAGGAACATGTATGTGATGTACTTAACCACATGAGATCACTCACAAAACAGTCTGGATCTCATGCTGTTTTCAATATCCTACACTTTCTTTGATCATTTTTTTGCTCATTCATCTGTCCCTGAGAGTTTGACAATGTAAGAATCTGAGCATTGAAACTTGTTCCTGTTTAAATTGGAACTGAACTCTAAAGAAACTTGCCATGTGACAAATGAGGGAAAGAGCAGGTTTGGTAGAGCTGCCAAAAAGTAGGCCAGATGCAAGGTATCAGGAGGTGTCTAATTTAGCACCCAAAACTAGGTTTGAGCCATGAGTGCCTCAGGCCATCCACCTGCCAGTTGTGCTGGACCTTGCTCCCTTATGGGGCCAAGGGACAGAAGCAGGCAGAGAGCCCAGCTCATCTCTGTCCTGTAGGTTGTCTGATTTCAGTGTCAGTCACCCACATCTTTATGCCCTCTGTTTTTAAACTCACCTTTCAGATCTAGTTGACCTCCATCAGGTTTTGGGTAGTGTCCTTGACTTATTAAACTTAAGACAGAAGGTCCTAGATAGTAAAACCAATACTAAGTTTAAATGATGAGTAAGAAAACAAGGGTTTTAGAATTGGGCTAGTGAAAAAGCATCTACATCCATTGCAGTGCCTTTGAAGAAATTGTTTTCAGTCATGTATTGCCTTCAGCTTTGCCTGAGTCTTGTCAGATTTCTTCCTTTGGCTTATGTAATCAGAAGAGACTTGCCTCTTTTTCATGAACAGTTATCACCATGTCATATTACTTTGTCACATGCTATTGCAAAAAAAAAAAAAAGGTGTTTTCATGATAGACAGTTTCTGTAGTAGAGATTAGTTCAGTTCTCTGTAATTTTGGATCTGAAAGCAAGCTGCTTTGGCAGACAACAGCAAGGTCATTCTCCTGCACTGTCTTCTACCCAGCATAGTGGTATTTAACAACAAAATAAATAAATTACCATAATAAAGACATTCTCATCCTTGGCTTCAGAATTCATGTTTTGGAGCTTCTGTTTTCTGTGATCTTACCTTCATGAAGAAAAAATGTCCACCCGTAAATGAAAAAATGGGCTGGCCCGAGAAATGCCAAGCAGAGCAAAAGAAATGTGTTCCTTTTCTCTGCCTTTTCCTTCAGTAACAGCCTCCCATTCAAAGGAGTGATTATCAGTTAGTTATATTTCCAAGTGTTATTCAGCTATGAGAGGGATCTCAGTATTTTTAGAAAGATGAAAATTTTCCATTGAAATAACCTTTATGGGCTCTTATCATTTTTTGTTTGTTTTACCTGTTTTGAGTCAGGCAGCTCCTGATAATAATAGAACAAAAGGAACAGAGAAAATATAAGTGGACATGAAAAGTTCCTAGAGCTAAGATGTAGAATATATAACAAATATTTATTTGATGCAAGGATGTTTAATATTTGCAAAAGACATGAAATAACCTCTTCTGATTTAAACAGATGTATGTTCACCTTACGACTCCTTACTATTCTCACCCTACCTTAATTATAGAATTAAATTTGCTATAGTAAAATAACTGTTGAATTTTTATATGTCTAGTAAAATTTCTTCACCTACAGATTTTCATGAGTCCTCAAGCTAAACAACCTGTTGATTATCAGCTATAAAATATGTGCAACCAACCCCTGAATTGATGCTACATACATTTAAAGATACTGTCTTCTAAAGTTTTTGTTCCCACAAGAGTGAGAACAATTTTATATGTGAAAGCTGTAGTAAATTAGACTATGCCTAGTGAACAGGCATATCCATTTAAATAACTTGACGTTAAAAAACGGTTTTGCACAATATGTGGTGGGGTAATTAATAACTAATGATATAAATCAGCTTCTGACGAGCATTTTGATTTATATGATATTAAGTGAAGGCAGCAAAGAAAACATTATTGACCTAATAATTTCTCAGAATGTATGATAAAAGTGCACTGCAGTTTTAAATTGAAGAGAATTTTCTAGAGGACACATTGCATTTTTCCTGCTGGAGGGAGACAAAAATAATGGAACAAGCTGGTTTTTAGAAAGATGAGCAGTGTAAAAAAATCTGGAAACAAAGACACATAGGTTGTTTGCATTTTGCTTTAAAGTCAAATCTTGTTATTAGGGTTGATTTTATTCCAGTTTCAGCTGGAAATGGGTCATGTCCTCCTGTAGATGGCAGAACTTTGGCATAGTGTCTAACAGCACACCGAATGAAAACAGCTTTTCCAGGGTGACTAACTTTCCCCATTTTAAGATTAACTGGATGATCCTGTGGAGGTGTATTTCTCCTCTGATGATCAATAAAACCTTAGGGCACAGTCGTTTCTTGTCCATTTCTATAATTCTGTGTGCAGCCATATTCTGGTAAGCTCAAAAAGAGTGGGGAACTCTATACAAAAGTGAGGTGGTGATCAGGCTGCCTGTCACCTGCCTGCACTCACCCAGAGCTATGGGACTTTGCAGCAGTGCCAGAACAGTCTGTGCAAGAGCAGCAGGAAGCCCAGCACCCTGTGCACGTGGTCTATAAGCCCTGTATGTTCTGCCTGCACCATCCTGAGCAGCTTGGGAGGAGCCCTGCACAGCTTGGGCTGTGGTAGGCAGCCTCTGAGACTTGCTCTGGGGCATCTCTTCACCTGGGCCCACTGGAGCCAGAAACATCCATCTGAGCCCCCAAAAGAGGTTTAGGCTGAAATATTGATTCTTCTATCCATATCAGTTGGTAGTGATTAACCTTTGTTTTCTAAGCACATTCTCTGGCAATTTTAATGTATGCTACTGCTCGCAGTTTAGTTTGGAGACAACAGCATGTTCCTCCTTTTCCAATAACAGTATATGTTAATTAAGCATTATAACCTTTTGCCCTCCTGCCTTGTACCAATGCCCTTCCTCTAACCAACACGTGGCTTCTCTTCATGGCTCTTCAGTCACCACACTGCTGTTTGAACATTCTGAAAAAATCATATTTTATACTGAAACGGGGTTCAGTCAGAAAGTTAGATCACAGCTAGATCAAAAGCACCAGCAAAACCCATTTCTCTTCGTATGTCTCCCTGTGAACTGGGTTCAAATCTTCAGATTTAATCAACTTTAAATTAAGTGGGGTCAAATATAGGGACATTGTGTGTTGGAAATGGTTATTTGCCAGATTCTGTAATAAGAGGATACAGTAAATAAGAATGAAATTGAAATTTTGATTAAAAATGTAGAAAAAAAATAAAAACACAAGAGTACCTCCAAAAATTAGGAGTGAAAGGCTCAGCGTCCTCTTTCTGACAGTTCCCAGCATGTGTGAAACAGTGAAATATAGAAAAAAAATTATATAGTAATTCTTCTGCATTAGTCCCTCTTACTCAATTATGACATTTCTTTAAAGAACTAACTAAAGTTAATTTTTCCCTTGTTGTGCCTAGAAGTAACATCCCATATCATTAGATACTTTAAAGAAGAAGGATGCCAGGCAAAAAGGGTAGTCTCGTCCCCTTCAATACGCTGTATTTAACCTTATGGGAGGTTTTAAAAAATTCTTTGATTTTAGGTGAGTGACAACAGGTTTTGTGAAGAACAAACAAACAAACAAACAAAAAACACCAAAAAACCCCAAATCAATCAAACAAACAAAAAAAACCCAACCCCCCCTCACTCCATACTATATGCTTTACTGCACTTACTGGAAGTTTTTTAGCAGTTATAATATAACAGACAATTCAAACAACAGGATGAAATCTTTATTCTGAGGATTTAACTGAAAGCATCTCTGCAACAATTTGAGGGGCACATGGCCAAGATCAGATAGCACCAGTAGAGGGTGAGACTAAAGATTTTAAATTAACAAATGCCTTACTTACTTCAGGTGTCTGCATTACAATTTAAAGGAAAATATATAAACAAGAGGAAATGTTTTGTTTATCTGAAAATCTTTTTCTTCTAGTTCAAAAAAATGGACACCTTCAAATAGTACATGGTATCAGAACATTTTTGGGCCAAAGCAGATGAAAGTCATCCTGTATTAGAGGATGGTTTGGGTTTTGTGCAGCCAGTTTATGGATTGACTGCGGATTCATTTTAACAGGGAAAAAAATCTGCCTCTCTTGGAGGCAGGATGATGCATTTGCCTGATACTTCTGGTTGATGGAACGACAGAACCAGCCATCACTGTTGTTTTATGTCTTCTGATTTTTAGCCCAGCAGTCTCCCACAGTAGTTGTTGATTACTTGTGACATTTTGCACTCACTTCACACTAGCTTAACACAGGTATAAATGTGAAGTAATTTGCTGGACTGAGGAAATCAGCCCCTTAACCTAAACTACAAACCATCATTTCTTTCATAGAAGCAATTACAAGAAATACACCTACCTTGAAGCCTCATAAAATTATTTTTGACCGGATCAAAAAACTAAGTGTTTGACAGCTTTGCTGAAAATGTGGAACATGAATGCAGTCTAAAGGTTTTCTAGGCTTGGGCCAAAGATTAAAGTATGAAAGTAGGAAGGAAGGTGAGAAGGCAAGAGGCTGTTTGAACTTTTCCTGTTTTTTATTTTTTTTTGTAGAACGGAAAAGTCTCCAGTTCTTTATAAATCTGTAAATTTATGACTTTTTATACATTATCACACATAAGTTTATGTATTACTGTAGAACAGCTACATCGATTCTCAGATGAGAAGAAAGTCTAGAGAAAAAGCAAAGAATTTCAGCTGGCTTTGTTCTGACAAGCATCTCAAATCATGTGAATGCAGATACTTATGAATAAATGCAAATACATAAATACATTCTAATAATTAAGTATGCTGTCTATATAACAAGAGATCTGCATGCAAGGAGCACATAAAACACCAGTAAATCATCACGATGACAAATTTAGATCCATTTTGAGCTGTGAAAAATAGTCAAGGATTGAGTTTATAACTTGTGTTGAATTTCCAATTTAAAATTTAATACTCTTCCTACTACCAGAACTACAAAGTCCACCTAAGGAAATGGAATAAAAACATAAGCTTCTTATTACCTTCACTGCTTACGATAAATAACCTCTAACGAGAAATTTGACTGACAATTTTTTCAATAATACATGAAGCAGAATAATCTACCAATTGTTTATTCCTGTGTTTATTGGTTTTGCATTATTAACAGTGATTAAATTGTTGTTATCTGCAAAGGTAAGATGGGCTGAGTGAAAGCAAACAGGAACTTGAAACTGGTTTTCTTTTAATGCACATATGTTCAGATAGGGCCAAAATCAGAGGAGCCAATGCACTTACAGTAGTGTGACTCTGATGTAGATCAAATTGAAATTAGAGCCATGAGATCCACATTTCAAGGTGAAGTCCAGTGGCTCTCCCAAGGAGTTGATGAAGGTTCTAGATCATGAGTCCTGTGAAGGGCAGCTGAGGGAGCTGGGAGTGTTTAGCCTGGAGAAAAGGAGGCTCATGGTGTGTCTTTATGTATGACAGGAAAAGGATATAATCTGTATAAAATAGATAACTTGATGATGCCATCACAGAGAAGTAGTTTAAGAATCAAATAAAAACAGAAATTAAAGGGTCACAGCATGGATAAATAATCTCTGTAATTTTTTTTGAGATAAAGTTTTTTTATGACATTATTACAAGTTAGACTGAAATAATAGTGTATAAAACAGATTTAAAATAAAAGTTCATTCTTTTGACTCAATTGATTTAGGCGATCATCTTGCTTGAAAATAATTTGTATTCTTTTAGCCCATTCCAGATATGAGCTAAAGTTTGGCTTAAAAATTAAGATATATCCCTTCCTGGAGATGGAAAATATGAAGGAGTCACAGCACGCTAACTTCAACTTCCATATTCAGTCACAGTCAAGAACAGGCACCTAACTGGAGACTGGTGTAAGAGGTTTCATTCAATCACAATTATATTCCTACCAGAAGCTTAGCAATGCATAAAATTAATGGAAGGCTGTTCAAAAAGGAATTGCAGAGGGCACATTTGTTTCCTTACAGGTTTTTATCTCACGAGGTCCTATGCACCATATGCATTTTACCAGTGCCAAAGCCTGCAAAAGCTCAGAGAGAAGGTCAGAGCAGCACTGGAGAGTGGCAGACAGAGGGAAGAAGTGGAGCTCCTCTAATAGTAACAGCAAAGAGGTCCCTGCTCTGCAGCACACAGTGGAGCTGCCCTTTTCATACCATCCCTGTTCTTTTCTTGGGTAAATGATTGCAGGGCAGCTCATCCAGAACTGCCTCTAGTGTCTTCTGCCAAACAATCTGCTGCAGCCACAGGGCTGACCAGCGGGTGTTAGTCTTGGCAGGTGCTACAAAATGTCTTACTCCTCAGGGGTATGTCTGGAGAGTGATTTAGCAAGTGCTAGAGCACACAGTGATATTTGGAAAACATAATATTCTTCAGTGTTGCTTGACTGTATCCCAAGGCTACATGGGTTTGATATAAGACATTTGCAGTAACCTCATTCTGTGGCAGACTGTATTCCCAGAAGGTGGCTCAGAACACACCTGCTAGCAGTAAATGTCCCAAACATTACAGGAGATGGCATTCTAGTAGCATTCTTACTGTTCTGGGAATCTCTGTGGGATATTATGGGAAGAAAGAAATCCTGTCAGTTAGCATAACAGCTGAAGAGAGGGAAGAAAACAGCTTGTGTTTACCATGAAAGCTGTGTTTCAGTGCAATGTCTTTGCAGCTTGCTGTTATCATGTGTTGAGACTGGGTGGTGAAGGTGGTACTCCAATGCAGGAGTGAAAGGAAAGTGTACACTAGGGGTAGAGGGAGGGCAGGAGGTAAAATCAGGTCAAATGAGCCTTGCTTCTGTGGATGTGCAGTGCATGTGTGTTCCTTGGGCATCTGGTGCCAGTTTGACTGTGGTGATGTCATATCCACCCATTCAAGAGTTATGTGATAAGCTAAAGATATAATGCAGCTGGATAAAGGTGCGTCTCAGGATCTTATTTTCCTGGTGTTGCCATCATGGTGTCTTTTGGGGAGCAGGATGCTGGGTCTGGGATGGTTTCCCTACAGATATTGGCTGCAATGATCATTTCCATTGTATCTCATGCTGTTACTTTCAGCTCTGTAGTTTTATGGCATTTTTTACTCAGCATTTGAATATGTTGCAAAATAAGGAAAAGCCCAGCCTTCATAGCCCAGATAAATTTTCCTTTGAAACTCAGAGGCTTTGTTCTCAAACAGCAGCAGTGTGTGTGGTGGTTGAGTGTGTGAGAGTCTGCTCAGGTAGTTTCAGGTGTGAGCTTCTGCTCGGGACTGTCCTGACTAGAAGAAGCAAAATTTAGCAGTCTGCAGCTGTTCTGCTTGTAGGCTACTCAGTCTGGATAAAAACAAGCCCTTTGCATTATTCTGGCTTCCCTGAGGACAGCATTTTGGGGTTCTCTGCAGCTCATTGAACTGGAACGAACAAACCTGTGCAGAGTTCTAAGCTCTGAAGGACCAGAGCTCCACAGTGAAATAAGAACAGAGCCAAAATAGAGCTTTGGCATAAATGTCCTACATTGTTCTGGTGTCCCCCCTTCTCAAGAGATGCAGAGGCAGTAGACAGGATATAGTGGATAGACTTATATATTAAAGCTCCTAAGAAGCTGCCTGTTTCTTCTAAAATACCTCATGGAATAATATGATCATAATTTACAAACAGCTACACAGGGAAATATTTTCTGATAATAACAGACATCGATTTCCATAGAAGGCAGTTTAACATGATCCACAGACTACAGACTGAAGGTAAATTTGGAAGTCAAGGTGAAAAAATTCTGAAAAAAAATCTGCCTTGAAATACGGTGTATTGTCTGCTTTTAAATCAAGTTATCTGTCTCTTTCTAGATGGAGAAATATCTCTTTTGTTTATAAGATATGATATAGTGGAAGGGAGAAACAGTAAGCCACTTTCAGAAATACGTTAGTTTTTTTTAGATGGGAGGTGAGATTAGATGATAATTGCATTATTTCTTCTGGTCCTTAACAGTGAAAGCATCCTTTTGCTTTCACAGGCACCAATAAATTCTGTTTTCTGTTGAATGCTTTTTAACAGAAAATGAAAACAGAAAAACACCATTCTGTTATTTTTATGGATGAAACAAACAATGAGGTGAGTTAAAAGTGAAAAGATCTTTGTGTATGTGAATGAGGAGATTATTAAGAAACCTAAAACAAAATAGAAAAGGTATGAAAAAAGACATACAAACTGGACTTGGATATCGTTAAGATACTTTTATATAACTCAAAAGAATTTTAAATAAAATATACAGTTGTTAGAGAAATACCATCACTTTCAAGGTTGACAATAGATAAACAGAGATTGGCATGAGGGAAGAAAATCATGGCGAGATTCATCTGGCGTCTGATTTTGCAGGGAAGAATGAGTCTGTTGTGGGTTTTTTTTCTGGAATGAAGGATTCAAAACTGTGGGGACAACAGCAAAAAAATCCCTTATGACTGTCTTAAGTCTGTAAATTTGAGGTGATGTTCTGTCAAAGGAAATATTTCTGAGATCTTAGGGAATTGCAAACAGAAAGATCAGATGTTTTCACAGATATTTTCACAAGTTCACTCAGCTTAGGCAACATTCCCGAGGACTGGTCACAAGAACTGGATAACCTTCAAAAAGTGTAGGAGTATGTGAAATGTGATAGAGAGTAGCTGATATACACAAAAAGTGTAGGAAGCATTTTAAGGAGCTTGAATGGAGAAACATTTGTAAAATCAGCATTCAAAGATGGACTGTCTACTTAATTTTCAAAAAGAGAAAACTGCTTCATTAACTTGACAGAACACTTTGAAGCCCAAGGTGCTAAGACACAAAAGGGTAACATGCCTTCTAAGGTTTCCATCAGAAAGGACAGCCCTTAACCCATTTGAGGTTTTCTTATAACATATAAAGCTGGGGAAAAGATAAAACAGTAAACCACTTTGGAAATTTGACAAAGCTAGACGGACTGACTTCAAGATATATTAAATTAAAAAAAAAAAAAAGAGCCCACAACAATCCGTCCACTCTGACAATGACCAGAGTAAGCAAAGTTAGAACCCAATAATAATGACAAAAACTTAACTTATTGTGATAAAATTATAAATTATCTAAGAAGAAGATCCAATGATGGAAAGTTTCTGGTCTTGGCAGTGTTTCACTTGGAGTATGGGACATTTACATGCTGGGTATTGGAGCCCTGCAAATAAGTACCTTCTAAGAGAGAATCAAGATCCAAATGGAAACAGCTGAGACTGGTGAAGTGCTGTGAAAAGCTCCAGATTGGGACTGTGAGATTCTGACTGTGGAAGTTAAAAGTTGTTATGAATATAAGCCTTAATTATTACCTGTCCAGAAGTCTAGCTGCTGTTCATTATTGGGGAAGATATTTGGCCAGGACTGGAAAATGTGCTTGAAATATACATTCCCTAACATTGCATATATTTTGGGAACATAAAACAGCCAGAGTGCTGTGCTGGCTCACCCTTCTCAGTCATTTTTCTTCCCAGGCATGCTCCAGTCAAATTTCTTTCTTGTATATGTCTAATATCTTGTGCAATGAAGCTCACGACTCATTTTTCTATTTTCAACCCTAGTAGTCTCTGAAACACTCAAGACAAAGTCTGTAAGAAACAGCCAGTAGCACACACTTTTGAATCTGGATGTTTTATTATTTGCTTTTTTGACAAAACTATGAGAAAACCTCCCCCAGACAGATGCCCATGTTTCATCTCTACTACCCGTCTGGCAACCAGACATACCTGAAATGGTTTGGAAAGGTGGAAAAAAAAATCAGGCTTAAAAAGATCTGAGTTCCTTAAAAAATTGGCTCAATATGCAGTACAAAGTGTCTGTCTGCTGTATACCATGTTCTCACACTGTTTTCCTTCAAACTTCAGACATGTAAGGAATTGGTTGCATGGTTTACTAGAAAATGTGGTATGGATAAATGCATTTGTAATTTGATTTGTCTGGCTGTATATAGTAAGCACTGTAATAATATAGCATTATCCTGTATTATATAGCATGCTCTCAACTGCACCCAGGGAGATCCACCCTGGGTGGAGAGCATGGAGGTTGGCTGAGCATGGTGGTTTTAAAAAATGAAATAACACATGCTTGGGACCTTAAGTTTATCAGTAACTCAAAGTCACAAAACCAAATGCCTCTTAACCTCTCAGTAAATGAAGTTGTCCTGAGTGCATTTCTGGACAAAAATGTATTTCTACTGAAATATGATTGACTGTGGGAGATTCTTGTGCTCTGTTTAGGTTTAGGAGTTAATTAGATGCCATCATTGTAAAGTTTTCTCTTGTATGTTATTTTGGCTAAGCTTTCTTTTGCAAGATATTTTTTTATAAGTCCAATGGCAGTGGAAAGATATTTTTATTTTTATCCAGAAACAAAAAATAACTTTGCTACTGTACTAACTCTTCTTCCTCCTCACTGGGAGCAGTCCAAAAATAATGCATCACAGGATGAACTATGTGTTATGCACTTGTACCTATTTTACTGAAACTCAAAGCAACACAGTATCTTCTAGTTGGTAAAACAACAGAACTTAGAAGATAAATCCATAAGTAAGCAAAACAAAAAGGTTTTCTTTTTTTGCCTTTGGGATCACCCATTAGCAGATTTGCTTTCCTTCTTTTGAAACTGTCATGCCATATTTTCTAGGCAGTTGTGAAGTGAAGCAAACTAAACTAGCAGAGGTGGAGCATCCAAATCTCCAGTTCATATTAAGCCAACACTGATCTAAATTTGCCACAGTGTCAATATGCCATGACAGCTGTAAATAGCATGTGCCTATTAAACAAAGGAAAGAAGCTTCCTTGGACTTATTTTCAGGTATAAAAAACAAACCTAAATTTTCTGCCTTTTGTATTTGTTTTTCCCTTATGAAAATTACGTGCAGGTCTTGGCATACTAACAAAATCCAGCAAACTTAGTCCTTGTAAACTTGTTTTTTGTTTGGTTTTGGCTTTGGTGGTGTTTGTTGGTTGGTTTGGGTCTTTTCCCTTGTATGGCAAGACTATGCTAACTGGAGAAGTATTACAGATGAACTGTGCAAGGGAACGAACTGTGAGTGGTCACAGACAGCCCTGGCCTCATGGCAGACTCTGGCTGGAAGTATGGGAGTGGATTAAAGATATTTGGGTGGTCCCTGTGCTCTCTATGTGTTCATAGTGGCAAGAAAGCTATCCTTGCTTTCACTGTGCTTTGGTTTTTTCTTCTTGCAATTCATAATTATGCAATCAACAGCTGCAAACCTGTATTGGGCATTGGAGGGACAAGTTCTGCTCATTGCTTTTAGGAATTCAGAGTCAAGTAATAGTTTGTGGTACAGCTTTTTTTTCCATGGGAAAGCAAAGAAGAAAATTTTCCTTTTCCAGTTCAAACTGGTGTTCTGTTGTTTGAGATTTTTTTGTTGAGATGATAACACCTTTTGCTGATCAGAATTCCTTTCTGAGAAGTGAAGCTGTGGCCTGGCTATGAATATCCACTATACCACTAAAATATTAGAAGTTTTAGATCTCCTCATGTTTCAGTATTGATGGTGTGTTTTTTAAATGGGATTTTATATTGGACTTCAAAACTGTAAGCAGATGAGAATTCCTGTGGCAAAAAGTGCTGAAGGTTAAGGAATTCCCTACTCCAATTTTCTGGCAAAAATAGAAAATCACATCCAAACCCCAAATTTGATATGCATATTTTTTCCTCAAACTAATAAACAAATTACATATTTATTGGTAGTGGAAATGAAAATAACAGAACTCCTATGTTCCCCTGGTAAAGGATAAATTTGTAATTTAAATTCTAATTATTTTTTCAGCATTTAATTTGACTACTCTGTGATGAAGAACTACAGCCAAAAGGAGTGTAGGCTTGTGTAATGAGGAAATAAGATCTGATCACATTACTCAGGAAATTCTTGAGCACTGTAGGACTCCAGTATAAACTGAATGGGGTTTAGTAAATGGAAAGATGATTTAGTAGTAGCAATTAAAAAGTCACACAGGTAAGCAGAGTTCATGGAGTCATGCCAGAAATTGCTTTGGGAACATGCACTTTCAAAGCATTAATATAACTAGCCCATTCCACTGTTTTCCCAAGTTCTCCTGTTCTCTAAAAAGTTGTATGTTTTTGTCTACTCAAATTTTATAGCTTTGTATTATACTTGTCATTTTACCTTCTTACCCTTACACTTTTCCTTTCATTTCCTTTCCTTCTCTTTTAATCTACTGAAGGTGACAAATGCAAATGACAAGAAGCATAAACTGTCAAGAGTCCTGGTATAAATGGCAGACATCCTACTGACTGCAGTGGGTGTTACCTTTGCTCATGCCAGGGCTAAATTTAGTTTACAAGAAACTGGGGCAGCAGGNTGCTGGCTGTTGAGGAGGCTGCTTCAAAACCCCAAAGTAGTCTTGTGGGGAAAATTCTTTGAAGAATGCTTCTCCCTGCAGTGGAAGTGGCAGTTTTTAAAATTTTAAGAACCACAGAGCTGCCTAAACCAAAATGCTGTAGTACTACTGGGATTTGCAAATGAGGAAGCTCACAGGCATGAGTGAGACAAGGAAGATAACCTCTAGCAAACTAGCTGTTTGGGGTTTTTTTGTGGTGGTTTTTTTGTTTGTTTGGTTTTTGGTTTGTTTGTTTGTTTGTTTGTTTGTTTGTTTTAGATGATACTACCTTTCCAGATAAGCTTTGTTTCTTGTTGAAAACTGAAAAGCAATGGACAAACTGATACTTCACTGAACACTTTTAGATGGTAAAACTACTAGTGATGTAGTGATGGGGTCAGAATATTTCCCTAATTAAAAACAACACTGCTTTTCTCAATGAGGCATTAATTTAGACTTTGCTATTTACTCTAGTGACAAATGGTGATATTTGGGTTTTAGAAAGTGTCTTAGGAAAAGGAAGAAATTCCGGAAGGGAAATGAGAGGAGCAGCTCAAGCCCAAATCTATTGGCCATCCCATGCCTCTGTTACAACAGTGAGGGTAGAAGCCAGGAGCACAATTTAGGTCCCTCAAAGTCCTCTTTTTCCAGCTACTCCAATCCTCTGCAGGATTTAGCCACTGGCAACTAGGAAGGAGGAATACCTGTGCCCACCTGGGGTTATCAGAGCAGCTGCAGCTCCTCAGCAGGGCAGGGGTAAAGCTGGGCCTCTGCCTGTCTGCCCGCCAGCAAACAATGGCAAAGGGCAGCTGTGGTTGTCTGCGTGGGCTTTCACTTCTCCTGGGCCTGCAAACCTCCCTGGGGCAATGAATACTCCAAAGGAAATTAGCATAAAGGTTGATTTTTATCATTCTATAAGATAGATTTTTAGTGGACCCTAGAACTGGGATTTTTCTGTTCAGAAATTGTTAGAAAAAATCTTTTGCCCATATTTTTGTGGGGGCTGTCATTGTCTATCTTTCAGCACATTTTTAACCTCTCTTACTAAATTATGATCTGCACAAAATCTGATTTATTTTATTTTTATTACTTGGGATAGTTCACTTTTAATTTAGTACAAACTTGGTTGATAATGAAATATATATTTCAAATTTCCACAGGTATTTCCTCCTTTATCAGCAAGAGACAGTTTTGTAGGAAATCACTGTTAAGTCAGAGAAACCATCCCAGATACACTCATCTTTCATGAGATACTCCTTTACTGTGATTTTTATAATGGAATTACCTTGCTCCTCCCATTTCTCTTTTCTTTGCCCATAATCCTGGTTACCTTAGCTTTCTCTTTAAATAAAGACATAATAACAGATTTATCCTGCTGCTGTTTGTATCACTGAAAAGCATACTGTAAGCAAAAGTAGTGCTCTTTCCATGCCATATAGTGGTCTAACTGCCTGGGACAAGTTCCAGAGCTAAACTTTCCTGTTTTGTGGGGAGAAATCTAAATGAGGCATAAGGAAACTTATGCAGAATGTATCAGTTTGACTCAAGTTTGCCCAATGTGCTTAGTTTCTTGAGAGCTGACTGAAAGCAAACCTAACTCTCTCTCCTTCCAAACACTGGAGAACAGTGCCTCAGGATACAGTTGGTGTTCTTATGTGATGTCTTGTTCACGTGGGCTTCTCTTCCCTTTGTGAAATGCTCTAGCAGAAGTTTCATTGTAGGTAAGTATTGCTGTTGCAATGGTATGGTAATACCTGCTGCTGCTGTACTTCTCTGCCCTACACTGACATGGTACATTTCCCAAAACAAACATGTTAACTGCAGATTCACTCAAGGAAAGAAAAAAAATTAATTAAGAAACAGATGTCTTAAGCAAAATTGCTTCAACTGGTGGTGTTGGGGGTGTGATATAAAGGCCAGAATGTGTATTTTTAAAATGTGTGTAAGTACCTGAATTTTGTGGGTGCTTTACTTTGGCAATACAGGCCCCTTCAATAGGAGCAGAATGTACTGGTATCAGTCAGTGGAACTTCTTGATTGGTTTTTGAGACAATGGTACTGAAATCGAAGGCTGACTGAGAAATTGAACTGGTCACAATTTCCCGAAAAATAACCGATGTTTCAGATTTTTAGATGGAAAAATCTTAATTATTTTATTTGTTGTGTTTTCTTCCAAGGCAGTTTGTTCTACAGATTTTAATTCTTGAATCTCCACAGCAGCTGGTACACTATGCCACTGTTGAGTTTGCTCACAGCCAGCTCTATCAAATAACACGAAGGCACAGACGACTGTCAGTTCTTGTGGTTTCCTTCAAGTCCCACTGGAAATATTCCAGTAATTTCAGTTATAACATAGTTACAATATTATTGTAAATAACAGCTTTGTAGAAGACTGCTGATTGTTAATGAGGTAATGTCCGAGACTATTGCCACAGTTGCCAAGATATCATGGATAAGGATGTGTTGTTCTCACAGGCTTTTCAGGAAGGACAATAAGACAGGATACTTCATAAAATATTTAATTGTCCCTCAGCCATACTTGTAGTCTGTTTGGCTTTTATTTCAAAGCTCTCATTTAGCTATTTCTGTCTGAGAATGATCCTAAATGCTTATCCTAACAGCAAATGAGTAAAGGAAAAATATTTGCTATACAGTACTTCAGAATGTGACCAGGTAAATCTAAGTCTCCAATATTTCTGAAGGCTTTTATAAAACAAAAAAGAACCCAGCACTCTTTGTCTTCAGGACATGTAGACAGGGCTCCATTTGAGTACACATATACCCTCCTCACTGTTTATGTCTAGTTTTATTTCTGGTAGGAACCAGAATGCATTGAAGAAAGAGGGTCCACTCATCTCTTGTAGTGACATCAGTATCTAGTACAGGATGTAGATTCATGCGTATTTTACAGCTAGATGATTTAGATGTACCTTGTGAGCCACCCTGAATTGTGTGACCCAGAAGACTTTTAGAGACTGGGCTTCTATAGAGTTATGAGCCTAAGAAGCACCACTTCCAGGTCCTCTACTTTTGCTTTGATGTTAGCTTAGAAAGAACACAATTTATGGATGTTAATAAACTTGCAAGTTCATTTCACTGAGCATTTTAAGAGCATGGATTGTGGAAGAGAGAACCTCTCCTTTTTTAAACATTCCATGTGAAGTAAAACATTTACATTCAAAGACTAATAAAATTTTGAGTTTAGCCCATTGTCTGAGAATCTCTTACAACTAATATAAGAATAACAGATTAAAGGAAGCAGAGAAATATTGCTCTAGGCAGAATAGTTAATAAATAAGAAGATTAGATGGAATTCATTTGGAGTCATTTCCATAAAAGAAAAAAACCCCATGAGATAAGAAACTCCTTAGAACACCCCAGGCTCTCAGGTAACACTCTCATGTTATGAGGCTAAAGAATTTTTTTTTGCTATGTGAAGGTTTAATTAAGTTGCAGATTTTGGATTGCCTTGTTTTACTAACTGGTCAGGAGCCACTGGAGGGCAGGAGGTATTGAAATTAGGGAGTGAAGTTGAATCTGTCAAGAAGGAAGGAGAAGGGGGAAGGTGTTTTGAGATTTAATTTTAATTTTGCTCATTACCGATCAACTCAAAGTAAAAAATTAAACTAATTGCCCAAGTTGAGTCTGTTTTTGATGTGGCTGTAACCATGGGGTGATTGCTCCCTGTCCTTATCCTGACCTACAAGTTGTTCATTGTATTTGTCTCTTCCCTGTGCAGATGAGGCAGGAGTGATAGAGCAGCTTTGATGGGCACCTGGAGACCAGTGATGCTCAAACTGCCTGTTTGCCATGTTTGGGAGGAGCTTTCTACAAAAAAGCGTGTGATTTATTAACTTTTTGTCATTTAAATATTTTCTTATGTACCTCTTTTGTCATGATACCTGAAAATCACTGTTCTTAGTCAGCAGAGTGATAACCACTATTGCTTTTAATGCCAACAAACATCTGAATTTACCAAATGTGTTTTTCTCTTCTTTCATCAGGTTGTTTAGTCAAAGCTTGCATGTGGCCTGTGGCCTTTGGCTATGAGTGTTTCTGAGCTATTTGCAGGGTGGGAAAGGACTAGTATTTATATGGGGACTATGTGATTCTCCTCAGAAAATATCATAATAATAACTTACCTATGAAGATCAGTTTATAGATCTGTCTATTCTATGTCTATTTTGTCCCAGTTTTCCCCATGGTGCTTGAACCTCCCAGTAGTAAGATGAAACTGGTCTATTTAAACAAGCTAGTAGCACAGACTCTTTGGGAAAAAAATCTGGATTTTTTTCTAGATATAATTTTTACCTAGCCACATTAGATCAAATAAATAATCTCTTCAATGAAAACATTACCACTGTGTTTTACAAGTTACCAGCCTATAAATTTTATGTTCTGTTGCAATAGAGAAATTATTTTCATAATATCTGTAGAGAATAATTATTTTTCATATTAGAAACTAATACAATCTTATGATTTCTACCTGTTAAATGATGTATACTCCTCATTCAAATGTGATGGATTTTATTCCCAGCAATGCACTTTTGAGCATTTAATACCAAATCTTTTCTGGTGGAGGGAAAATACAGCATTTCTTGGCTACTCAGGCCATTTTTAATAAAATGAAAACATCTTATGTAAAGCTAAATGCATTTGTTTTACTAATTAATATGAATGCTCTTTCCTGAAACTATCAGCTGCTCTTTTTGAGAAAGTAGTCTACTAAGTCATATTGGATTACATGCTTATATCCATTTTTAATTACATTTGGAGGACACATGATAACAGCAAGAGGAAAAATAACATTTCTTGATTATGTGAGTTAGTGCTTGGCCACCTCCTCTAGAAAGCTAACTTTTATTTGATTTTGTTTGGAAAGAGTCAGGGCCACGTGATATAATAAAGAAAGAACATAATTATTCTATTTAATCCTGGCTAAATTTGTCATGTTTGGTATTAAGGAATGCATGAATTAATGTTCAAAGAGAAAGCACTAAATAAATGAATAAAATAAATTTGTGAATAACCTGTAAGGAAAAAAAAAGGGACAGAGACATGAATGATGATTGCTCATATAAAATTTTTCATTCACTATTTTAGTGACTCCAATTATTTTCCTGGTAAATTAAAAGAACTTTTTTTCAGTTGCAAAACTCTTCTCCCAGTATGCTGAAGCCTCTGCACCCTTTCAAAATAAGTTAATTAAATCAATAATATAGAGGGTGGTACAGGTAATCCAAAGAAGAGACAGGATCAGCTGTAAAGGAAGCCTTGGGCTTCAGGCTCAGGTGGTGATGTCTAAATTGGTAGATTAAGTGTGCCATTCCCCAGTTTGGGAACTGTTCCTATAATCTAAGTGTAGATCCCAATTTCTCAGAACAATTATCACAATCACACACCAAAATGTAAAGCAGAGAGAACTTGGATGACGGTGCAAAATGTATCTACTTTTACAAAGAGATAGAAAAATGGAAAAAATGTATTTTTTACTTTTGACTACAGTAGTTTCTACTCTATATATTAATCCATATTTCTGAGCTAGAAGTAGTCAACAACTCTTCTATGAGCACATCAGGTCTAGATTTAGACAGTTTCAGACAGATCTATTTTATTTCATAGACCTTACATTTAGTGTTCCTGTGAAGAAATGATATTTTGACTACACCATAATTTATTATAGTTTTTTTTCCTACATCTTTAGATAAGGATGACTTTTCAGATGCTCTTGGAATGCCTAATTCAGCTGGAGATGCAGAGGAACAATCCCACTGGTTTGTTTCTTTCTCTCCTGCTGGAGATTTCCCATTAAAGGAATGGCATATTTCTTTCCTTTCAAAGCTACAAACCCAGAAATTACACCAAAGAAATTTCTTGAGTAGCTGTAATAGAAGATCTGTCACACTAGGAAAACTAAAAATAGAAGAGTCTCTCAGATACACAGTGAAAAAAACCAACCAGATTTAATACTGACATCTCTAGGTGGTAGTCTGACTGCCTACAACAGTGTTTAATATATACATTCATCTACAATAAAAATGACTTCCAGTGTTGCTTGTGTTGGATTTCTTTTTGTTATTGTTAGTTTATTTGAATTTTTATTTTGTTTTTTGCCTGTCACAGGTCGCAGTTAGTTAGAAGCAGACTTCAGCCTACTTAGGAAACAGTATCCGCATTGGATCCTTTTATTACCCCACTACTGCATGTCTAAAACTTGATGGTGATGATCATGATGTCCCTATGGAGAACTACTAGTTTGATCTACCTTGTTCAAGTGCACAGAGTAGGTGTGGAAGAACTATCCTAACAAAGACAGGTGGATTTCGATTTCTTCACCCATTCAGCCTACTGTGTGCCACCAGGAACTATCCAAAATGACCTCAGGTAATTTTTGCTGTGGTTATGATTTCCCTGTCAGGGACAATAGTCCATGAGGAGTCTGCTTGAGACCACCTTTTCTTTCCTTAGGGACGGCCAAAGGGGTGCCAGGCTGTAGTGAGTTCCAGTCACTGGTGGCCTAGGCCAGGTTGGAACGTAGAAATTAGGAATAAAACACCTGTATCCAGAATCCTGATTGCCCTCCCAAATTATGATTTCTTTCATTTTCATCCTTGTTGCAAAAGCCACAAATTTTAATTTTTTATTTCTGGACAAAGGGAAAGTGGTAGACCCTAATTTGTTAATGACAAATCAGCTGTACTTGGACCTGGAAGCAGTGAAGGTGCAAAAGCTGGGTAAGACCACACTGTGTTTTTGGCTTTGACAACAAATTGTCTGACTTCACAACCAGTTTCATTCATTGACTTGGGAAGGCAGCAGGTTTTTGAAAGCTATTTGGTGGAATTGTACTTAATTGCACATTTCACTCTTGAACAGAAATGCTGCAATAGAGTTTGTTGAAATGCCAAAGGAAGTTGCTTGGATAT
This sequence comes from Hylia prasina, assembly GCA_013397195.1. Lineage (NCBI taxonomy): Eukaryota > Metazoa > Chordata > Aves > Passeriformes > Sylviidae > Hylia > Hylia prasina. Next base: position 36,465 of record VYXD01009921.1, on the reverse strand, counting down.
TGCTCGCTGTGATTTGGCCTACAAACCTACTGGCTCTCACAATAACTGGACCTCTATCAGGATGAACATTTCTGTCTCATATCTGGAAAGAAAATGTTTCCCAGAACATCATGGTTTTCAAAGACCCCATTAGACAATTCTGTAGTAGCATTGAAGTTTTCTGTGCAGGTAACTGGATGGTTACCCCCATCCATGGGGCTGTCTAGTAGTAGGACTTTGCATAATTTCTTTAAGATTGTTAATGGATTTTGAACAAACCAACTCCTTTTTTGCTCATGCTATCTCTCATAATTGTAGTCTTATTGAATCACCAACATATATTGGTGTTTTATGACCTGCATTTCTCTTTCATGCAAGCTCTGTATGCCCTTTAGTGCTGTGCTGCAACAGTGGATGTTATTTCCCAGTTTCTGTCATTCCTATCCCATCCCATTTCATATTCTGTACCTGATGTTCAAATTCTGTTTCATTGTCTAGGGTCATTACCTTGTTATGTAAATGTACTGTTTGTTCCTGAGAGCAGGGCTGCATTTATGTAACTTCTGCCATTTAAAAGTTAGGTCTCTGAGCTGAGAGGGGTCTTCTGTGTTTCCAGAGGTGGATTTGTCCCATCTGTTTCAGGTGCTTAATTTAAGATGAGATGAATAATCTGCTGAATGCATTTTGTCTTTCTGCTGTGACTATAAATGGAGGTAGATGATTATAGTAGAACAGATGCACAAATGTAACATGGTTGATGTAGGGTGAGATGAACCTGGATCCTAGACAAACCTAATTGTCCAAGTTCCCTCAATAGTACAGAAAAAATTAGCACAGCCAATTGATACTTGTTCCCCTGTATTTTTGGATGGCATGAATTGCTGTTTGGAGTGCTTCTAGAAATTAAGGCAGAAGCCCAGCCTTACTTAAATTCATTTCTGATAGCTAAAGCAGGAGACATGCATGTCATTCAAACTGGGACACCATAGATATACTATTGTCATCAGTAGTAATGTTTCCTTTTTCTTTTAAAAACACACTTGAACACACTGCTACTTTTTCATCAACTATGACAACTTTGTGAATCTAATTTCCCACTGTCTATGGGCTAAATCTAACCACAGAAATTATACAAATGTATCCCAGAATCTTTCCCATGTCACTGCAAATAAATACAATTTTTTTCTTTATCTCACCCATCTGAGTTCTATAGAAATTGTGCATATCCAGGAAGTCACATACCAAATCACATTTCTCTTTTCACCATCCACAAAGATGATGTTAATTTTGTCTTAATTCTCTTGTTTTAATACCTTATATTTACTAAATTGCAAGATATTAAAAAAAAAAAAAGAGAAGTGAGAGAATGAATTAAGAATAGAAAGTGAATGCAAAATTCTCTGGGATAAAAATGAGCAACCCAAATACAATGAATGAGTCTTAAAGTGGAGTCTGGAACCTGAAAAGATCTGCTCTCAGTTAACCACGGTAAACTGGGCTCAGGGGGCCACTGGGAAGAGACAAGTGTGATGATTTCCTGAATGGAGCACAGCGACTCTCATTGAGACTTCAGTTTTGTGAGATAACTCATAACCAGTTTAGCATGAATGTTTGACCTACTCAATAATTAAAAAAAAAATTGCAGGTTGGTCACTGAGAAATTGAACAGACACCTGTTATTCTCACAATGTGCCTTATTTAAACCATTATTGCCAACAAGAGAGGAAACTATAAGTCACTGGATGCTAACTCAGTTTAATCTGAGAACTATTCTGCCCTGGAAATACGGCTAATGTCAGCTGGTACCATAGAGGGTCAATATTTTTGAAAACAAGACCCGTATCATCATTTACATAATTCAATTTGAAAAATTCACATTCAAGTTTATTGAATTAGAGGACCCCAGTTGCAGCATGTTAGTTCACTACTGGTCTTATGCTCTACATAACAGTTTTATCACATATAATATTATGGATATGCTACGTGCTTTGTTGTTTAATAATTAAAATATGTGCAGTTCCAGTTTGCAGCTGGAATCCATTATTTCCTGAAATCTGCTGGAAGGCACCTAGGGAACTGAATGAGAATAATATCACAGAAACAGGTAGACTTTGTTAATGGATTGTTCTTGCTTCAATTAACTAAACCAATTCAGACATTTTTTGTCAACTGTCAAATGAATTAATGGCAACCATTTTCCTTGAAAGAGAAGGTGAATGAAAATGGTATTGCAGAAGGATAGGTAGCATCTCCTGGAATCCTGGTGCACTATCCAAATGGTTGTATGGGTCTAGAGAAGTTTTCAAACTTGTATGAAATATTCACATACCTCAGAAATGTACTTGCTCAATGAGAAGCTGCAAATTTTATAGTTTTTAAATGAATATATTAATCTCTCTAGGCCATTCATCCTATTTGCTGGGTTTTTCAAACATAAAAATGTTCTAGTGATAAGTTCTGACCTTAAACGACTTTTTCATAAGCGAAAACAGAGTAATTTCTCATAGTCTTTATGGTGGAACTGGGAGACAAATGAAGAGGGAGCCTTGACTTGGCAAACCATCTAAGCCAGGGCATGCTATCAATGGAGTTAATGGGTATTAATGGAGAAGAGCATGGCTGCAGAAAGTCGGGCATCAAGCCTAACATTGGTTTAGTTGAGACATCACCATCATGGCAGGCAGCAAAGCTGGGTGAACAGAGAGGGAAGGACTTCTGTGGGACCTGAAATAAGAAGAGGAGAAATTCAAATTAAATGCAGCAGAGAAATGGGAGCCAAAGCACCTTCATTTATTATCTATGTTCTTCTACTTAAAAATGTCATTCTTTGAAGGAAAGTTGGAATGCTTTTTCCCATTTACCTGAACTAGGTAATGTGTCACAATGAAAGTGTCCTTTGTTCATTAAGTAAAACTATGAACCCTCTCTTGAATTATTTATTAGTCTAATGAAAAGCATTAAACATTTAATTCAAATTTATATATCTATTGAATCTGAATTTCTATTTAAATCTGTGTCTCTATATAGGTGAAGTAACATTTCATTTCTTCAAATGTGGGATTAAATTTTTTGAAACAGAGAACTCAGAGTTCTTTATATGGCTTGGACCTATCAGTGAAAATATGCATAGGGAAATGATGATCACTGGAAACAGTGGCAAACCTTGGCTCAAGTGCCAAATAGACTCCACTGGGACACTTTTGCAAGACTCAGACATAGGTTTCAGATCTACCTCCTTTGCCCTAATGAGCCTTGAGGTGCTCCTTACCCAGTGTCTGTGGGCTTCTGTTTCTCCCTGTGAGATGAGCATCCTGCTGGGTCACTCTCTGAAGACATACCTGCCTGTGGGATGGATGTTTGCCGTGTAATAGGGAAGTGCAGCTGGCTGAGGACGTTAACTCCAACACCTTCCAAATAGCACTTTAAATCCTCTTATGGGTGAAGGGAAGGATTTCTGCTTTGCCTCTCTGTTTCTTCATTAAGAAAGTGCTTTGATAACTCAGCTGTAACTTATATTACCTGCCTCTCACAGGGATGCTGACAATCTCCAGAGTGAGAATGAACACGGTTGCTGCAAGAGACTCTGCTGAGATCTCTTGTGTTTCTGTGTAGGAGCACTAGAGTTTTTCTTTTTTTTTTTTTTTATGGGTGTTTTTTCTGTGATCTGGGTCTCACACAATGGCAAATAGTTTATTTTTCTTCACTTCTTCCCCTCTGCTCCCCACAGTGCTGTGGGGCATGCCACCTGAAGTTCATCTGTAGAAGCTAAACTGATTCCCACATTGGAGTGCCACTCAAAATTCCCTCTCTTTTTTTCTGATTTGGTTTGGAGAATAAATGGTAGACCAAAACCCTCTTTGCGAAGCCAAACTATAACCTTTCTCCATTTTCCGGGTATTACTGGAAAACTGCAAAACTGTCATACCTTTTAAATGATGCATCACAAAGAAGTGCTAAACCAGAGTTGCAATTTACCCTGGCTTGTAAATTTCTGACAGATGCCAAGAAGAGGCAGGGAGCCCCATTTGACTAAACTGGAAAATATTCCATGGAAGACAAGTCTACTTCACTTTTTATTTATCATTTCTGTAAATTTGTCCACCTCTTCAGTCAATATCATAAATATCAAGGGCAAACAGTAAATGTCTGTAGCTTGACACAGTTACACAGAAGACTGGCAGTGGATTCCTGTGCTTTTAAAGGGCTGTCCCAGTCACAGTCAGGGCTGTAGTTTACTGCAGGTGCTGGAAAAAGGAGGCTGTGCTTCAGTCAGAGCAGCAGGATTTCAGTCACTGGATTTCAGAGGCTGCCTCTGCTTTGCACAATGGGACATCTCATTTGACCTTATCAAACTCATAGGCAGCTGATTAACACAGTCCACAATGTACATTCTAAATACTATATTCAAGAAATCCCTTCAGATTTTTTGTGTTAAGTTTTACGTGTAAGCAATCTTTCAATGACTTTGCAAGATAAAAAGTAGGAGAATCATAGTTCTAATTCTGTGCATCCCAGAAGACTAGAACTGGTCTTGGAACTTAAAATTTGCATTTGAAAAAGTAGAACTCTTGACCACTGTCTGAAAAAATTTCTAGGGGAATCTTCTGGTAGGCAATGGAGCTCAGCAGGCATTTTGAGGCGAGACCTCTCAGTCTGTTTCAGACATCTGTATGACAAGATTATCTACTTCCTAGAAATGTCTATTCATCCATTAGTGAAAAAAAGCATGGAAAAGGATTATCTGTGTGGGTGCTGACTATCAAACTGACTCTGATAGTTTTGCCAATGTGACATTTACAAGGTCCTGACAAAAGCATGTGGCAGAGAAAGAAGGTTAATGGAAATCCTTGACTGACACCTTAGAAAATGGATGATTTTTGTAGGACAATCTCCATTAATCACTACTTTAAAAAAACTAATCATCAAATTTAATAGTAAATTCTCGTACCATTGATGATTTCTGCTCCAGCGTTTGCCCTGAGCTGCAAAGCAGATGGATGCTCCAGGTAAGGATCAGTGTTTTTCAGCAGAGCTGTGTGTGGGCAGGGAATGTTTAAACAGCACCTGTCCATGCTAAACCTGATTCAAATCAATGCCACAAGAACATGTTGCGTGATATATTCCTAATGAAATGAATAAGAAAGAGATGTGTCAACTCTGAAGAAAAAACCAGAAAAACTCCTCTTTTTTAACTTTTTTTTTTCTTTTTTTCTTTTTTTTTCTTTTTTCTCATCTCCACCTGTATGGACAATTTCATTTTGAAAGCAATATGCTTCCAGAGACGAAGTACAGCTGCAGATTTAGAGCGAAGTGTTTACATGTTAAGATAGCTGGGTAAAGAACATTTTTTTTATTATTACTGGTGAAAAAAAAATTGTGAGTAAATGTTAAATTTCTTCATATCTCTTAAAATTTATATTTAAAATAGCCACTTAAAAAGAGGTTTAAAGTGAACATCCTGCAGAGAAAACCTAGAATTTTAGGATTTTCATAATTAGTACTGCTGTCCTACTATCAAAATTCAGTATTTTCTACTGATCTGGTACATGACTCTTCAGCTGTGTAAGGAGATGTTAGAATGACATAATGAGGCTCCAAGAGTGTGAATAGGATGCAACATAGCAAAAATTTTAGGACATGAAATTAGTCCAGAATTCCTCCTGTCTCATGCTTATGTGATAAAAATAACCTGCTGGAATAAGACAAGGATGGTAATGGCTTTTAAATATGGCACATTCACTATGTTGAAGATTGGTTAAGTTGCACAAGGAAGGGCACCATGTTGCCTTCAATGATGAGCTATGGATCTGTTGTAGCTGTTATGAGTGTTGTAGCTGTTAAGTCTGGGAAAGAAGCAGAATGAAATTTCAAATGAATAATTGGTTCCCTTCCTAAGCAAATATTTTTCCGTTTTTCAGTAGCTAGAGAATGCTGCTGTTTCTGTCGACGCTGCTCTCTAGTAAGAGAACAGTCTTACTTTCCAGACCATTGGTATTTGGTTGAAGCTGAAATCTGTTTGAAAATGTTTCCTGTTCTGGAAATGCAGCCTGGGGGAAATGAGCTTCCAAGTTGCTGTCACCCAGAAGAAAACTGTGGTCTGACTGTTTCACTGGGGCACAAGTGCATCACTGCATTATACCAGGAATTTGTGCTGCCAGGACATGTGTAGAGAGCTGAGGATCATAAACCAAGCTGAGGGGGAAGCAAGACCTGTGGAAAATATGTTTCAACATATCCTGTGATACTAAATAAGAACGGAGAAAAACATAGCTGATGGTCTGCTAAAGCCATGTTTATTCACTGAGTTTCTCTGTGTTTGAACTGGTAAAAAGAACAACGTGTGAATGTCCCAGTTGGTTTCTAGCAACTGGCTAATCCTATGGGAAGTTGTCCCTCAGTGGAGGCAATTCTGGAAAAGATAAGGGGAGAAAGTGAACAAGGAACAAGGGTTGCCATATCCACGAAGCCTGAGGGCTGGCAAAATCATAGCAGTGATGGAGGTAGAGCTTACCTTGTTAGTCTGGGACAGCACCAGGTTCAGACTATCTCTCAATAGATGTTTGACTTTGTTTCCTTAAAACTGCACAAAAGTAAGGGATTTTTAGGACTTCTGCTACCAAAACCTTGCCAAACAAACCCAATGAAAACATAGACATCCTTTGGAGCCATTATTACCTGCTTTTTACAAAAGCATTCAATTTTCATTCACTTTCATTGTCCACCTTGCAGAGGGCAGATTTTATCAAAAGGGTGGGGGCACTTTGAATTCCACTCTTGACAAAAATACATTCAGGCCCTCCCAAGTTGCTTTGATGTGCTGATTTTATATGTTAATAACACAAACAACTTCTGTTTCAGCATCTATCTGATCAGATTGCTTAACTGTATTTATAGTGGACTCTAGGACACTACTTCATCTGCACAACCAATTGCATGTCATGTTACAAACATATTCTTTGAGCTTGACTGAAACTTAGTCTTGGAGTTTTCAAAGAATTTCTAACATGTCACCTTACCCAAGCTGGACTGACTGCACTTATTACCCTGCATTTGTCTTTTCCCTTGTAAGAGTACATATAGTACTCATTCACCTTCATGTTTGGGATGCCATTTGTTCTCTATGACTGGCAGTTTCATAATCACTTCATATCGTTCTTTAAGTTTCAACTACTTTGGGGTAAATTGTATCAAACCATGATACGAGTTTATCCAAATATTCTTTGAGGTCTCATGTCCCTATTCTTACTGTGTTTTCATTTCTGTACCAGGTCAGTTTTCCTACACATATGGTCAGAAGTTTCCTTTTCTTTATGTGTGTTTGTAAGTAATGAATCAAACAGGATATGGAGTATTTTGATTTTATCAGTGGCACCTGACTGTTTCTTCACATTTGTTTCAGCATCTGCTTTTTTGTTTTTAAATGACCAAGCAACTGTTTTGGAATGAATATTAAATGTGTCAAACAGTGGAGTATTCATGATGTGAGTTCTTGTATATATACCTTTTGTGCACTTGGCTCATCCTCTGCCTTTGGACTATAGTGGTTTTTTTCTCCTGCTACCTAGTATAATGCACTCCTTTTTGCTCCCTGCAGTGACATCATTGTTTTTAAAGCTGAGGAAACAACTTGAGGCTAGGAAAACCATATGAGAGCACAATAAGGATCACTGTGCACCTTGAACTACATACTGACTTTGTTATTGCTCCTGGTATGATAAAATCAATAATGCTAACTGAATTGTAAACCTCTGCTTTTCTTGAGAGCGCTTGTAAACTTGCTGGCCTAGTTGTGTGTGGTTCCTGGTGTGCACAAAGGGACACTTCAGAGGTCTCCTGAGCTTGCTTTTGACATCTCCCCCTCTGAGCTTCAGGCTTCCTCCTGTGCCCCTCACTACACATTTTATGTGTGTTTTCAAGTGCTGCATGCTCTGCAGGAACCTGAGCCTTTGGACATGTATTTTTGTCACTGGCATGCCCTAATAGAGTGTTCTGAGTAGGGGAAATTACCATACTTGTAGCATCAATCCAGTTCATGCAAACAGATTGTGGATGCTGTTTGGAACTCCAGCTGAAAAAAGACGAAGAAAATGTTTGCCTTAAAGAGGCCTTTCAAGAGATAGAATCTCTCAGAAACCTGAACTCTGAACTCATTCACTGCTGAATACTATGACCAGTTCACCTAAGGGGAATTCTTGACAAAGAATGAGCTACACCTTTAGGTTTTTTTTTTTTTTTTTTTGTTTGTTTTTTTTTTTTTTTTTTTTTTTTTTTTTTTTTTTTTTTTTTGGGTTTTTTTTTTTTTTTTTGATGTGTGTGTGTGTATGGGAGGAAGGGAATGATTTTTTTTCTTTTTGTCTAAAACAGAAACAGAATACCTGGGCAAAAAATGATTAGAAGTTTCTGTGTTGAACAGGTAACGCAAACAATAGTGTCTCTTCTGGTGTGTTTACAAAAATAGAATAAAATAGGCAAGATGAAAAGTTGAAAAAAAAATGAGCGAAGTAGAGTATAGCAAAATTGCTGAGCCAGGTGTGTTCTGTATTCAGATTTATTACAGCCATGGTATTCAGAGAGCTCAATTGTGAAGCAATGACAAGAATCAGTGTGTAAAGATATAATTTTCCCTCAGTCTAGAGATCATTTCCCTTTCTTATCTGGTGAGGCACATGAGCTGAGAGAGGTGGGGATTGTGGCAGGTACTAGCTGTGGTGGGGCTCCTGGCATGGGACACAGGGGTGCTCATCCACTGGGTCGTGGCCTGCTGTCCAGCCACAAGCTCACTTTGTCACCAGTGAAATCCTTCCTCACATTCACTTCTGTTGCTCCATTAAACATTCATGAAAAAAGCCCCAACTTCCTACTGAGTATCCATTAGCCACCAGTGCTGATGATAATGAGCAAACTGTGAATGCACCAAAGAGCAAATTGAAATGAGTCACAAAATACACTTAGGATGTGCTTCCTGCCAGTATTGGTGCGTCATTGGGAAAGTGCTGGTTCCTTAACAACAGGCGTATAAAGAGCAGAAATACAGCTGATTGAAAAAAGCATTATTTAAAGGAGTTCCATTAAAAGAGATTAACTGATTTATGAGCAAATGAATCATATCTGCACATTAGCTCTTTATTTGTCAAGCCAACTTGTTTTCTATTACATTAAAGCAGTTTTAAATTAAAATGCAACATTAAATTAAATTAAGGCCTGCTACAGAAAAAATATGTATTTCAAAACAGACATGATTTAATTACAGTTAACCTGTGTAAATAAGAATAAATAATTAATATGTGACAGTAAAAAAGTGTTGTCTTACATACTTTGTTCAATTAAAGACATATTAAGGCCTTCAAGTACAGTGCTTTTTTGTCTTTATTCATTCCTTGCAGCTTTACACCTCTTTGAATATTTAATGTGAAACAGACTGCTGTTAAAAACATATTGACATACATCACTTGGCTGGATGGGAGGAAATTCTTTCTGCATTGCATAGGATGACAGCTGGTACTGATCACAATTTCAGGTGACAAGTCAATCCTCAAAAAAAGGGCTTAAAAAGAGTATAATCTGTGTTCATGTCAGCTTCTCTGCTGTCGCCCAAGCAAGGGAAGGGACTTGTGCATTTGCAGTGAGGTGCTGGTCACTGCCTGTGTCAGAGCAGTGTGGCTACAGCTCCGTGCCTGGGGACAGCCACCATGTGGCCTGTAGGAATCACACAAAGCTCCAGACACCTGCTGAGGACACAACTTCTGTCTGGGGTGGTAGAGAAGTTCTGCTGCAACATGACACGAAAGAACCTCACGAGGCACAGTGGTGAGCAAGCAGAAAAAGGGAGGGCCAGTTTATTTACAAAACTCAATTTTATACATTTCCAAAGGTGCCTGTGGATTGGAGGATGAAATCTCACCTCCCAAACCACATTGGTCAATCAGCTTTCTCTGCCTACCTAAAAAATATGTAAACAACGAAGGACAGTTAGGAAAACAAAGCTATTGTTTATATAGTACAAATATGAGAAAGTAGAAATTCTGACTCCAGTATGAAATACAATTCAGAAGGCTTAGAAAAAGCCTCAAACCAGGGTTTCATTGATGAAGTTCCATTGCCCAAAGCAGGAAAGACCAGCTTGGAGTCATTTCATGAGGCTGGGGTGGATTGGTGGGCCGGAGGAGAGGTGTGGGAGGCCTGGAGGCACCGTGGAAAGCCAGCACCTGGAGGCTGCAGGTGGGCACCAGGGAGGTGGTGATGGAGTCTTTTCTGGGAGTCCCTTGTTTTTCCTCCTCCACAAAGGGGGTGAAAGACCCAGCTCTGCTAGGGTGGCTACAGCTGGGCAAATTCAAATACTAATATCTGGATATGGAATTATCTGATGTAAAGGAGAAACGGTTGCCTCAGAGGGGAGCTGAAACCCACTGGCAATTAAGGTATGTACATGATATATAAAAAAATGAGAGATGAGAAGGTAAAGACTTAGACAAAAGCCCTCAAGAAATCTGAGACTTTACAGTGTTTGTTGTGACTAGACTTGTATAATCCACTTCACTTCCCCCTGAAGTCCACAGAAAGACACCAGCTGAGCGCAGAGGGGATTGAAATCTGTGTACAGTAAGAGCATTACTTATGGTTGGTTGAAAAGCTACTATGGAAATCTCCACTTTGACAATTCTTTGATATAAACATCTTTGCTTTTGAAGAACTTCCATAAAAATATTTGTATGAATGTTTGTGAAGTTAAGCCTGTGAGTAAGCAGTGGTTAATCTGGAAATCAAATCTCTTCATGAGAAAAATAAATTAGTTCTGGGCAGAAATGGAAGTAGTTTATTTATTAAAAGAGGGATTTTAGGCCATCTGTCAGGAAACTCAAATTAAACAATCTGCTCAATTTTCAACAGACGTAAATCTGTGAAGCCCTGTGGATTTTGAGTGACCAACAGCACAGTTCAGGTGAATGTGAAAGAATTGTAGTTTATTCACAACTGATAGGCTGAAACTTGACCACAGAAATATTAAAAAAAACCTCTAAACCAGTTGAAAAAATTTCCGTCAGAAAGTGGGAGGAAATCTGCTACATTTTTCAACCATGTATTTAATTTATCATTATTATATCTGTCTATACCCAGGATATTTACCCTGGAAGGGTGTTTTTTTTTTGTTTATGTGTCTTGAAGATGTATGACACACAGCAAAGTAGCCCAATTACGTGTACAGTCTTGCTAAATATAAACTACCCTGTTACAGGGTGATGCTATTGAGTTCTCTTAAGAGGTCACACTGGCAGAAATCATATTCTCTTTATGAAGGGGTCCAGAGAAGACAGTAATTCTGGGTTCACAGAGGATTTTCTGCTTTTGAGTAGTGCTTTTTAGCATTCTTTATTTTTTTTAAGGGGTACAGCAAAGAGGAGAAATCCAGATTGAAATATTTGAGGATATCTTGATATACTTTAGGGAGGATGTGTTTGCTGGGAGATAATTTGCAGCTTTCAGCATAGGGATGAACACAGAGAATTGACAGAACGTTGAAACTTATGAATCTTGTGGAAGACAGCAAGTCAACCCACTCTGGGTTGAAGTTTTACACCAGATCTTAAACAAGTCCAGTCTTGGCACCACTGTCCATAACACACCACGTCCTGGCATGTTTGAAGCGCAGCTCAGAGTGTCATTGCAAAGCTCTATTGACGTTTTGAAAAAAGCAAGGTCAGTTTCATAACCCAAAAAATGGTGCACAAAGAATTTTGCAGTGCTTTATCTGAATTATGACAGTACATTATCCGTATCAGCTCTGGAGTCATAACAGAATCTAAACTCAGCAAAAATACAGAGCTTTTTCTAATATGAATCCCTCCCTGTCCAAACCCTGAAATTAGCACAGTATGTTTGAAATACACGAATAAAAAACTTAAAGATGTCACACTCTATGAATTCTCACTACATTTGTTGCATTTTTGTTAGTCTTGTACTTGATGCCCTTTGAAATCTATATGTTCCAGAATCTTAAGGTTTGCTTCAAATTGGACTATAAAATAACTGCAGAAAGAGGCAAACAAGAAATAACTCAAGATGGGAGAGAGAAAAAGGACATGACCTAAATTTCTAATAATTTGGCTCATAATTACCAAAGTTGGAGTAAAAGTTTATTCCATTATAATTTTGTCCATCTGCCTCTTCAGTCTTTGGTTCTGTCCTTACAGTCTGTGGTGTCATAGGAAGATGGCTGACAAACTCCATCTCCAGTAATTCTCCTTCCAGCCATTTGTTTCTTCTGTCTGGATCCCCTGAGCAGGGTCAGGTCAGGTCATGGGGAGGAGGGAGAATCTGGTGGGATGGCTGAGCTGTCAATGTGCTACTGCTTTCTTTGGGCCTGAATTTGTAGCCACTCCCTATTGAGAATTCCTCTTGATGGCAGTCGTAGTTTCAAACTTGTGCAGCTGCAAAACCAAGCCGTAAATCTATTCTACATCTCTCCTTGTCAATATTGTGCTACTGCTTATAACAGCATTGACAGAGAGGTTTATGTATCCATGGCACTTATGTTTAGGTCATGAAAAAAAGGAAGGAAATTATTCTAGTGCAGACTGAGTAGGTTCTGGGAGCAGGGAGGCAGAGGGAAGAAATCCCTGCTGAGTTTTTGGCTTTTTCAAGTTTCCAGAAACTCTCAGTACAAGATTTAATGATGACCTGGAATATATGAATCTTCATGGATGATCAACAGCTACAAGTACCTTGGAAGGGATTTCTGAGGTTTTTTTTTCCTACATCAAGTCTTTCATGTAAAATAAAATAGTGCATCGTGGAAATAAAAGACTGAATCCTTCTAAAAAGGAAGCTGAATGGATCAGAGAGAAAAATCTTGCAGAAGCCTTTGACAAGGCAGCTGATGCTAGAAAGTACCTCCTAACACCAGAAAAGGTGGAAAAAAAAGTCAGCTTGATTCATATATATCAATTCTCAACCTGGGTTTGCATTTCTGTCCTTTTAAAATGTTCCTGCCATAGCTCTGTCAGCATCAATCTTCTCATTTTAAAGACAGTGGGGTGCAAGGGAAAACGTTACTAAAATAATGCCTCTTTTGCATTTTTCATTTAACATGCAAATGTACATAGCTCAGTCTACTAGCACAGACCTCTGGCTCATGAGGGGCTTAATTACCATAGTAGATTATAAAAATACAGGGACTCAGATCCTGCATATATTAAATTCTTCCTCTACTCCAAGGCTTAAAAATATGACTCAGAGATATTGGTGATAGGTCTGTGCCTTTTGAATCAAGAGGTTCTGCTTGTCTACTATGGGTAGATAATGTCATGTTTCTTTCAGAAAATCCAAGCAGGTGTTTCTCTTTTGTTTTAAGTGTGGCAGGAGAGAGGGGAATGCCAAACCTGGGTTTGCAGGCAGCAGGATGAGGAGCAGAGGCGTCAGAAGCACAGCTCTCTGATTTGCACTCAGCACTTGCACTTCCAAGTGTGTCTCCTCCTCCCCAGGAGGTGAGGAGGCAGACGGGCTGCTGTTTCTCACAAGTCTGTGGGCAACCTGGAGGGGGCAGTGGGCATGCACTGAGCCACTGTGACTTCTCAACCAACACACCTGCAGTTGAAGTGGTATTTCTGTCATCTGTTGTTTCCTTGGATCAAAGGATTCGTGTCCGTGTCTCCCAGGAGAGAGATTTTTATTCTCTGAAAGCTTGGATCCAATCTAGATGTAAACTCTCTGTCTGTAATTACATTTGATAGGTTTCACCGATATACATTTGTTTTCTAATGAAGTTTAGTTTATCCAATTGTGTCTTCACTGAAAGCAGATCACATTTTATCATGAGCGGGAGAGAAAAAAGGAAAAGAAAAAAAAGACTAATGCAGTATTAATAAACCCAATATTCAGCAGTAGTTTCTGTTCCAACAGCTCTTAGCATTCAGACATGTACATTTTTAATCAGCTGCTGATTCTTATTGAAAAATGTACGAATACAACTTTCAAGAGAGGATTACACAACAAGTTTCAACTTGTTTCATTAATTACCTTTTTTTTTCCAAAAGAACAGCAGAAAATTGCTGGCAGGAACCTCAGTGAACCATGTCCATGGGCCATTAAGAATGGATTAAATTTACTTTTATAACCTCATTGATTTAAGACTTTTTATTTCTTTCTTTTCTGAGGCAAGCTCACTTGAAAGTGTTATTCAGAAATTGTTCTTTTCCTGCAGTGAAAGTGCTAAGAAGAAAGAACACATTATTGGATTTTATTGTTCTTTAATACTGAAAATGACAAAGGGAAACAAAACTGAGAAAAGCTAAACCCATGTGTTATATACAATCAGGCACGACACCTCTAGTTATGCTTTTGTCTGGTGATGAATACATTCTACTTCACTTGCTTTGACCATTATTATGAGCATTTAATTAAGAGACTGTGGTCAAAATGAACTATGTGACCAGATTATAGTGTCGCACAGCAGGAGTTTTGCTGAGGCATTCAGAGAAGAGAAATGTTGGCTTTATTATTCTACCTCATTTCAAAAATGTGGAAAATATTTTCCACTTGCAGTGTTAGTTGCATTAAGATTTCTGTTACCCGACTCAAGGCAAAGGCACAAGCCAGTTTGTATGTCTCCTTGCAGGGGTTAACAGAATATCAGTTCCACTCACATGTTTAAGAAAGTAATGCACATCTACCACCCCATCATGGTTTTCCACACTTTTCCAGTCTTTAGTTGGAATGCATGATATAATTTGGAAGCAAAACACTATGGTTTATGTTTTTGTCCAACAATTAATTTAATTACTGACTTAAATCAAATCCTTTTACCTGAAATCATACATAGTTCCACTAATTGTTGTCTTGGTGAGGTTCCAAAGCATCAAAGCATACAAGCATGAATCTCATATTACATACAGGCATTATCTTTTGTACAAGGGGATTATTTGCATTACAAAACTGAGTTCATGGTTAAATACATTGCAGGATGACAGCTAATTCCAAGGATATTTCTGAGTTGCTCTATTTGTTTATTGTTGTATTTGAAAGCACATTCCAATGCAAATAGAGAAATTTTCCAAATTTCAATGCTGTTAGTGGGATTCTGCAGCCAAGCACGGGGTGTATGGTTGCATCTACTGGAGCATGACTGAATTATTGTTGTTCTTATATATTCAAAGTTCAGCATAAATCCTTTGCAACGTCTTGGTCACACAGATTTAGAACAATGTTTTCAATTGGAGGCACACTGATGTCCAAATACATTTTTTTGGCATGTCATTCAAAATGATGGCTCTTAAGATTAGCTCTCTTTATGATTATATGGTCCACTGGTGATCCTTTTTAGGGGTAGGAATAGTTTTGGCCCATGTTAGAAAAGTGTTTTCACAGAGAGTGGTGTGATATAACCCCGAAATGTGACAATAATTTGCAGTTGGAATAATGCATGACATTAACTGCAGTAATAGAATTCAAGGTTGCAATAGTAGTACTGTGGGAATATAGAACAAAGTAAATTTATTTTGTGGAAATGATTATGTAGTGCAATGGATATTTCATTTTTAGGACAGAAGACAAAAACCAATCCAATTGTAGATTTCTATTTTGGTATTTTAATGATCTTGACAAAAATTTTAAGACAGATGATGAAACATTATTAATCAAATACACAATAATATTCATTAGAAAAATTACATTATAAATGCACTGAGGGTGAAAATTGCATTCACATGTACAATATAGGAAAAAGGCAATGTAACAAACTGTACTGTTGAATAAATAATTCTGTGACGGGGAAGGGTTCTGTTTAAAAATGAAACCTGCAACAGAATTTAACCTGTTTGTTTCCAGTCTTTTCTGAAAGCAGATTTACATGTTCTTCTTTGTTACTATATCCAGCTACTTTCTGGAATTGCTGAGGGACATGGAACATAAGGCTGTAAGTGCTGCCTGCTCACATCACACCAAAGCTCAATCTAACCTGCAACACTGGCTCCATCAGGGAAGAAGAATAAAATCTGGGACAAGACTAAGAATTAACCACCTCAGAATTCTTTTGTTCCCCCTTTCTCTTACTACACAACAATTTCAGCGAGCAATCAGTGGGTCAGATGTGACCATGAGAAATAATGAATTATGATTCCCTAGTCACTTGCCTTCTCTCCCTTTGTGACTGCACACAGCATTACAATCCTCCTCTTCCCCAAACTGTTGCTATTCCAGTCTGACTACTAATCTGGGTTTTATTTCTTTATTCCTCAGGTGATTTTTGTCACCATTTTTAAATCTTTCTATTGTGTTGGATCCCTTTTGAAATTGGACCATTATAACTGCATGCATTGCTCAGAGATTGGCCAGATATGGATATGTAGAGTCAAATACTGGCATCCTCTGCTTTATTCTTAATTCCTCCCCAATAGTCCTCCTTTTCTTTTTACCTTTCTGATCACTGCTGAGCCAGGATGTTCAGAGAGCTGCTGATGGTGTCTCAAAGATACTTTTGCTGACCAGAGCTGTTAAATAAGAGTCCATCAATGTGTATGTAGTCTGAGGCCATTTTTCTCCTTTATCCATGACTCCACATACATCAGCAATGAATTTTATTTGCCATCTATCATTCAGATCTGCAATATTCTACATTTTTCAGTGCTTTGGAAAAGGCTTCAGGTTTAACTCCCCCAACAAACTGTGATTCACCAGCAGTATTTGCACCTCACTATACCCACAAGTATCACAGATATTTCTGCAGATCTGCCTGCACTATGAAATTACTTGTTCCCAATCTAGTTTTTAATTTTGGACCAACTTCAGTTCTTATTCAACAGTAGCTTCATATTTTTAATAGTTTAATGAAATCCTTACAGATAATTTTATGTGGATAACATAAAAGGGGTTTTACCAACAGAGTTTTTCCTTGGCTCATTCAAAGATGTCCTATTAGGTATTATTTTCTTCTAGAGGTTAAAGACTGAATATATCTAATGATCTACTATTGCTATTATTGATTTGCTTGTAATTATTTTTTACCAGTTTACCTAACTTATCTATCAGGCTGGCTCATAGTTTCCAGGATCATACCTGAAGGATTTTTAACATTTGTTGTCACTGTTGCTGCTTTGATTCTTCTAGTGATTTGAGCTATAGGTTACATGCTGTGGTTACTAGTTCACAAGTTCCACATACCAGGTCTATTCCTGAGTCTTTGGATAAATGCCATCTGGTATCTCGGTTTGATACCATTCAATTTATTATTCTGCTCTAAAGTTTCTTTTATTAGTTCTTTGGTTCTTTTTCTTTATCTTCCATAGTGCTACCTGCAGAGCCTTGGCCTAATACAATTTCTTGCTTTATATAGTGTGTCCTATTCCATTTAGCTTTCAGAAAATTGGACCCTCACAATATGAAATTTTTCTATTATTTCCAGTATGAGTTTTTAATACAGGTGTTGTATGACAGATAAAAATTACCCCAGGCTAATTGACTATTTTATTGAATACCTACAGGTTTCTTCTCCAAACAAGGGAGATTTTAGCTGAAATATTTTTTTAACAGCATATGATTACATTTTTGAGTCAAACACATTAAAAAGTAGCAAGCAGACAATATAGCTTGAGGAAAATTGACAACTTTTGCTTTCTGTTTAGTAAATATTTTCCCTACTATTATTCAGTCATATTCTCCTGGACTGATCCATATTTTGGTACTCAATTTCACACAAGCATTTTTACCAGCTTTCTCAATGAAACTCATGTTTTTCATCAGAATGTTGCTTTAACTTGAATATCAAAAAGGTTGGAATTCAGGAAAGAGAATATATTCAACCCAAATGGACTAATTATACACAGCTGTAGGTATTTCAAAGCATGAAAAGTTTTTATAGTTTTGGATTTTTATTGACAAAAAGAGACACAAGGGGAAAAAATTCAGAAGTCTTAGCTCTACTTCCCTCAAATTTTGCAGCTGGGGTTTTTGTATCAAAATATGTTGTGCTCCAGCCTGGGACATGTGGAGAAGGCCTGTGTTCTCTGAATACCTAATTCTCAGAGAACCTTATTGTTATATCATTGCAAAGTTTTAAAAGAAACAGGAAAAGGAACAAACTTAATAAATGTAACGCCAACTGCAATAATGAAGTGTTACTTTTGGCTAGTGTAGTTCTGTGGTTACACATATTTCGGTTTACTCTGATTCATTGTATTGCCTTGCCTTCTTTTTCTTTTAGGAATATGTAACAGATAATTCTCCATTTTAAATCATAGTTATATGGTCTGAAATACCTCTGGATTAGAAAATAAGCTTGTGTGAATCAATAGAGCTTCATCGACTTTCTCTGATTTATGCAGATTGGAGATCTGACTCAGTGTGTCGAATATGGTGATGAGTTAGGGTAAGCAGAAATAATACTGTGATTTTCCTCTATGAGACTTAATGTCACAGGACCTAAGCTGGTATTTTCTTGCAGAATGTATTTTTGGAAGGAAAAAAGCTTATTCGTTTCCGTACTTACATCCACATGCAGCTCCTCTTCTTGCACAAGTGAGGTGGCCCATAATCGGAGAAGACTTTGTAGGCATCTTTCCCCTTCCTAACACAGCAATTTCTAACATAATACAATAAAATTCCTGTCAATTCCCCATTCAGGCGAGATACTTAGCTCTGCTTCTTCCTTTTTCAGTGATTGAAATGATTGGTTTGTTTTCTTTGTAAAAATGTTCTCCTGGCTTTGACCAAGATGTCAGTTCAGAATTGTTACCTTTTCAAAGATGTGGCCTTGAAAGTATTTTAATGTAGCCTTTATGGTAGGCATCTCAAGAGAGGATAATCATAGGAATTATACTGATCTATTTCCATAAATGAATGTTTCAATATTTATAATTGTTTGTGTAGGAATATCAAAGATCATTAAACATAAGAAACTGAAATGCTTATCTAATAGATTATATGCTCCTTAGAAGATATATCATCCTAAATACTTTTGGCTTGTTTTACAACTGGCTCTGAAAACTCTGGTCCAAGTTATTGCCCAATTAGTCTTCCAAAAAACTGAAGAAATATCGTTAATAAGATAGTAAACACCATATGTGCCATTCAGCTCAAAGAAAGGTTTTGGTTCTTATTTTTTAAGTTTTACATGTAATTTTTAATTTCATCAAGGTAATTCCTTTAGTGAGTTTTAATGGTGAAGATCAGAAGTGGAAAGTGGGCCTTGAATTTTGTATCTCTTCATAATTCTTTGAATGTATCTTGCAGTAGTTTCTGCTAGACTTTCCTGTCATTAATAAGAAGCTGTGCACTAATGAACAATTTTGCTTTGTCACTTCAGCTTGACAGTGGAGATCAGCTGACTATCTTGCCAAAAGAAAGATGAATTTCTGCCTTTGGGCTGTGTTTAAGAGACTTTACCTTTCAGAATGCTTTTTCTTTTTGAAATATGAAATATTCACAACTATGTATTACAGTACCATCAGCTTAAACTGAATGATCTATTGGTGCAATGGAATTTATCCCTGACCTGAGTGGGATAAACCCATGGTTGCAGAAATAGTATAGTGTGCCTTGTGTTTTTTATACAGTGCTAACAACAACCAAAGGTTTGCAATGTAAGTTAAAGTCATCTTGCAACTGCTCATAATATGTCAAGTGGACAAGCTGCTCGTCAGCCACAATGAAACAGGAAAGGTCATTTTTGGCCTGGACAGTAGGGTTTATGACTGTACCCAGTACATCAGATGAGACTTTTTGTGATGATTCTGGTTACATGCTTGTGGTTTCTGTCCTCTGAGTTCTTACTCAGTTGGGATAAGGCAGACTAAAATGTATCTGCAATCTTAGTATCAGACTTGAAGTTTTTTCTGACGCTTTTTTCTCTTTCTTTAGTCAATGAGGTAAATCACTCATTGTGACGAGTATGCTTCAAGCCTCTTAGGAGCAGAAACAAAATACAATATAAATCTGAAAATCTGTCTCATAAATTTAACACTATTTTGATTCTGTGCACAACTCCAGTGAACATAAAAAAAGAAGCTTAAAAGCAAAATAATACTCACTTAGAAAGACTCAGCTCCACACAGAGTGCTGGAGACTTTTAAGGCATCATCATCTTGAGCAGAGAACTCTCTGAAATCATCTGATGGGGAACCCAGGTACTGGTGATGTGGTCAAATATGGATCAAGTATCTCACTGAGGGCTGTGGGGAGGCGCTGGCACCTCCTGGGGACACAGGGCTGCAGGCTGCAGGAGTGGACAGCCACCACCTTCCAGCCCCAAAAGAGCAAGGATCCTTTCTCCATTTAGGAACTTGATTCCTGGGGTAGGAGTGGATGGAAACAGAAATAAAGACATGAGCAAAGCTTGGGGAGATTCATCAAGAAGAGTGACACTGACCTTTTTCAGATTTGTGCATCTGTGACATTCCTCACACAGCGGCTTTGAACTTAACACCCTTGGAAAACAGAGAGATTTCAGATACCTCAAACACTAGACAACAATATCACTGCTAACTAGGGTGTAGAAGAATTTGCTCTTTTTATCTCCAGAAATGATGCCATTCCTTCAAGCTGAATTATTAAGAAGATAATTCAAGACTGATTGGGCTAAAAAGACACAACTCAGCATAGAGCATCAAGGCTGGAAAGGTAAGTTAGATCCTGGGTTTAGAATTTAAGGCTTTTAATGCATTCTATATTAGGAAGTTTTCAAATAGGGCTAAAAGAGCAATGGGAACAAAGATCAGAAATCCACAAATCTTCTCAAAAGAAATGGCTGCAACCACTGATTTAAACAGTCCTTCTCTCTATTCATCAGACATCTCATCTTTAGAGTGTCCCAGCTTTTACAGGAACAACTCTGATAGAGCTCTGGCTACAGAATTATTACTTAAGGCATGGGGATCTGAATCCCACCAGGCAAAGAAAGGGTTTTTCCTGTATGGATACTCTAACGGCCAAGCTAAAATATGAAGTTGTTTCACATCCACCAATCTCCTCCTCCAGAAATCCCATTGCAAAAGAAGGAAAAATTCCTCATGGAATTTTAGGGTCCACCCCTATCACATGAGGCCCCAATCATACAAAAGAAGGCCTTTTCTTTGAATAGTGACTGGCTAAGGACATGAGTTCTAGGCTGCTCACACTTTGGTAGATCAGAGCATAGGTATGAGCTAAAAACTCACTCTGAAAGGGAAGGAGAACTATCAAGTGTATCCATCTAAAGGGCTGGCATAGTTAGTAGAATCACTGCCTGAGTAGAAGCTTTTATGACAGTGGTTTGAGATTTAGATCACTGAATACTGCTCAAGTTCTGTTTTGGGGTATTTCTTTTATAATCTAACACTTTGTTGTAAATGTCAAATCCAATAACTTCCAAATCTGTATGTTGAGAAAGGCACATAGTTAGTAGATAGTATAGAGGAGATGCGAGAAGACTGTAGTAATGATAAAAGATCAGGTGCTATAGCACAATTTCTAATAGATGTAGAAACAATCACTTAAATCTACACATAGATCTGATAATAAGCATGCCATTCATAGCTGAAAAGGTGGGATCATTGTTGTATAAAATGGGATCACTATTGCATTAATTCAAAGGTATGAACACCTGAACAATGGAGAAATGTCCACTCTTTCCAAGAGTCTGTATTACCCAGCCTAGGCTACAGAAACTATAAGACAAACCTGGGGTGTTAGGCACAAAGGTGGATGGCATGGTGGCAGATGTGCATGTAGGAGCAATCTATGCATTTGAAAAGCTAAAAAAGGAGGGCATGATTTGATAAGAAGGAATCTGACCACTTGAGAAGTTTAGCTCTGATTAACCCGGGGGAAATTTGCTTTTTGTATGATGGATCTAAATATCCTTTAGTGTTTACATCATTGGTCTGTGGCTACTTATAGTCACGTCAGCTTGACAGGTTAATCAGGTCTATAGTCTCAGTGAGACTTTAATAGTCAGAAATCAAAACAAAGCAACTTTATTTTAATATGCTTTAGCACCAGCAATGGAAACACCAGAGAGAGATGTCAGTAGCTTTTAAAGTTAATGAGTCAGTGTGAACAGCAGCATGTGGACATTCCTCATGTGGACACCCTACAGGTTTTCATGTGTGGTTGAGCCATGTGATCCAACACAGAAGGTTGATGAAAAGTTAGATATGGATAGTTGGGCACGGCCTCCCTCATATTTGACTTTTACAAAGTGTCAAGTATTATTTTTATTAATCTGTATTTGATGATACTCATTGAAGGTACTTGTTCAGGTGTTATGAATACTGGAGATTATTTGGAGGTCAATTTTTCAGTTTCAAATATCAAGCAGTTTATTTATGATTTTCACTAAGTGATAGACATTAAAATTTCCATAGGATTTCTTGTTTCTATGGATCAATGGAAATAAATCTCTGTCCTGCTCACTGGGAATGTGAATAGATTTTTCAGTGCTGTGTGGGTGTCACCAAATTGTTTGTTCCATACCATGTGCATCATTGCTGGGGACAGAGATTCCTCAGGAAACAAGGAGTGCCAGAACTGCAAGTTCTCAATTTTCTGAACACCATGTGGTATGGCTACAGGAATGGCTGCCATTTTGCCTTTTTCTGGAGACCATGTGGGAGCGACCTTCAGGAAAAGTTTGCTTTTGTTCCCACTGGTGAATACCCATCTGTTGGTAAAGCACCTTCCCTTTTGTATACTTTTACTATTATTAATATTCCTGTCGTTATTGTGTGCATTTCATTCCATTGCTCTGTGCTGATAGTAAATTGTTATTTCAACTCATAATCTCTCAGTTATTGTCCCTCCCTTACTGGAAGGGACAGGGAAAGGGGAGTCGCTTGTTGGAGTTTAATTTCCCTGCTGGTCTTAAAACCAGCATAGCCCCTTAAGAATCTGACTTCAGAACCTGTTCAAAGCACAGGATTATTCTGCTTAACCTTGTAAAATTTACTTTGTTCTCTGGTTACATTTAAAGAAACAGTGAACATAAACTAATTCATTCATTCATGCATTCATGCAGTCATTAAAAAAAATTACAAATTTTACATTTCCAGACCCTAGTTCTGCAGATCAGGACATGTTTTAAATATAATTTCACATCCAAATGAATACATTGAAATCTAAATTTTTTAAAAATCTGTCAAAATTAAGTTTAAAAAATATTGTGGATAAATTAAATAAAGACACTCATTATTAATAAACATACCTTTACTCATAGAGAAAATAAGCAGGCCCATACTGAGTCAGTAACTGTACAGGTAGCCCAGTACATATCTCCAGAAGCAGACTCCAGATGTGCAAGTGGAGGGTAAAGAAAAGTACCAAATAATTCTCTCCTAAGCTTCAGTTATTTTTGGTTCTGTGAATTTCCTGAGCTATATGTGGTTTTTGGGGCTTCAATGACCATCAGTGAATGTCTTTTCCATCTGTTTCTTCAGACTGCCCTTAGCTGTCCATAAACTTTGCACCCACAGCATCCTTTGGCAAAGAGTTCTTATGGCCAGGTGTCTGGTGTCAGACATTTTTTTCCCCTTGAATCTCACTTCTTCTTTTCTTTCCTATCCTGTATTTTTTTTTTTCTATTGCAAAACAGAAGGAATAGTCAAGCCCTATCCACCCTGCCTATGTCATCATAATTTCGGAGAATTCTATCCATTCTCTACCTCCCCAACTCTCTCTTTTCCACACTAAATCCAGTTTACTCAGTCATTCATACTCCTAGAGGGTATTTTATTCATTTAGCAGAACTGAAAGCTATGATGACCATAATTAGTTGCAAAAAGAGTGCTAGCACACTTTGGATTAAAAACAGTGATTGGGATAGGGGAAGATAATTCAGTGAAAAATATTCAGGAGACAATGACAAGAGTATCCCTGTTAGCTACATTTTCAACTACAGTTGTCTCAGAATGTGCTTCTGACACTGGTTTAATGGGGGATTCTTCTCAATCTTACCCTCTTTGAAAGAGAGGTAATTTTTTTTATCTTGAAAAGAGAGAAGAGGGATGCTGCTTTGCTTGGCTTTTTATCAACAGTTCCAATACAGGTAAAATATGTTGAGTATTTAGAACAATACTATATCTAAGTAGTAAAAACATTTTTTTTTCCCCTTCAAATACTGTAACCATTGAACAGTGAAAATGAGGAGAACAGAAATAAAAATAATATTCTTTTTGTGACTAAAAGATGGAAGAATATTATACTCTTTTTGCTGTTTATCCAATTTTTTCCTAGGGGAGATCCAGTTGCCTGTGGTTTTGTCTGTGATTTCAAAAATAGTAGAAACAAGAGCTGGTCTGATGCCAAATAGAAATTACTGTGGCACTGTCGGATTTGCAGAAATCCCCTGCCTAAATCTGAGATGTCAGTCCAGATTTAAGGTTTTGTCTTATTAAAAATAAACTGTTTTAAACAAGAGTTCATATCAAGCTTCTATTTCAGTTAAATGCAAGAGAGATTTCTTCTAGCTGGCATTTAACTCAATGTTTATAGATACTTATACTGCACAGGGAAGTATAGTTGGATTTTGACCATATTCCATTCTCAGAAGAAGTGAATGAATAATTTTTAGGATTAACTGTTTTTAAAGAATATAGCTTTGTTTTATGTGAGTAGATTTCTCTCTAAATTATCTGTAATTCAAGTCTATTCTGTAATGATCCCTGCCATGTTATTCTACTGATGGACCATAATTTTACAAACTGAAATGATGCTGTTTAAATTACGTGGCAGTGCTGATAAGGCATAAGGTACTTGTCCTGTTCCCTGATTACAAAAATATGCACAGACTTCCAGTCTCAATGCCTTCTAACCTTACATTTCAATGTGGGTTTTGAAATTACTTTGAAATCCATTTTCCATGAACATGCAATGCAATCACTTGCATATTGTCAAAAATAAATCCAAAAGGAACATGAATATAACTAAAGTTAAATTAAATTGCTCTTAAAATGGCGCTAGGAAATCTCAGGTATTATTTTCTCAGCTTTTAGTTAAACATATTAAGGGATTTTATGTAAATATTATTGGAAGGCGATATCTTCTCTTTTGCTATGTAGACACACTGCTGGTTGTGTCCTAATCCAGCTGCTGAGGTGCTCAGTATTTCTGTAGCAATTTCTCTATGGGAAAACACATATATTTCACTTTTATATCCCTAAAGATTAACAACAGATCAAAAATATGTTGTATGAAGTACTGTGCTATGCTTCCACTAAAAAATTGTATTTGTACACTGCTTACTTCATGCAGAAGTGAGCAAAACTAGATTCGTGCTTCTAGAGATTTATTAAGTTTTTATCATCTGAGGAGAGTGGCTTTTTGTACTTACTGACACATTGCTTTGAAGGTAAAGTTCACACAGGAAAAGTCCCCCTCCCTCAACATTTTTTCCCTCTAAATTATCATTTCACCTCTTTCTTCTGAGCTTAGTTTCTCAGCTTAGTTTCTTCTAACTCTCTCTGTGAAAAGCACAAATAGTCCTGCAATTTGTGGTGGGTCCTTGGGTGACTGAGAGAGTGCTTCCTGGCACCCTCCTGTTTTCTGACAGTGGGCTGCAGACCATAACCCAGTTTTGGAAAGATATGTTTCCTCTCTTGTGTTCTTAAATGGAGACTAGTGTGTCTTATTCTTTTGCACTGATTAATTCATTATTATATTCAGGAACCTGTGATATTCCAAATATTAAGCTTAGCAGGAGCCATGCACTGGAGCCAGTGATGTGGAAGAAGTGAGAGACTCGTATATTTCAAAATACAGGCAGACCTGCTGCAGCAATCTGTTAAAGAGATGGTGAGGGGCCAGAGACAACTGTGAGGAGACAGAGGTTACAATTCTTTTGGGAAGGAGTAAAAGGATAGAAAGAAACCCTGCTTGAAAACTGGAAATGAATATGTTTTCTTGGTCCAAGAGGAGGTCTGACTTTCAGGTTTCCTTGGCCTGGCATTACATGCAGGATCTGCAGCTGCACTAAAATCTCTGTGGCTACAAAACATATTTTAGGCAGGAGGGCATGACAGTGACAGTGGAGGGTGTCTGTGGAAACAGAGTCATGGAGAAGGGACACTGAGTACCATGCAGTAAGTATGCAGCCATGGCAAACCCAGCCTGCCTTGTTGTCTAGGTGTGTCCAGAGGATGTCATGAGTGCTGTTTGTGGTAAGTCCTGTGACCCTAGGTTGCTGCCCTTTGACCTCAGGGAAGAATTCACTGGTTAATCCAGGGCAACTGAATAATGCAGTTTGGGAAAGCCTGTAATTACACCTTGGGTGCTTAATTTAGGGGTGAGGAAGCCCAGTGTGAAAGACAGGAAACCTGTCTTTTCCCTTGGCAGTTTGAATGACTTTATTTCGGGTCCCACTTAAAATCTATAGTGAACCGTACATCTGCTCTTCTCTGCTCAAAGCTGTTCATTCCACAAATGTCTCATAGAGCCAGCTTCCTACATACTTTACATAAACTCTATTGACTGTTTCACAGCACTGGGGTTCCAAGATTCCTTGATGATAACGTGTGTTTCTTAGTTTCATATTGCTTCTCTTCTTCCATGATTTATTCAAAGTCTCCCTAGTAAGCACAGCAGAAATCTGTCAAACACTGTCACAGGACATGGCAACATATGCCATACCAAAACTCCTGGAACCTGAAAACATGGGAATCTTGACTTAGAAGGCATGTGCATCTGCTGACTTTGAGAGAGGAGGACAAAGCTTTGGGAGGTTCAAAAATGCAAATATTCAAAATTGTAAACAGAAAAATGAAAGAACATGTTCTTACAATGACCATGTTATGTTGCTTCTCTCATTGGTTAATGATTTGATTTTTTCTGTAATGATGTTCACTAGATTTTCTAAAGAAGCTCCTGAAAATGTCTTTTTGAAAAGTTCTGCAGTGTGCTCACTGTTGAATGAAGTAATTTTTCCAACCACACAAACTCAAGAAAAGTATAGAGAAGAATGAAAAAAAATCCCACCAGCATCTATTCAGTTTGGGATTTCTTTGGCAAAATATCCACATAATTCCTTCTCAAATGAAAGGTTCAGTTCAGTTTAAGACACCTAAGCATAGTTGTTTTCGACTAGAGTACCTAAGCTTCCACAGAAGTCAATAACTGTGTTGTATCTCTGGGCTCTCAGGAGACTTGCAGCTGACCAGCTGCCTGAGGCAGGAATTCAGGTACCTCAGCTACCACATTCAGTGCTGTTTTAGGTGTCTGACAGCATTTAAGGCATCTGCAAGAAGCTTAGAAATGTGACTAAAAGGAAATACTCTGGAAGTTCATCCATCTGGAAGTTCAGTGTGATTTCTTATGACATTATTTTCATAAGGCACTCAACAGGTTTATGCAACAGAACTGGCAAACACAGCAAGAAGAATTTTTTCCCCTGTTGTATTTACAAAATATATCCAATTAATTTGTTCCATTAAGAACTAAAGAGCTCAGAATCTGGTTGCAGATTTTTTTTGTTGGGTATAATGTTTGTTATATTAAGGTCTGCAGAGATGCTCTGTAGAGGTACTAAAACACATTCTTATATTGATGATAAGCTTAAGATGTTTCTTTATTTTTTCCAAAATAAAGAATTTGGATCATCATGGGTTTTGGGGGGTGGGTTTAGCTCTTGTGGTAAGAATACACTCCACATCTTCCATATATAGATTTAGAAATGATGTATTGAAAAATCCATTTGCAATCGTGACGACTATTACATTTATTAATAGTACAAAGATAACTAACCTTCACACATCCCAATGCAGAATTACAGTAACATAAATTTCCAGACATATTCAGTGACAATAAAGTCAAGTGTGAAAATGAATCAGTATCATTCAGTGCAGTTTCCAGTAAGTTTTTTAGTATTTTTTGTGTCGACAATGTTTCCATAAAAATAATTTTTAGCCTTCATTCATTTTTTCATGCATAGAAATCACAGAAACTGTGTGCAGTGTACATTAATATTTCATATGCACAAGTTTCCACAGTTAATTACCATATTTTAATTTTAGCAATAAATGAAACGTCCTCTTTCCAAGATTTAAAAACCTGAAATGAGGACTAACAATGTGATGCAGACTTGAAAACAAGGGGATCAGTCCAAAAAAAGATCCATTGGTCAGCTATTTACAAAAGCTCATTTCTGCCCTTCTCTGTTGTAGCAAGTACATATTCAGCCTTTTCCAAGCTCTCCCACTTCCCAAGCAGCTGTTTTTTTCGAAGCCCTGGAAGGTCCCCAAATTCAGGCTATTTTGGAATGAGAGAAAGGAGTAAGCTCTGAGTCTTGGAGTGCTCACAGAGAAGGCTCTGCCAGATACAACTTCCTTTGTGCAGAAGAGGAGCAATCTCCAGCACCCTGCTGACCACTTGCTAGGAAATCTAACATGGGAAGAGGATTCCCACCTGGAGAAAGCCAGTGCTGGCAGTTTAAGGCTATGTGTGTTTTAATTAACTTCTTTATACAAACTGGACTAAGTAAAACTGTGTTTCTGAGTACCCATGTGGGGTAACTTACAGCAGATGTATTTGCAATGTAATATATCACTAACTAGTGACTAGTTAGTAATAACATAGACTAACAAGTCTACACTTGACACAAGCTTAAAATGTGTTGTTTACATTTATGGGCCAAATGATTTCCCAGTTCCTTGTTTGTTGTGGAAGAGTTTGGTTAAACATATTCCACATTTTTCTTTCTTTTTCTTCTTTGTTTTTTTGTTGTTGTTTATTGTTTTTAACGGTAGAAAGAATAATTTCTTTTGAGGAAGACGATTGCACAACTCCCCCTGCCCATTTTTGATCCTTTCTTGGGAAAAGTTGAGCATATTTTTCATCTATTTGATTTTATGAGATGGATATAGCAGAGAATGGCCTCCACAAACACAGTTTTTGCTTATGAGCCCTGGCCCTGAATTATCCTGTCATGGTTACCATTATGTTTACAAAAAATAGTTTTTCTTCATGGCATGGCAGAGAATAGATAAAAGCTTGGTTAAGTTTATGCATGCTAAAGTAAATTGTTACATCTCCTAACTTGCAAAACAAAAGCATAAGACAAAGATGGCCTGAAACACTGAACTGTTGCCAGATTTCTTTCCCTTTTATAGATCACCAAGTATTTGTAAATAATTTAAGGCAGGAGAATAAATCATATAATTTCTACGTAGCTCTAGGTCACTTATTCTGCTTTACAACAGACTTTGGGAAATTCTTTTGATTGAATGCCATTAAGGTAACTTGGGCAGGAAACTATAGTCTCTGCCAGTGGAACAAATAAGGTATTTTATTAGAAAAACTGAGATCTGTTTAGTGTATTTCTAATTGATATTTCCAGATCTTTCCATATACACTGTGCCTATTTTGTTAGACATTGCCTATGGAAAAGAATACTTCACATCCAGAAAGGCTAATGAACTGGGCCATTTCAGGATACCTTATAATCTTTTTTGTCAAACTTTCTTGGCAATATCACCAGAACATTAAAAATCTGCTAATGCAAAAGGGAAAAGTTGACGTTTGGGATAAGAGCCTTCCAATCCAAACACAAAATTAATCAAAAACATGTAAGATAGTCAAGAACTAGATAGTAAACACTTGGCTTCAGAGGGTAGAAATTATCTATTTTGCTTTTTAATTACCAGTGTTACAAAGAAAATAATTATAACACAACTTTTATTTTTCACCTTTTTCCTCTTCCCTCCCTCCTTACTCTGCCCAGTTTATGATATATTTTCAGGAT
Source organism: Hylia prasina (assembly GCA_013397195.1). NCBI lineage: Eukaryota > Metazoa > Chordata > Aves > Passeriformes > Sylviidae > Hylia > Hylia prasina. The sequence goes on along the minus strand of VYXD01009921.1, from coordinate 6,797 downwards.
AGCTGGACCATGAGCTCTACTGACTGGAAGCCCTAAAAGGAGTTTAAATGTAAGTAATATTTTTAGTTTCTTTAGACTTTGCTTGGTTTTGTTGCAAGGCTCTAAACCCTGCAAATACTCTACCACTGTAAAAATTGGCCAGAATAGATACTTTCTATATGAAAATCCATTAGGATTTTTAATTAGCACAGCGTGCATTGTGGCACAGAACTGCCATGTTCCTAAATGCCTATAGCAACATTGATTGTTGTCTGAATGTAGTTTTGGCTATTTTTAGGAAATGTTGGTGCTCAGTATTTTAAGGCAAGAGTTATACTGGTAATTTCATACAGAAATGCTGGTCAGGACGTCATAGCCACTTAAAATAGGTCTCCACAGTTCACATTGTGAAATTGTCTGGAAAGTACTTTCCTATACTTTATATAAAAATCATACCTGAGTGAAACAGAATTGAAACACAAATACTTGTGTTGGTTTAATTAGCTTCTAGAGTGCTTTAAAGTAAACCTGAAATTACATCAGAATAAGGAAAACATATCTTTTTATCATCCTGATAAAATCATACCATGGTATTTGTCACCTGGACAAATCCATAAAGTACCTTCTTGTAAAGCCAGAGGGATCTCTGCTGTAGTATAGTAAATAATATTCTAAAAACCAAAATCACCTGAGATGAAGGTTGCTGTGTCCTGTTCATAAAAGCCTGGGTGGTTTTTTTTGTTTGCTTGTTTGGTTTTTTTTGTTGTTTGTTTTTTTCCAAATGTCCTCCTAACGCGAGTTTTAGGTTCTGTAAGCCAATAGGAGTAAAAAACAAAATAAGGCAAATGTAGCTCTTTCAGTAGCTGTACTTCTTGAACCTCAGCCTGAAACGTCCCTCATTTCTACAAGATTCAGTTAATTTGTGTGCAGGAAATTTTAAACTCTTATCAGGAGTGTGGGAGGAAGTACAATCTCTGCTAAAAAGTGCTTTTTTCACACTTGAAAAAAACAGACACTGTTGATGGATGATTTACTGAGGCAAATAAAAATACTACTTTGTAAGGGATCCCAGGATGCAATATCAACTATCACAGCAAAGAGGGACCAGCTCTTTTCAAAAGTGCAGGCTGGATGCTAATTCTGGCAGTCACTCGCTGGTCCTGTGAGAGTGAGTCATGCATCGCCTGCAGATACAGCAGCAGCACGTGGGTCTGAGAGCCCCTCAGCCCCCGCTGCAGCTCCCTGCACTTGGTGCACCTCAAGAGCAAGGCAGAACCACACCTTTCCCCATTTCTCTTTAAAAGGTGCATTCCCTTGCTTCTCAACACTGCTAGAACCAGCTTAGTAATGAAAAGAAATCGTGCAAAGTGAGGCAAATAGGCATTTCTGTGTAAAGAAAGTAGCATAAATATTTTACACAGGAATCACTCACCCACTTAAATATAGTGAATAAAGTTACACTATGTACTGTAGAATTATGCTTTATGACTCATTCCAGAATAGTAGCAGATGTTCATGAAGCTCAGCACAAAAAAAAAAAAAAGGAAAAAATGTCCCACTATTAATTTTCTCCCCACATCATTACAGAGATGCAAGACACCTCTCTCTAGCACTTGGAATGAGTCACTCCATACAATATGAATAAGTGCAGAAAAATACAAGATTACATGAGAATCAAGTATGCAGGCAGAGTCAGGAGTTTAGAGACTTTGTCCTGAGAGCCAAAGATTTATACTTTAGATAAATTACTTCATCCAATGCTGGGACAGATACAGCTGCTCAACTACTACAATTTTCTGGACATATGAACAAGAAAATAGAAATATATGTTGATGCACCATATTCTTGCCTGTAAACACAGCATTAGTAGGATGCTGCTAGACTCATCCTGATAATCAGAACTGTTGAAGGATGTGGGACCCATAAGAGTTCGGGGAAAGGCTACAAAGTAATCAAGAATCTGCAAAGAAAAACCCTTCTGCTGTGAAGCTTAAGTGGTTGAAGTGCTTTTTGGTTTAATCAAAGAGAATATTGAAAGGCAAAGCAGTCACTGTACCTAGTCACTGAAAGGTAGAAAACAAGCCTTACATCTGTTCAGTCTCATTTGCAAAACTTTTGACAAGCTTACCCTAAGAATTTCCTATTCATAAGGGTGGGAAAACCTCAAAACAACTTTCAGGAGTGATGGTGGAAAAATATTGTTTGGATTACTTAAAACTAAATTTGATCTCTCTAAACATTGGTTTAATTAACTGCATTAAATAGTATCTGAATGATAGGATCTAAATAATTTTGGTGGATTTTGTGATTTTGTTTTGTTTTTTGAAGGACAACCTGTAGTCATTTTCCTTTCCTTTTGTCATACTCAGCTTCACTCACCATTCCTGATTCTTATAGTCTCTCCTCCCTCAGCAGTGCAGAGGGTTGGGGAATAAGATTTGTTGTCAGTTCATAACAGCTCCTCGCTGCTGCTCCTGGCTTTTCCCTTGCTCAAGTGTGGGACTCTCACAGGTTCACCATTCTTACCAGAAAACCTCTCCCTGTGTGGGCTCCTCCACACAGACCACAGTTCCCACCAGGAGCCTGATCTGAGGTGGATTTCCACAGGCTGCAACTTCAAGTGTGCAACCATCTGCTCCTGCCTGGCATCTGCCATGGGTTGCTCTTTGGATATCTGGCCCACTGTGGACTTTCATGGGCTTCACGGGAACAATCTGCATTACTGTGTTCTTCCCCAAGAGTTGGAGAGGCCTTGTCCAGCACCTGGAGCACCCCCTGTCTCCTTTTCCATGGACCTTGCTGTCTTCAGGGCTTTTTCTCTCACATTTTTCCTCACCTTTCTCCTCCAAGCCGTATTTTATCCTTTCCTAAGTACACTTTCCCCAACTCACCACGACTGGGATTGCTGGGCTCAGCTGTGTCCTGTGGTAGATCTGCTGGAGCTGACTGGAGCAGGCTGTGCCCAGCATGGGGCAGACACAGCCTCTCCTGGATCACTGAACTCAATACAAGGATAAATAACTGCAATGCAATCACCTGTAACACAGAGGAGGTCACTATAGGTCTTTTATTTGTTTCTTCTGGCGTTAAAATCCATAAAAAAGTATTTTGAAACGGTTTCATGGTCAACAGGGCACAAGTGCTGAAAGAATGGGATCAGGTAGCATGAAGTTTTTACAGCACATCACTAAAAAAATGTGACAGCATGCAATTAATTTTATATAAGCTAGTGAGAGCCGACAGCTAGATGCCTGCTTTATTTGCTACCAGTTTATGTTGCATTCAAAATGGGGCCTTGGAGACAAAAGGCTCTTTTTCACATTGCCAACATGTGAGATGAGGCTGCTAAGGGTGAAAATGTATCGTGGTGGCTCAGGTGTGCAAATTTGATAGCACTGTTACTTTCACGTCCCCTGCAATATACAGGTACAAGTCCACAGTGCAAGGCCCTACTGCCTCTGCAACAGGCACATAATCCAGTGTGGGTTCAATTATAGATGAATTTTTATATCTAATAAATAAAGCTGTTTACATCACATCATATGTCATTGCAACTCACAAAGGAACCTCCCCAAACCCTCTAAAAAGTCACTTGTCTTCCTAAAAATGTCCAAATAAAAAACCTTTAGAATGTCTTCAAACTACAATAAACCAAAATTAAGGAACAATTTGAAAAAAAATCTCTGACAATAAAAATGTATATGTGTGTATATTAAAGCCTTCCCTAACATGAATAGAGCATTACAGATTCATGGCTGCAGATAAGCTTCTTCCTAAACTTTAAGTCATTCACCAAATAATTTCATTGAGCTGAAACAGTCATCAACCTGTGCAGGTTTGAGTTTATTATGTGTAACTCAAGGGGGCACACGTGCTCCCTGAGGCAGGGAGGAAGTGAACTGAAATCCAACTTAAAACAGCTACACACCTCCCAAAAACTCCAGCATTTACTGTCCCAAGAACTCCAACTTACTGTCCAGGAGAGCAAATCTTTGAGCTTTCAAAGAATGAAATTAATAATGAGTATGTAGAAGTCATGGTTAAATATTGTGCTGCAGGTCAAAAGTATATAAAATAAGTGCAACAAACTAAAAATTGTTGACAAAATATTGGTGATTGACTCTTTGGTCAACACCTGCAAAGGAAGCCCCTACTCTATGGAATGTCCAAGACTGGGGAGAAAGAGAGGAGATAAGGAAGATGTCAGGGAGCAGACTCCCCTCTGCACACCAGCCTTCCTGATTTCTCTTAGCACTGATTATCAGCACTGCTTCCTGCCACATGGTCTTCTGGGCTGGCAGACCCATGCTCACATCTTTGTGACAGTGTAGCTGCAAAGTGGTTTCTTTCACTATTGCTTTTACTTTTATTTTATTTTCCAATTGATCTTATTTTCATTTCTGCACCTCGGTCTGCATGTTAATATTTTGTCTGAAATAATTATTCCATACATGCAGATCACTGCAGAAAATATGCATTTAAGATGATCCTCTTCAAAGGTAGGTACTCCAAGAAGACATCCCAGCCAAGGAATGACTGTTTCTCTGACTTGATTTTAAAGGGAGTCTAAAGAAAGAGCTCTCCCATGAGCACTTGAATCCTGCAGATGTCTAATGGCAAGTCAGTATCTGCATCCTAGACAACATACTGGAGAGCCCAGGGTTGAGAATAGAGAGAGCTGAACATCTTGGAGTAGGTGATCCTTGAATATTAACCTAATTTCTTGGGCCTGTCTTCCCTCCAGGGCTTTATCCCACGGTACTCAACCAAGCAGATCCTTGAAGAGGCCAAAGTCGGCTCTGCTGAGTTCAGGGTAGTGAGCTTGCAGCATGCCCTCCTCACTGCCCTTGATCTTGAGTTCCAACATGTCATGATTGCTGTCCTAAAGCCTCGTATTTGCCACCAGCCCCACCTCGTGGGCAAGAACAACGTCCAGCATAGCACTTCTCCTTGTTGGCTCCTCTACCACTTGGAGAAGAATTTATCCTGAGTATATTCCAGGAACGTCCTGGATTCCTTATGCCTTCATCTTCTTTGTCTTCCTGGTCAGGTGGCTTGTGTCAGACCCCTGTTTCAATGTCACCTCCCCCTGCCCTCCCTTTAGTCCTCACCCATAAGCTCTCAGTCATCTCCTCATCCATCCCACACCAAACATCATGTGCTCTGGCTGGTCACTGAGAGAGTGTCAATGTCCTTGTCTCCTCTGCTTGTCCTTCCTAAAGAGCTGATGTCCTTCCACCCCAACACTCCAGTCACAGGATTCATCCCACTATGCCTCCATGATGCACTAACATCATAGCCCTGCTGGCATGGTCATACCTTTGACTCCTCCTGCTTATTTCGCATTCTCTGTCTGTTTGCATAGAAGCATTTAAGTTGGGCCTCCAGTGAGGCTGACTTCCCGGCTGGAATGGCTAAAATTCCTTTGGGCTGCTCTGCAGGTACTTCTGCTGGCCTGTGATCCCTCCCCAGACTCTGGGCATCTATTGCTGACACAGGCATCAAACTGTTAGGAGTGGGATGGAGTGAGGTTTCCCTCCCTGGGCAAGTTTAATTTAAAACCCTCTCCCCCATCTTGGCAACCCTATGGCCTATGTGTGTGCCACAGATACTTCGCTCTTGATTCCAAGGCTGTGCAGAGTCCCTTTCCACAGGGACAGATCCACACAAGGGTGCATGTGCACCTAGTGAACAGAGCAGGTGTTTGCTTCAGCAGAAGTTGTGAGTTTTGAGGATCTTGGAAAGTTAGGGTCCAAGTCCTACCCCTGAAAAAGGCACTGAAAAATAGGAAGATGATTCTTGAAATCTGAGTGCTATTTTTTACTTTTTGAGAAGCCTTATTAAACTGAGAAAAGCTCTTTTAAAAAGTATATCATAAATCATTGAATAGTTCATTGTCAGTCTGCATCTGAACAATTAGCAGAATATTAATTATAACAATGTCTAAAATTAAAGAGAATAAGTTAATTAAAGGCATCAAAAGGCAAAGTCTTTTTTACTTTGCTTTGTTTATTAATTGCGCCTTCTCCTAGGTAAGTAGGGAAAAAGACTATTTATTTTTCCTTTTTTGTCTCTTTTTTTCCTCTTTTTTTTAAGTACAGCCCTGGATTTCAGACTATTTCACTGTATGAGCTGGGCAGCAACTGGAACAGACAGAATTTTTCTTGAAAAATAGGATAAAAGCTCAAAAAATTTAACATTTAGCAAATGTCAAAACGTATTCTAGTCCAGGTTCTCCCTTGGTGCTGCTGGAGGTTAGTGTCTCTGACGTCAATGGAATGGTTCTCATTTCCAACAGGTGCGCTCCCAGCCCACTAGCCCAGTGTTTGCACCATATACACCATAAGGGAAACAAAGGACTACTGAGAGAACTTTATCTATTTGCCTAAAGTAAAAAAGCTGTTTTCTTATGGGTGAGTGCTATAAACTTGCTGCTTGAGTGCATGTGCTCATATAAAAGGCTACATTGTTCTCCATACTCACTATAGTCTGTTGGCTTTTCAGAGCTGGTTTGCTGTTTTTCACAAACACAGAGGGCTTTGTACTCACTCTGACCTTTGGATAAGGATTCATCCTTTGAAGTGTTCATGATTTCTCTAGATTTGACTAAAACAATTTCTTTTTTTTTTTTTTTGTGATCTAGCCAAAATTCTTCCTTCAAGAATTGGTTGATGGTCACGATATGGGCTTTTCACTTCAAGAAAGACATTGAGATACCGAGGCATGTCCAGAAAAAGGCAGGAAATCTAGTGAAGGGTTTAGAGATTAAATCCTGTGAAAGGCTGAGGACCCAGGGTTTAGCTGGAGAAAAGGCAGCT